>JAZKLR010000678.1:0-391696 GCA_037103525.1 Ganaspis brasiliensis
TGAGAGAATTTTTTTTATTATTTTATTTGCAATAACAGTCGCCGAGATTTTAAAAAAAAATCACTCACCAACCGACTTTTTCATTTACAATGACTGTCGTAGAGATTTTAGAACACTGTAACGCACCCACGAGCCTTTTTTCGTTTTCAGTGACTGTCACACAGATTTTAAAACACTGTTACGTAGCGGGCGACCGTTTCATATTCAGTGACTGTCGCTTAGATTTTTAAAACACTATTGGGCGCCAACCGTCTTTTTATTTTCAGTGACTGTGGTTGAAACTTTCAGACACAGTAACATAGTACACTATTTTTTCATTTTTAAACGACTAGTTATCTAAATTGTATAACATAATAATTGAAAATATAAAACATTTTTTGCTAAATTTTCTTTAAAGTAATCTAATTTTCCAACATTTAGAAATCTAACTACTAGAAACATACATTTTTAAAATTTAGAATGCTGTCAGTTATATCCAAGGTTTTGTGACAAAGTCGCAGGAAATTTAGACAACTTATTTTTTCCGTGCAAAATTTCAAAATAACAATATCCAAGAAGTACGCAAAATTCTAATTAACAATCAGTATCCAAAATCATTTATTGATAAATACACTAAAAAAAATATTATGCACTCTAAAAACTAATTTAAAAATTACACGACCACTTCAAAATTTTTATAAATTATGTTCCAAGGTGAACTTACCATTTGTTGATGGACTTTACAATAGAATGTCACATTATTTGAAAACATATAATATTTTCACAACTCCAAAAACCATTAACAATCTAAATAACATTATAAAAAAAGCTAAAGACAAAACTGAAAAAAAAATGACACCATAAACTCTGTATACAAGATTGAATGTAAAGATTGTGATGCAACATATGTGGGGTGAAACAAAGAGAACAGTAATAACGCGTATAAATGAACATAAAGATGGAAAAAACCGCGGTAATCTCACTCCATAAAAATATTAATAATCATGATTTCGATTGGAACAATTATAAAATCTTAGACACAGAAACAAATTATAAAAAACGCTGTATTTCTGAAATGATATACATAAAAATAGAAAAATCTCTAATAAATATAAAAGATATAAATAAGTTAAATAAACCATACAATCATTTAATATCCAGAATGTCAAAATAAATAATTTTAAATTAAAAAATTTATTTTATGTTGAAAATTTTTAAATCATAATATTAATTGCTTTTCCCAATTACTTCTAATAGATTGATAATCAATGTTGTTATTATTTAGTAAGTCGGTAGACTTCATAATGTATACACCTTACAGAATGACGTTGACAAAAGTCAAAAAATTACTTGAATTTTATGAATTATAACTAAAAAATTCTGTATAAAATTAACGAATCGCAATTTAAAAAAAATTGCGATGAAAAATCTTAAGGAGGGTTCTATGGTATGACGGGTACTAGTCAAAACAGAGACCATTATTTTGAGGTTAGGTTTAAATTTAATTTTACGAATATATAATTTAACAATTGTATTTATTAACTAAATTAACTTTTTAAAATGTCAGAACGTCTGAATTGTATCGTGTAAAACGTGAAATATTTGTACAAATTAATTTATTGCAACTCTCACAGGTACATAATGACACTTTTTTGATTAGGGGTCGTCTATAAATCACGTGATAGGTTTTATGACAATTTTAGACCCCCCCCCCCCACGTGAGCAACCGTGATGTTCTCTGCACCCCCCCCCCCCCCCTTGATAATCACGTGTAGGGATTGCAATTCCGCACAGTTTTCAATCCCGCGGGATCATTTGCGGGATCCGGTAACAATCCCGCGGGATCCCGCAGTGTTTTTGGAATTATTCCGGCGTTCATGGTTTTTTTTGCGTGTAAGTGCATGATTTAATAAATAAATTCTGTTAATTAGATAATTCTAATATGATGGGAACTTCAAAATTAAAACTATTTTTATTAAAAAAAGTTAATAATAAAAAGACTATTGTACTGTACAATTAGACTCACTTTTGTAATCTAGAAAGAAAATATGTGTGTTTATGTTTAAGTAATAGGTATTTATTGAGATTGGAAATTATAATTATAATCTGTAATTTTTTTATTCATTTAACTGAAAATATGATCTCAAATAACATATTATATTTATGGTTTCGTCCCCCAACCTGCTTCTTAAGGAACTACAAATGTATCCTGCTGCTGAAAACGCTCTTTCTGCTTCTACACTGGTTGGCGTTATAGATTTTTAAAAAATAGTCGTAAACAATAGACAAATGTTTGCTCTTTATTCATTAGGTGATGTAAAAAAAGATGAGTAAACAAGACACACTCATATTTAAGTTTAAGCCAATCATGCTTAAACTCGAGGTATTAATATTGAGGTATTTATATATTTTTTTGACCAAAAAAAATTTATTTTTTTATATACATATCACCAATCGAAAACCCATGAAAAACTCTATCCAAACTGATAGTAGCAAAAATTTTTTAATTTATTGTTAAATATAAAAAAAATTACTAAAATTTGCGTTGTACCGTAAAACCCAGAAAGATTACCCCCCTCCCACTCGGAAAATATTGGACAAAAAAAATCACCAAAGATTACCATCTGTACGCACTATATATACTTCGAATTTAAGCATGATTGGCTAACAATTTTTTTTACTTTGATCACTTCATATAAAATCTTTCATATAAAAAACAAATGTCAGTTTTACGGATCCCGCATAATTTTGCGGATCCCGCAAAATATTATGCGGGATCCGCAAGCCATCAAAAGGTGCGGGATCCCGCGGGATTGCGGGACTGCAATCCCTAATTACGTGACTTTGAATAGCTATAACAATTACTTAAAATACTGAAGGCATTTAAACAATAAGTCCACAGACTGTTTATTGCAAATTCTTCGTACATTTAAATTAGAAGTCCGTTTTATATTCTTTATTTTTTCATATATGGGACATTCTTTCTCAATGCGGCAACCCCTCTGTGCATTTTAATTTCCAAGATAGAAGACTTTATTATAGCTTAAAATTTTCGCCAAAACATCAACTTTTTGATGTCGTACGGTGTTTTTTATTTCCACCTAAGGGTGGAAAATTATCATGCATAAAGTCCAAAAAAACCCCACAGAAAGTATAAAAATTATGCTAAAATAAACAAAAAAGTAAAAATTATAGTCTAAATAACTAAGAGATTTAAATAAAATACTTAATCGCATTCAAAGAAATAATCAAACCTTACCAAGCATTATAATAAGAAATAACCCTTCATAATCGTCCCCTAAACACGAATTAAAAAAGTGCCAAATATTCTTAAACAAGTAAACAAAAAACAATCTTTAGAGGATTCACAAACTTTGAAATTCAATAAGAATAAAAACCTATAAAACTTACCCCTATTAGCATCGAAAACCACCCTTTAAAATCATCCCTTAATTACTTAAAACCTTGCTTTGAATGTATTCTTATCTACCTTATCCGCTTCAGCATCGAAAAACACACTTGAAAATCATCCTTTAATCTGAAAAAAAAAAAAATTGACAAAAAAAATATCGCTCAAAATTTATTCATTTTTACCTTATATAGGAATACATTCTGAGCAATTTTTAAAGCCGGAGAATACTCTCAAAATTGTTTTAGTTTATATGTTTAATAAAAAATTGTCCATTTTTTAGATTAAAGATTAAGAGAAGATTTTTTAGGGTGGTTTTCGATGCTGAAGGGTCAAGTTTCATAGAACTCTTATTTTTAGTAATATTTAAAGTTTTGTGAATTCTCTAAAGAATGTTTTTGTCTATTTGTTAAAGAATATTTGTTAATTTTAGAAAATTCATGTTTAGGGGATGATTTTGAGGGTTCGCTGTTAAAAATTCCTTTACAGGAACTTCTAAGGATCGTGTCATGAACCTTTAAGGAACATTAAAGGTTCCTTTAAGGGGTCAGTATGGATTTGTTTTTTAAAAAAATTTATTTTTCATAAACATAAATTTCGTATACTATATACCTATAGAAATAAGATAAAAACTAATATATAGGTAGTAGAGTTCAAAAACATGCTAAAAAACGCGATACTGCAGAAGCATAAGACGCATATCATAGCAGTATTGAACCGATTGAACCGATTAAACTTAAATTTTCAGGGGTTCTTTTATGCACGTGTCGCTTTAGCATGAACTAGGATAATAAAAATCCATTGATATTTAACCCTTTTTTTAAACAAATTAAGTTGTAAAAAAAGGGTTAAAAAATTTAAACTTCCGCCAGTTTGTTTTCTTTCATCGGAATTAAAAGATCCTAGTTCATGCGATAACTACAGATCCAAATTTAAAGAAAATACTTGATTTTTTGATTTTAGATAATCCAAACTCCAGATATCGTGTCGGCCAGTAAAATTTAAGGTTAACTTTAATCAGCTATTTCGCAGAAATAAACAATCAAAAATGAGGCGCATGAATTCTTCCAAAATGACATTTGATCGAATGGACATTCGATCGAATGGACTTTTGATCGAATGGACTTTCCACCGAATGGACTTTTGATCGAATGGACTTTTGATCGAATGGACTTTCGACCGAATGGACTTTTGATCGAATGGACTTTCCACTGAATGGACTTTTGATCGAATGGACTTTCGACCGAATGGACATTTGATCGAATGGACATTTGATCGAATGGACTTTTGATCGAATGGACATTTGATCGAATGGACTTTTGATCGAATGGACTTTCGACCGAATGGACTTTTAATCGAATGGACATTAGATCGAATGGACTTTCCACCGAATGGACTTTCGACCGAATGGACTTTCGACCGAATGGACATTTGATCGAATGGACTTTCGACCGAATGGACTTTTGATCGAATGGACATTTGATCGAATGGACATTTGATCGAATGGACTTTTGATCGAATGGACTTTCCACCGAATGGACTTTCCACCGAATGGACTTTTGATCGAATGGACATTCGACCGAATGGACTTTTAATCGAATGGACATTAGATCGAATGGACATTCGACCGAATGGACATTGGATCGAATGGACATTTGATCGAATGGACTTTTGATCGAATGGACTTTCCACCGAATGGACTTTTGATCGAATGGACTTTTGACCGAAGGGACGTTTGATCGAATGGACTTTTGATCGAAAAGTCATTCGGCCGAAGTGTTTTTTTAATGTGAGTTTACTCTCTATTATACAGCAGTCTATGGATACTAATTATCGTGCGTTCCAAGTGTTTACAGTGTTCAATTTTTTGTCGGCAGATCGAGCTAGGAGTACTGAAATTTTATTTGTGTGTGTATTTTATTGATGGAGTACTCCTAGCTCCATCTGCCGACAAAAAATTGAACACTGTAAACACTTGGAACGCACGATAATTAGTATCCATAGACTGCTGTATAATAGAGAGTAAACTCAAATTAAAAAAACACTTCGGCCGAATGACTTTTCGATCAAAAGTCCATTCGATCAAACGTCCCTTCGGTCAAAAGTCCATTCGATCAAAAGTCCATTCGGTGGAAAGTCCATTCGATCAAATGTCCATTCGATCAAATGTCCATTCGGTCGAATGTCCATTCGATCTAATGTCCATTCGATTAAAAGTCCATTCGGTCGAAAGTCCATTCGATCAAAAGTCCATTCAATCAAAAGTCCATTCGGTGGAAAGTCCATTCGATCAAAAGTCCATTCGATCAAATGTCCATTCGATCAAATGTCCATTCGATCAAAAGTCCATTCGGTCGAAAGTCCATTCGATCAAATGTCCATTCGGTCGAAAGTCCATTCGGTGGAAAGTCCATTCGATCTAATGTCCATTCGATTAAAAGTCCATTCGGTCGAAAGTCCATTCGATCAAAAGTCCATTCGATCAAATGTCCATTCGGTCGAAAGTCCATTCGATCAAAAGTCCATTCAGTGGAAAGTCCATTCGATCAAAAGTCCATTCGATCAAATGTCCATTCGATCAAAAGTCCATTCGATCGAATGTCCATTCGACCTAATGACCATTCGATCAAATGGCATTCGATCGAATGTCCATTCGATCAAATGTCATTTTGGAAGACTTCATGCGCCTCTCAAAAATAAAAATGAAAAATATTTTTTGTCACTTTTAAATGTCAGTTTTCATGTATAAAAAGACTGGGTTATAAAAATATATTCTAATATAAAAAAAATCCTTGAAAATTTGTAAAATAAACCCATACTGACCCCTTAAGGATCCTCAAACGTCCTGCAATAATTCCTTGGAGGATCCTGACACGATCCCTTGACGGAATTTCGGACAACGATCTTTCACAGGTTTCTGCGTGTACCTGTACAGGATCCCAAGCTGCATTATGGTCCTACGAGGGACTCGTTAAAGGAATATAAGTAAGCTCCTATGTAGGAACATGTGTAGTATTTCAAAGAACTGAATACATGATGCGCACTGGTCGAACTTGGTTTCTATTATACTTACGGCTGTGCAATTTTCTAGAATCCTACGTCAAAAATAACATATATTTTTGATCTATTACCAGATAAAAAAAATTATCCAAAAAATTTTTATTAAAGAATCCTGCGCGGGAACCTGCATGAGAACATGTACATTATGCGTTCCTTCGCGGGAACCTGTGAAAGATCGTTGTTCCAAATTCCGTCAAGGGATCGTGTCAGGATCCTCTAAAGAATTATTGAGGGACCTTTGAGGACCCTTAAAGGATCCTTAAAGGACCTGTCCCGATCCTTAAAGGAACATTTAATGTTCCTTAAAGGTTCATGACACGATCCTCGAAAGATCCTTTAAAGGAATTTTTAACTGGGTTTTTCTTTATTATAATACTTGTTAATGTTTGTTTTTTTTTAATGCGATTAAATATTTTATGTAAATCTCGTAGTTATTTAGACTAATAATTTTTAGTTCTTCGTTTATTTTTCGAACAATTTTTATATTTTTTGGAGGTTTTAAGCGTTTATGCGTGATATTTTGCAGCCCTTAGTTGAAAATAAAAAACACCATACGACATAAAAAATTGATGTTTTGACGAAAATTTTAAACTATAGTAACGCCTTTTATCTTGAAAATAAAGATATTATGAGATTTTATTAACTAATTAATTAAAATGCGCAGGGGGTGTTCGAATTTGTTAAAGGTTTGTAAAACGCGCCACAATCGGCAATCTCAAAACTGTGTTTGTCACGTGACCCCTTATGTATAGTCAGTCGTTGTCGTACGTTTGTAACAGTCACATCGTATCTTATAATAAAGTTCTTTGTTCAATTATAGATCACTAAATCCTATTGTCCTACAGTTCATTTATACAATTCAATGTACTTTCCACTCTATAATCTATAACAGGTTATTAGCCCAGTGTTCGCGATCGAGAATTATATGTAAAAATGTATCATTTGTTCTGCTCGGAGAGAAGCGTGCGGGCAGTGCATTTTCAAAATGGCCGGCACGTATTCGGCGCGAATAGAAACTTTGACGAAAGACAATTACGATACGTGGAAGTTGCAGGTCGAAGCACTTCTCGTTCGTAATGATACGTGGGAATATGTAATAGGTGAAAAAGTAAAACCTGAAGTACAAGAGGGTGATGCAGTGACTTTGGCGGCTGCGACAGCATTAGACGCGGCGGAAAGAAAAGCGCGTTCCGATCTTATTCTAGCGATAAGTCCCTCTGAATTGAAGCAGATTAAAGGCTGTGTAACTTCAAATGAAATGTGGTTAAAGTTACAAGGCATTTATCAGTCGACCGGACCGGCTAGAAAGGGCAGACTTTTGAAGCAGTTGACCCTTCAAAAAATGGCGGACGATGGTGATGTTCGTGAGCATATCAGAAGTTTCTTTGATGCAGTGGACAAGCTTCAGGAAATGGGCATCACTATCCATGATGATTTACTGAGTGTTTTGTTACTCTACAGTTTACCCGCATCGTACGAAAATTTTCGTTGTGCGATTGAATCGCGGGATGAATATCCAACGCCAGAGATACTGGAAATAAAAATCACGGAGGAAAGTGATGCAAGATTATCGAAGAATGTGAATTCGAGCGCCATGTTCGCGAAATCACACGAACCGGCTTACCAGAAGAAGGGGAAGTTCGGAAAGCCACGAAATTTCCCGAAGAATGTCGAAGCGGAGAAAAATAAAAGTTTCCCCTACAAATGCCACAGATGTCACAAAGTCGGTCACAAGGCTGCAGATTGTGAAGAAGATATAATGAAGAAAGGCCACAAAGCTAATGTAATAGAAGAATTGAATCTTCTTGAAGCTGTCGAGAATGAAAAAGCTCTAAATGTGGAAATGGTGTCTGCAACTAGGGAATGGTGTCTCGATAGTGGTTGCACTTCACATATGGTTCGAAGTGAAAGCAAGTTCGTCAAGAAGGATCAAAATAGTGAAGTGAAATTAAATTTGGCCAGTCATTCCTCCATTCCGGTATTAGGAAAAGGAACAGTAAAAATTTCAGTTACTAATGGAAGTGAGGAAGAAATTCTCCAATTGGAAGATACACTTCATGTGCCGGATCTCAGGATGGATCTCATGTCTGTAGAAAAAATTGCAGATAATGGATACAGCGTAGTTTTTAAAAAGGAATGTGCAGTGGTATTGAATAGTGACAAAGAAGTAAAAATGATCGCAGATCGGATAGGCGGTTTATATTACGTTAGGCAAAGTTCGGAAGTTGTTAATGTGATAATTGAGAATAAAGTTGAACCTAAAATCGAATTGTGGCATCGAAGGCTAGGACATTTAAATGAAAAGTGTCTTAAAAGTATAGTTAGTGATCAGAAGGCTATTGGAATTGACTTTAATACGAAGGATAAAATTTCAGTCTGTGAACCGTGTTTAAAGGGAAAGTTTACGCGACTCCCTTTTCCCAAAACATTATCTTGTGCTACGAAAATTCTTGAAATAGTGCATACGGACTTATGTGGTCCAATGAATGTTGAATCACTCGGTGGTGCAAAATATTTTATGACTTTGATAGATAATACTACGCGGTGCTGTGAATTAAAGTTTTTAAAATCAAAGAGTGATGCTTTAAAAGCATTTAAAGATTTTAAATTGTCAGCTGAAAACCAAACTGAACGTAAAATTAAGTTTGTTCAATCAGACAATGGTGGAGAATATTGCTCAAAAGAATTCGATCAATTTCTCAGTGAATGTGGAATATCACGGCGATTGACAGTGGCGTATACTCCGCAACAGAACGGCGCACAGTGGTCGGAGAGACCAGGTTTTACGCGAAAAAAGGGTAATTTTAAAATTGTGATAAAGTAACCGGGATTAATCGATTCTTAGTCACAAATGTCCAACGAATTCGGAACTAATCAGGATTTCCAATAAAACTGATTAGATAAGTCGATATATATGTTTAATTCAACAAATTGGTAACTGACATGTTCTAACTGTTATAAAGTGGTAGTTTTCTTTACAGGTTTATTTATTCAAGCTGTCAACATTAACAATGTTTAACGGTTTGATGTTACTTCTTACACTTGAAAAAAGATAATTTCATAAAAATTATTACTAAAAAAAAAATTTATTGATAAAATATTGATACCTTTAAAACGTAGCTTATTCTTTTAGTAAATTTTTGTTTCAAAATGATAGAACAAAAAAGTACGACGAGGTACGATCCTAATTTTTGTTTCCAAGAGTAGTGCAAAGTGTCCTGTAATGATCTACGAAAAGAAAAGCTGCGAATACTTGCGAACAAAAAAATGGCAGACGTTTTTATTTCACGAGTGCGACTACAATAGTGGTTAAAAATAAAAAAAGTGGATTATAACATTAAGTAAATTTAATTTATGGTATGTTTGACAACGTGTGATTTATAAGGTGTGCTGAGTTTTTAAGAAATTTGTTGTACAGAGATTTTTGACATCATTGTTTACGAATTCAAAAATTTTACCATTATTCACTAATTAGTTTTATTATAGTATAATAACTTACTTTAACTCAAACCAACATAACTATGATTTAATAAAGAATAATAATGAGTTTATAATATAATAAATGACTAAAAATTTGACACCATTACTAACAAAAGTATTAACAGTTGTTGATATTCGACGTTCTAAAAATTTCAAAAAATCGAATTTTTATTAGCATCACATTCGTGTTCTCTGAATAAAAGAATATTACATTTAGATAGATAAAAAATAACTATATATATTAACACTCAGAGAAAGCTCCTTTTGACGTAAATATAATCGTTTTCAAACAAATGAAGTTTCATATGTGTCAAAACATTTCTGTTTGTATCAAAAGTTACATCAAAAGTTGACAGTTACTTTGACAGCTGTCAACTGTCTAAGTTTAAATTTGACCAAAAATTCGTGATCAGCGAGTCTCAGAACCTAATAGGTGTCAATTTTGTAAAGATTTTCGCATTTTTTATAAAATTGACAGTTACTTCGACAGCTGTCAACTGTCAAAGTTTAAATTTGACAACAAATTCGTGATCAGCGAGTCACAAAACCTAATAGATATAATTTTTATGCAGATTTTTTCATTTTTGGTGAAGTTGACAGTCAGTTTGACAGCTGTCAATTGTCAAAATTTAAATTTAATGTCATATTCAAATTTAGCATGGCTAAAATACGAATACCCTAAAGTTTCATTGCAATCGAAGAAGTCTTTCTAATTTTTCGCGTAAAATAGGGTCTCTCCGACCACTGTGCGGCGTTGCTGAGCGGAAAAACCGCACTTTGGTAGAATCAGCCAGATGTATGATGATCGAGAGTAATTTGCCTCCATCGTTTTGGGCTGAAGCCATTGCTGCGGCAAATTATGTTCGAAATAGGTGTCCTTCTCAAAGTTTGGGTGAAAAAATTCCGTTTGAATTGTGGAAGGGAAAAACTCCTGATTTATCGCATCTTCGAATTTTTGGATGTCAAGTTTTTATTTACAACAAGAATCCTGCGAAGGGGAAGATGGAACCACTTGGAAAGGAAGGAGTTTTCATTGGCTATTCAGAAGTTCAAAAGGGTTATCGAGTTTGGATACCAGATGAAAGAAAAGTTGAAGTATCAAGAGATGTAGTGTTTGTGAATAAATTTTCAACACAAGGAAAGCAAGATGAATTTTTCTCTGAAGATATTTTTGACAAGAAGAAACCAGGTGAATCTACGGAAGAGAGTTGGATATATATTGATCCGATTCGAGAACAAAATCCTCAAGATTTTTAAGAAGCTGGTGATTATTCATCTGATGAGGAACCATTCTATGGTTTTGAACGGATCACTGAAAGAAGAATTCCAGGAAGACCTCGAAAGCTGAAAACAGGTCAACGTGGAAGACCTAGAAAACAGTATAATACTGTGGAGGATACCTCGCTCATCGGATACATTGGAAATTGTGCAAGTGTTGCCGAAGTTACTGTCCAGGAAGCACTCAGTGGTTTTAATGCAGACGAGTGGAAGAAAGCTATAAAAATGGAATTCAACGCTCTAATTAAAAAGGGAACTTGGGAACTGGTGGATCGCCCAGAGAACAAAAATGTCATTGGATGCAGAATTGTTTTGGTCAACAAATATAACAATGATGGAACGATAGAAAGAAGAAAAGCGCGTTTGGTTACGAAAGGTTATTCACAACAGCCTGATGTTGATTTCAATGAAACTTTCGCACCAGTAGCACGCTTAGGATCCATTCGGCTCGTGATGGCAATAGCAGTAGAATTTGGACTCGTCGTTCATCATTTAGATGTGGAAACAGCTTTTCTCAACGGAATTGTGAAAGAAGAGATTTATATGGAGTTGCCAGAAATGTTAAAGGAACTATTACCAGAAATCGCAATTGAGAAACAAGGGGACTCTCTCAAAATGCTTGAAGAAATCAAAAGAGGAGAAAAAGTGTGCCAGTTAAAAAAGGCGATTTATGGACTCAAGCAAGCTGGAAGACAGTGGAATCAGAGGCTTAAGGAAGTTCTTCATGAATTCGGTTTGAAGCCTATCAGTGCTGACTGCTGTGTTTACGTTTCTAGGCGAGGACAAAATTGCTTGATTGTAATAACATATGTGGATGATATGTTAATTTTGTCAAAGGATTTGAACTGGATTGTAGAATTCAAACAAGGATTGAGAAATTATTTTGAAATTAAGGATTTGGGAAATGTGAAAAGGTGTTTGGGTATGGAATTCAAGCAAACAGAGGACAGCATCGAGATTTCACAGAAAGTTTACATCGAGGAGATTCTTAAAATATTCGACATGGAAAATTGTAAACCCGTCTCAACGCCAAATTTGTCTTGGCACTAAATTAAGCAAACTTGATGAAATTGATGCTGATGAACAAAAGAATCTTCCTTTTAGACAACTGTTAGGAGCTTTGATGTTCTTGGCAATTTCAACAAGGCCTGACATTGCTTACAGTGTGAATTGGTTAAGTCAGTTCAACAACTGTTTTGGCCAGGAGCATTGGATCGCTGCAAAACGAATCCTGCGATATTTGAAGGGAACGATGGATTTAGGCTTGCAATTCAAGGAAACTGGAGAACCTCTCAAGGCCTTTGTTGATGCTGACTGGGGGAATTGTGTTTACGATAGAAAATCTTACACCTGATATGTGTTTATATTCGCTGGTGCTTCTATTTCTTGGGAAGCCAGAAACCAACGGACTGTGGCTTTGTCAAGCACCGAGGCAGAGTATATGGAGATTGCTGAAGCTACCAAGGAGGCTATTTTTTTGATAAATTTCCTGAAAGAATTGAATTTTGAAGTGTCTGATGTGATAAGAATATTCCATGATAATCAGGGGGCACAACAATTAGCCAAGAATCAAGTTTTTCATAACAGAACCAAGCACATCGATATTAAACATCATTTTATACGAAAAGCATTGGGAAATGGACTTTTCGATCTGGAATACCTGCAAACAAGTGACATGATAGCTGACGTTTTAACCAAAGGACTGGCAGGACCTCATCATCAAAAGTGCATTAAAGAATTTGGACTTTTGAAAATTAAATAGAGTGTGTTTATTATTTAAATTAAAAGTGTTAAAGTAATATTTTTCTATCAGAAACAAATCACGATTATTTTCGATTGAGGGGAAGTGTTAAAGGTTTGTAAAACGCGCCACAATCGGCAATCTCAAAACTGTGTTTGTCACGTGACCCCTTATGTATAGTCAGTCGTTGTCGTACGTTTGTACCAGTCACATCGTATCTTATAATAAAGTTCTTTGTTCAATTATAGATCACTAAATCCTATTGTTCTACAGTTCATTTATACAATTCAATGTACTTTCCACTCTATAATCTATAACAGAATTGAGAAAGAATGCCCAATATTATATTTTTTTATAGTTACCATATTATATACTTATAAAATTCACCTTTAGAATGCGTATAATGGGCTAAAAAAGTATAAATTACAATTTGACGAAAAAAACGCGACTTTTTCCAAACGGAAAAAACTTCCTTACTTATAGAAGATTATTTCGAAACAAACAAATTAAAAAATCGATAACGTCTTTCTTTGAGAAAAAACAATTTATAAGTTTAATATTATTTTTTAGGTATTTTCTCTTCATATTAATTATTTTTTATTGCACATATGGAAAGTTCGAGAAATTTCCAATAAATTTCGTTTATAGCATACTATTACTCATTTTTAGGGTTCCGTACACCACAAGTGTACGCACGGAACCCTATTGGAAAGACTTTGTCAAAAATCGTATCCCCCCACTAGCCGCCAAACTATTTGACTTAGAAAGTTCAAATTTGGCCCACATATGTATTTTCACATGTAGATGAAAGGAAAATTATAGAGAACCTGATTCTAAGGGTTGATCATAGCGTTGTGAAGAAAATAACAAGATTTTTGAGAAATTTTGATATTTTTTGACTGATAACTTTTGCCATTTCTTTGACAGCGCTATCACCACAACAATCTCTATAATTTTTCTGTAATCTACATATGATACTACATTCTTGTACCAAATTTGAACTCTCTAAGTCAAATATTATGGCAGATAAGAGGGGAATACGGTCATTTTTTCGAAAAAATGCCTTTAATTTGTACCATTCCTGCCCTTTATCTGCCAAATTATTGTACTTAGAGTGCTGAAATTTGGTACTCATATGTAGTTTGACGTGTAGATTACAGAAAAACTACAGAAAACCTTGTTGCAGGCTGTTATCCTAGCGTTTTTTAGCAAAAAAACGATTTTTTTAAAAAAATCCTAAAAAATGGTCGTATTCCCACCCCCTGAACTTCCAAACTATTAGACTTAGTAAGTTCAAATTTGGTACACAAATGTATTTGACGTATAGATTACAGGAAAGTTATGAAGAACATGATTGTATGTGTTGAACATAGCGTTGTCAAGGAAATAACAATATTTTTGAGCATTTTTTTAACATATGGGCCATAGTTTAGTGTTATAACTTAGACAGCGCTATAATCATCACTTTCTCTATAATTTTCCTGTAATCTACACGTAAATCTACATACGTGTACCAAATTTCAGCATCCTAAGTCAAATAGTTTGGAAGATAAGGGGGGGGATACGGTCATTTTTTTAGCAAAAATGCACTAAAAGTGTACAATGCCACCTCCATATCTGCCAAACTATTGTACTTAGAGTGCTGAAATTTGGTATACATATGTAGTTTGCCATATAGATTACAGAAAAACTGTAGAGAACTTTGTTGCAGATCGTTATCATAGTGTTTTTAAGCAAAAACCGACGATTTAAAAAAAATGCTAAAAAATGACCGTATCCTCCCTCCCATAACTTCTAAACAATTTGACTTAGAGAGTTCAAATTTGGTACACAAATGTATTTTCACGTGTAGATTACAGAAAAATGGTAGAGAACATGATTGTAGAAGTCGATCATAGCGTTGTTAAGTAAATAAAATGATTTTTGAGTATTTTTTATGGATATTTGCTAAAATCTCTGGATTTTTCGTTGACAGCGCAATCACCATCACGTTCTCTATAATTTTTATGTAATTTACACCTGAAAATACATTCCTGTACAAAATTTGAACTCTCTAAGTAAAATATTTTGGAAGATAGGGGGGTGGGGGGGTGGTCCATTTTGTATAAAAAATTCATTATATATAATATGTATAATATATTTATATATTTAATAGTATCAAATATATTAAAAATTATTTTGTTTTGTGTACGGAACCCTCGATTTTAGTGCGAGTGTAACTCGAACTTGCCCAATTTTTTTGTTATTAACGGAGAAAAACCATTTCAATAATTTATAACTTTCTTAATTTTTATCAAACCACGAACTACAAAAAAGCAGGTATGTTTATGCTGCAATAAAGATTTTAAGAAAAACTATTCCAAGCAAATCTAATTTTTGAATGAAAATAATCCGAAGAATTTCCGGGAATGTAGAACTAAGAAAGTCTCTGTTTTTAATAAAAATTTGCAGTTAAAATATCACGTGATCAGAGGGGAAACCCCCTACCCCCCCAGGTGATGAACCGTGATAATTTTCATGACCCCCCACCTCCGTTGTTGGCTCACGTGATTTATGGACGACCCCTTAGATATTTAATCCTTATACATCTGTATTGTATTAAAAAAATTTTTATCAATTTGGTAATGCTAAATACTTTGTGGTAAATAAATCGGTAGGGGAGAGGGCCCCAAGTTGGACATCCTTTCGATTTATTGCTGTAGAATCCAAACCAAATGAAATATATTAAAATGTTTTATACTGGATGAAAGTACAATTTATAAGGTAACTTATGGACACAGAGATAAAATTTTATTTTGAACATAAACATTTTTTAAAACATTGTTTCTAATTATTAAAATTTTTGGTCTAAAAAAAAGTGGCCTCAAGATGGACACCTTCTTAAAAGTCTCTAAAAATGTAGTAACAAAAAAATGAACATCGAGTAACAATTCTTAAACTAATTTTTAATCATTTTACGGAATTTATCGTGAAATAACATTTCTAACAACTTCAATTTAATAGCTTAACAGTATAAGTAGTAAAATATCGAAAAATATCGATATATCAAATTCTCTAATGATAACATCACATTTTATGGTGGAAACTAAAAAATTTTAATTAATTGGCTCAAAAAATTATTTAAAAAAGTGTAAAATCGAAAATATGCAAATAAATACATTTAGATTTGAAGCCTGTCCAGTGTCCATCTTAGGGTACATGACACCATTTTTTAATCCCCAGTAAAAATATATGTACGAACACTGAACTAGTAAAATCATCTTAGGATATTATTATACGATAAATAAAGAATATTATAACGTTAAGTACTCATTCTAAATCATAAATTTAAATAACTTTACCAACTTGAGAAAAAACTGTTACAAAACTTTTTTAGTTTTTCAAATTTTGTACAGGAATGTATTGTCAGGTGTAAATTACATAAAAATTATAGAGAACGTGATGGTGATTGCGCTGTCAATGAAAAATCCAGAGATTTTAGCAAATATCCATAAAAAATACTCAAAAATCATTTTATTTCCTTAACAACGCTATGATCAACTTCTACAATCATGTTCTCTATAATTTTTCTGTAATCTACACGTGAAAATACATTTGTGTACCAAATTTGAACTCTCTAAGTCAAATTTTTTGGAAGTTATGGGAGGGGGGATACGGTCATTCTTAGCATTTTTTTTTAAATCGTTGGTTTATGCTTAAAAATACTATGATAACGATCTGCAACAAAGTTCTCTACAGTTTTTCTGTAATGTATATGGCAAATTACATATATATACCACATTTCAGCACTCTAAGTACAATAGTTTGGCAGATATGGAGGTGACATTGTACACTTTTAATACATTTTTGCTAAAAAAAATGACCGTATCCCCCCCCCCCCCCCTTATGTTCCAAACTATTTGACTTAGGATGCTGAAATTTGGTACACGTATGTAGATTTACGTGTAGATTACAGGAAAATTATAGAGAAAGTGATGATTATAGCGCTGTCAAAGTTATAACACTAAATTATGGCCAGTATGTTAAAAAAATGCTCAAAAATATTTTTATTTCCTTGACAACGCTATGTTTAACACATACAATCATGTTCTCTATAATTTTCCTGTAATCTATACGTCAAATACATTTGTGTACCAAATTTGAACTTACTAAGTCTAATAGTTTGGAAGTTCAGGGGGTGGAAATACGACCATTTTTTAGGATTTTTTTAAAAAAATCGTTTTTTTGCTGAAAAACGCTAGGATAACAGTCTGCAACAAGGTTTTCTAGAGTTTTTCTGTAATCTACACGTCAAACTACATATGTGTACCAAATTTCAGCCTCTTATCTGCCAAAATATTTGACTTAAAGAGTTTAAATTTGGTACACAATTGTATTGTTATGTGTAGATTACAAAAAAAATATAGAGATCGTGATGGTAGTAGTGCTGCAAAAGAAAAGGCAAGAGTTTTCAGCCAAAAAATATCAAAATTTCTCAACAATCTTGTTATTTTCTTGACAACGCTATGATCAACCCCTAGAATCATGTTCTTTATAATTTTCCTTTCATCTACACGTGAAAATACAAACTTTGGCCAAATTTGAACTTTCTAAGTCAAATAGTTTGTGGCTAGGGGAGGGGAGGGGGGATACGATTTTCGACAAAGTCTTTCCAATAGGGTTCCGTGCGTACACTTGTGGTGTACGGAACCCTAAAAATGACAAAAAGCATAAGGCGCTGTCACCTTAAACAAAAATTTTATACGAAATGTCCATCTTGGGGCCCTGTCCATCTTGGGACCCACGCCCCTACCTCCGAACAAAAAAAACCACTTTCGCGTTATACGTCTAAAAACTCCTCTCTGACGTCGGTTGTCTAAAACAACCACTGTTAAAATGAACGTCAAAAAACCACACATTGTTTTTCCAATTTTTCCAGGAAACTAATTTCTAAAGTTTCAGAAACTTAAAAAATTCAAAATCTCAATACAATATTGCATAGATTGGTGCATATTTAAGTTAGTCTATTTCAAATGCTGTTTTGATTTTAATTGAAACATTTTGACATTTCATTTAACCAAAAAAATCCCAGTGGTTGTTTTAGACAACCAATGTTAGAGAGAAGTTTTTAGGCGTATAACGCGAGAGTTGTTTTTTCTTTGCTCGGAGGTACCGAAATATATATGAAAAACTACTCATTTCCCATAAGACTCAATGTTAAATGTTCAAAAATATTAAAAACAACAACGCTTTTAACTTTTTTCACAAGTACCTTGAAGTCTCAAAATTTTAACTACATCATTATAAAACCTTTGTCTGTCAGTGAACTAAATTTGATGAAAATGGTAATGTTAATTCTCTTTACGATAGAACCTCCTTAACTACTTGTAATCCAACATCCAAGGAAAATAGTGCAAAATAACTTGTCAAAATTAATTATTATATTTTAGAAAATTATATTTTACCAAATATTAATATATTTCTAGTTTTTTTCTGAGGCGGGCAACATTGTTTTGTCGAAACGTCAAAATAAAAACTTTTTAATAAATTGACTCGGAGAGATTGATAATTTTTCTATCTTTACTGAGAGAAGTTTGGCACAGTATTGGAACTTTCACGTACGCCAGCTGCGCTAAATGAGGTACAGATACCGAACTTTTTTTTAGTTTGCAAGTCGAAATAAAATTGAGCGACAGCAGCGCCAAATAAGTCAGACTCTGTCTCTCTCTGTGGTACAAACATTTTTAGTACAGTATCCGTCCCACAAAGCGCAGAAACTGTATCACATTAGAACAGACTCTGCGCGAAAGGTTAGGTTTGACATATGTATAGTACACAATTCAGATGTCAAGCGAAACTTCTCTCAGTGTTCCTATTAACGATTACCGAGTGATAAATTCCAAAATATTAAATAATAATAAAAATTATACTGCATAGAGAAAAATCGGTTACTATTGTTGTTTGTAGTTTTTGCATAGACTAAGGTTAAGAAAATTACACAAAGTGGTGTAAAAAACGCACGGCGCATGAATTAATTGTCCGGATTCGAGCGAAAATCACATTATATTCGAGCACTTATTGCATAGTGGTAGAAAAGAAAAATTATCCGGGAGCATAGTTAGTAGGAGCAAACATAAGGTCTCTTATGTCTTGTTTGTAGCATTTTCACTGAAATTAAAACTTTATTCAAAATATGTGGTGTTATACAGTTTTGTTCATATTTAAAATTAACTTAAGGGTATATTTTAGCAGCTCAGCTTATTAAAATGGAATTCTTTCTCTCTGCATTTTTTGAAAGCTTATAGTTTCTATTCGTTTATATCAATGTAAACGAATGGCTTCCTTTAAGCCCTTATTGCTTAATATACTACTTTTTGTTATACAATTTCTTTTTAAATAAACATTGAGCACCATAGATGGGAAATCAAAAAAAAAAAAATACTGCGGAGCTGTATATGGACCAGATCGCGAAAAATGAAACCACGGAAAAAAATTTTACTTTTAAATTCCATGGGTTCTTGATTATTTGCAGTCTATATACATCTCAAAGTATTGAATGAAATAAATATCAATGCGAAGTCAGTTGTCTGTTCAAAAACTCAGGCCTGTTTCTTTGTAGTATCGAGATTAAGGGGGGAGGCTGGTCTAGAATTTTGAAAAAATCGAAATTTTTTTTTTGTCTTAAAAGGTGCTTTAGGGTCTTAGAAATAACATACCAAAAGATGGATGCCGGCTTAATTTCCTAAATGCCCAAATTTTTCATTCTACGGCAGTGCCTCGCAGGTATTTAATATGATTTTACAATACGTAAAACTTTAAACGCGTTTTTCTCGAAATCACTTTTTTTAAACTGGGCGAAAACATAACTCGAACAAATCTTTACCGATTCTTATGAAATTTTGACAGTACATTCTAGATACCATTCTCCGGAGCGTCACGTAGGATTTTTTTTATATTACATACTTTTTTTTTAATCAACAATTTTATGTCGTTTTTTATAGTGAAAATTGTAATTTTTTGTTCAAACATGCACCATTTCGCGAAAAAACAAAATATCAAAAAAAAAATCCTACGTCCCGCCCTTGCTGTTGTTATATAGAAACTAAAAAAATTTTATTTTTTGATCTAGGACAAAGATTAAGGACGTTACATTTTCGCCAATGGACCTATTAAAAAAAAAGGCCTGTTCGGAGAAGTAGTGTACAGTGGCCATTTTGAAATTAATTCACTCAACATTTTTTGTATTTGTACCTGGAAACACATATTATTAAACCTATTTCACAAATTTGTGATTGATTTCTTTGTTGAGTCAGAATAAATTCATAAAATATGCCCATTTTTTTGCGCTCTAGACCAGCCTCCCCCCTTAATAAAATTGAACAAAAACGTAACACGAAACAAAAAGTTGCATTTTATTGAATAAATGTTACTTTTTACGTACTATCCGTTATTTTCGGATAGAGTTAGGTTAACTGAAAGTAACTAAATTAAATACTTAAAAGAAAAAATTTTTTATAACATTTGTAATGCAAAAGAATTCGACCGCTTTTTTTAATGTAACGTAACAGTCCAAAATCCCAAAAAGTTTTTTGACGCAAAATCTATTACGTCAACTAAATACAATGACTTAATTTTTTTTGAGCATTTTTATGTTATTTTCTAAATAAAATATAAAATCAGCAACATATTCAATTCTTTCTGTTTTCAGAGCCAAAATCAATTTGTAACGTAACAGTCTTTTTTCACCCATATCACAACATCCCGAAAAAAGTATCTTGATCTGTGAATAAAAACCATATATTCCAATGTATTATGATACACTGAATCTGAAATTGACACAAATTGTTTGAACATTAAAAATATACATTCATTAAGGGCATGTGATGGATTATGACGTCACTGGTATAGGCAAACTTTGTCTGTAACTCTTCTCTTAAAATATTGAATATTTTGTCACGAAACTTGGTGTTTTTACTTAAAACATCTTTAGGAAGGTCTCTCTGACCCGAATTTGCTCGAATTTTGGCCCAAAACTAATTTTGGAAAATTTTAAAAAAATTGTGCATTTTTTTCAAAACTAATTTTGATTTAAAAAGATCTTCCTAATAATATTTTAGGTAATTCTACCAAGTTTTGAGACAAAATGTTCAATATTTTGGCAGAAAAGTTACGGAAAAATTTTGCCTAAACCAGTGACGTCATAATCCATCACATCCCCTTAAAACATTATATTCAAAAAAAGCGACGCGAAAATAGCGCAAATTGTACAAAAAATAGAAAATGTCATCCATGTTGGATCAAACTTTATCTGATTGATTAAACTTAATAAAACACAGTATTTATGAGTTTTTGGGATCGCTGATAACGAATTTATTCATGATTTTTCAAAATTTTAAATGGCAAATGCAAAATGGCAGACAAAAATGTTAAATTATTGATTAAATTAATGAAACTCAATATAGATTCTTATCATACTATTTAAGGTCAGGATTTATTCATTATCTTGAAAACGTTGAACCTATATTCAAAACGTACATCCAAATTTGAGTTTTATTATCATTTTTAAAAATTTTAATTTTTTTCAGACATTTTGATTTTCTCATTATCAACTTTAAAAAGTCATGAATAGATTTGTTATCAGCGACCCTATAAACCCCCATATAGTGAGTTTAATTAAGCATTTCTTAAAAAAAAATTATTTTTGTCTGCTATATTAGCGATTTTAAATTGTTTTTTGAAGGTTCTAACTCAGACACGTCTGACCAATTCTGATCTCGAATTCGGATTTAGCTCTTCAAAATTCGTAGGAATATATAGGTCTTATTCCCAGATTAAGATATTTCTTTGTGTGGCTGTGTATTCAAAGTGTTGTTGCTTGCTTGAAACTTTATATATTCCATTGTAATGTTTCAATTGTTTAGTCGAAAGACAACCGAATTAATGTTCATTATGTAAAATAAAACAATGCAAGACATTTTTAATACCTAAATTCACTTTTTACATGAACATAAATCGCACAGGTAACGTAACAGTCTTTTCGTGTAACGCAACAGTCCAAACATTTTTGTTTCTAAAAAATTAAAAAAAATTTTTTTTAGTGTTATTGACATTTATTTTATTACTTGCATTCAAAAGCTACGAAATTATCTACTACATGTTAAAAATAGTCCACTAGAAGAACAGGCTTTTTCAACAATGTAGGACAGCTCTAAAGCTTACTTCCAAAACTATGTAACGTAACAGTCCGTACTAAAACATTCATAACTCTTAAATAACAAAACATACGGAAATGTTTATATTAGTAAAAAATGTTATTAGAGAAGCATACTTTTAGATGCATGCATAAAAGATATTAAAACAATTCTATTTCGTGTGGTTTTGGAAACTTTTTGTTGAAATGTGCGTACAAATGTAACGTAACAGTCCGCGATCTGGTCCATATACTGTAAAATACACTTGCGCAAAGAGTAAGGTTTGTATGCTTGCTGCGGTGAGGACACTTCGATATATGCAGGAAGCTTGCAGTGATAGTTTGCGAATCTTAGACGGCAAGCTTGCATACTAATTAGGTAAAAATTGTCTCTGTGGGAACTGTTGCATTTTTAACAGTTAAAATAGATAAACTTCAAATTATCATCTTACGATATACAAGTCTTTAACAAATTCTTATTATGCATTTTAAATTTTCAATTGGCAATCAAAAGTTATAAATAAAATATTTTATTTATTAATAATTAAACAATCAGTTTTTTGTTTTTTAAAATTTAATAACAATTAAATTGGAAACAATAATTTTAAGATTTATTTAGAGTTTAAAAACCTGAAGATATTCTATTTTATTTAAGATACTAAGAATTTAGTCTATTGAACACTAAATTTTGCATTTGTTTTTCTCTTAATATTAAGAAAATGGTGCTGTAACATTAAATTAAATTCTCATATTTTATTTATTTTTCAACAAATAGAATATCACTTATTTACAAATTTATTTCTATCTTTTTATTTTACACAGGAGTCTATCAACCAGTTTCTAGCTTCATTGGACCATCTTCTCAAAACTCCCCAGTTCATCACGTTCAATATCAAAATCCAGAATGTAACTACAATCCTATATCTCCAACTGGTCAGAGTGTTTATAGTTTTGGTCAACCACCAACAGGAGTTTACCCTATGCAGAATTATGGATTACCAGTAATAGGCTCTGTTTCTTCACATATTATGAATTCAATTGTGAATCAAGAACAGCAGCAGCTACAGACAGACCTTTCAGTTCAAAGCCGTGAAAATCACAGTCATGTAACGATTTCTGGACCTACAATGGTGAACATTTTTTACCAAAATATTCTTATTGTCAATATGTGACGCACCACGGTGAAAAGTACTTTTCACGAAAAGAATCGATTTTCAATTTTTCATGACAATCGGCAGCTTTTGAGTTGTTTTTTTATTTCCAAAAATTAGAAATTGGTAACTTCAATTACTTTTTGTACTATTAAGCATAACACGTAGGCATGTTACATTGTTTGTAATATTGTAATACATTGCTGCAACTTTAAAAGACAGTCCTGTAAATTTTTGTTTTTCCGCGTTATGCGGAAATTCACCGTGGAGCGTCTCATATGTAAATTGCAATATCTTTTTATATCAATGGGTACTTTAAATAGCAGTTCATCGTTTTCCTTCATTACAAAACATTCTAACTTTATTCTCAATTGTTCCCTGATATTACTAATTTTACCAGCAAAATAGAAATGAAGTTAGTCTGTTTTGTTATTGAAACAAAATATTAGACTACTGTTCGTAGTGCGCATCGATAGTTGTGATTAGAAATGCTTTTATGTAAGACATCATAATTACGAGTTTACGGATGATTAACGATGTTTAGTTACATTGATTTTTGTTCTGCTTACTGGCTTAAGATCCTAAGAAAATTTTATTGCGATCTAATTAGTTGATTTGCTTTATACATAGGATAATTCCATGTGCTTGTCATCAACTAATCCTCCATAACCTCGTACTTATGTCGCGAGTTAACGATAGTTTTATTCCAAAGCCACAATCGAGTTTTATGTCTGTGAGAGGAAACTGTTAATTTTTCTGTTAGAATCTTAGAACTGTTGACCTAATTGATATAATTTATTAAAAACAATTGGAAACTTTGGAAATAAACAAGACTCATTCTCTTAAAGTTGCCGTGGTTTCTGGTAACGAAACACTTTTGTGTTCCATGTTGTAAGAACATTGCGAATAGAAACATCTTTTAAAAATGCCTTGTAGCCACTTTTAGCACGTTTAAAGTGTTCTCTTATACTTTTTGGTCATTATAATGAAAGAATGACAAGATGCAATCACTTGAAGAACAAAACTTATATCCTAAAAAAAATGAGACAAAGAAATCAATATTAAATTAATAAACTGAAAGTATTTTGGAGAAGTGTCAACTACGAAGTAGGTCGTCTCACCCTGACTCAGAGCTATTTTGTGTGACATTGGTCGTGATCGTTTCAAGTGTCACCTGATCTATCTACTTCTATACACAATGTTTCAATTAAATCTCAGTACTGTTTCCGTTGCTTACAGATGCCATATTAAACCGACATTTTGAATTTGTAAAATCCAACTTTAGATTCTTATTCAGCGACCCCAAAAACCCCCCGAGTAAAAAGTAACAAGCCGAACAGAAAATTTTTCAAACTTATGCCGCCATATTGTATCTGACATTTTAAATTTTGAAAACCCAACTTCAGATTTTTATTTAATGACCCCAAAAACCCCCGAGTAACAAATTTCAAGTCAATCCGAAAATTTTGATTGATTTATGCAATTTTGTGAATATTAGAGCAACCATTGAATAACTGTGAGCTTTTCAGAAAAGTGATTCTTATATTTGTCAGACTGCAAGCGTCATATTTCAGCCGCGATCTTCAATTTTTTAAAACGCTTAACGGCAGATAAAAGTAGACGCTTCAAGTTAATTCTTCCAAAAAAAAATTTTTTGACAATGCTAGGACCATTAATTGATATCATGTTCTCTATAATTTTCCTGTAATCTTCACGTAAAAATACATCAGTACATCAAATTTAAATACCCTTGGTCAAATAGTTTGGAAGATAAGGGGGACCGGATGATCTTTTTTTATTGCATTTTTGCTAAAAAAAATCTTATTTTTCCTTGACGACGCTATGACCAACTCTTCTAATCATGTGCTTTATAATTTTCCAGTAATCTACACGCAAAAATACATTTGTGTACGAAATTTGAGATCTCCAAGTCAAATAGTTTGGTGTCGAGATAGGGGGGGGGGGGGGGGGGGGAATACGAAAATCGACAAAGTCTTTCCAAAAGGTTTCCGTGTGTACAATTGTAGTGTATGGAACCCTAAAAATAAAACAAAAACGACCTTATCAATCGAAAGCTTTTGAAAAAATTTTGTAAATATCATGTCCCATAAAATTTGTGTACCCATTTCCTGTCGATAAAGTGGTACTGGATTTGGACCTAAATTGACTGGATCTAAGACCTTATTCAGTCCAGCAACTTGGATATCCACCTGTAGCCATTTTTAAAGTTCTTTGATAATAGAGATGGACACTTTGCTCCCGATACCTGAAGAAGCCTCTCTCCTATACTGCCCCTCAAATGGATTGCCCTGGCGAGCAACCTGCACCCTAACCCACTCTGTACCCTCCTGTAAAATTATGGGGTAGATTAGCAAAGTGGGAGTAGCTCTCACAGGTAGCAGGAGCGAAATGTCCACTGCCCTATAATCTCAGTGACGGTTTGTTGACTTAACATGTATTTAAAATTATTGTTAAAGGACTTTAAAAATGGCTGCAGGTGGGTATCCAGGTTGCCGTACTGAATAAGGACTGGATCCAGTCCATTTAGGTTCAAATTCAGTCCCACTCCATCTACAGGAAAAAAAAACAGTAAAAATGTAAAAAGCCTCGAAAATGTGAAATATTCATTATAAAATCTAATTCCTAAAAGAACATCTTAACTTATATACAGATTTTTATTGATGTGCTATAGAATTTTTTTCTTTTACTTTTATGAAGTCAAAAAGTAAACAGTACCGGAGATTTTCCCGTATATTTTAGAATAAAACTAACTAAAAAATTGTAATTCAGTATTTTAAAAGTTTCATTTCAATCGAAAAATGTTGGGCACATATTAACTATTTTTATTTTATTTTACTTAATCCATATAAAAAGATCGTCTTGGTGTTTTAACTTTTAGAAATTAAAGTCGCTCACATTTATCTTTAAAAAAGAAATTCATAATACATCCATTTAAATATTTACAAAGAGATACACTGAATAAGAAGATGTATTGTTGTAATTTTTTTTCTAGATTTCGCAAATAGGTGGACCTTTGCAATCACAAAACACATCCAGTATAGTACTTTCAAATCAACAAAATGACCTTAGTCATGTTAGACCACCACCACCACCACCGACGCAAGGAATTCCAACTCATGCTTTATTATCTCAAAGATTACCTTCAAATGTAATTCACTCTAACAGACTCCAACCAGCTCAGGCCCAAGGTTCAAAAATTCGATTGCCTTCTTGTCCAACAGGTGCTCAAACTAACTGCCCTACTGGACAAAATGTGACTTCGGTGCACGATTCATCCGGACAAGCAGGACATCTTTTATCACTACAACAACAAGGTCCTTCTTTATCACATGAAAATACAATGCAGCAACAATCATTAAACATCAATTTTTCAGCTCGAAACTCAGGACATATTCAAGTGCCAGAACAGGGACTTAGCAGCGGTTCTACGCAGTTATCTCAACAATCTACTATGAAAGGATCTAACAACTCAGAACTTTCTGAAACACTTCCTCGTATGGCGACAAATTTGCCAGTAAACTTCGAAACATCAGCTAAATCTCAATCAACAGAAAATATACAGCAAAATGAAGGGCGTAAACTTGACATAGCTGAACTAATTTCTTTTGACTAAATATTTTCAAACTTATAAAATTAATAAAAACTTTTATACGTCGAATTCATTATAATTCAAGTAACAGAAATTTAAATTGAAACAAAATTGGTGAATTTTCCCCACTATCAGAAGGTGTATTTGGTTAAATTGATTTCAACCATAGGATAATGTAGCTTAAAACATACAAAACAAAAAATTCTTTTTGAGCGCAATAATTAAAATAAAATGTTTCCGAGATAGGATGACTGCAGTAGTGAATAAACAGGCTTTTCAAACCGATTTAAGGTATCATTTCAACATAAAGTATGTAAAGCTACTTACTAAATGTCTACTAATTTACCCATTTTATAAAAGCTAATGTACGTCAATAAAGTTGCTATGTATCATAGATAGGTTGTTAAAATCTCTTACACAAATATCCTTTATAGTTAAAACGGCCTGATTGTATTTTAAAGATTAAACTACCGTCAAGTGGGGCTATTTTGTGCACTCGAGGTTTTTAATGAATAAAATTTTTATATTCAGTTGTTCAAGTTTACTACTTGGTACAAATATTTTCAGATATCTAGACTACAGAGAGTACTAAATAAATTTACTTAATTCTTTATCAGAATTAAAAAAAAAATCGTAAAGTCGTGAAAAACAAGCTGAAAAATTTCAAAGTTCTCAAAATTCTGTTCAGATCTTCGAAAGTTTAAAAGTGTTTTTAAATATTTTAATAATACTTGTTGACAATTTAGTTGTGATGATGTATACGTGATGCGCTAACTTTTTATTGCATGTTTTAAGAAAAAAGTGTAAAAAACTGAAAAACCAGGATTTGGTGGGTTATTTTGTGCATTCTTTAAAATCAAGTTTTTTTATATTTTGTTTTGTAGTTAGCAAAAATTACTTTAAAATTTCGTTTTAAAACATTTTTGTCTTTTTTTTTTGTTATAAAAAACAAGAAATAACCATAAAATTTCAATTTTACACATGAACCGTTCGCCGGAAAAACGGTTTAAGTCGACTTAAGCCGTTTTTCGAATGACGGCACTTTCGTATTAAGTGTCATCTAAACTATAATATACAATTGAAATTGTTCATTTATGAACGTTTTTAAAGTTTTAATTCGAATTTTGAAGTACGCGCCGGCCAAACGTCGCGGCGCGACGCAGCTTGCCTAGGTCGCACCTCGTGTATATGTATCGCGCTGTCTTTTGTGTTGACGTTCGAAATATAGATTAAAAAGATATTATCAATGATGAATTACTCTCCTAAACCTTTGTCTCTCACTCGTTTTCTAACTCCAATCAATAGAGAATTTTATAAAAACATTTTGACTTTTGTAGAGATTAACAATAACGAAGAATCAAATAACACAAGCGTGATGAATATTAACCCATTAACGCCTATGCTTAGGGAAAAATTGCTATCAAAAAAGTAAATACGGGAAAGAGGATCGTTGACCATATAATGATTTTTGACATTAAAAATTGTTTAAAAAATAATTTGTTTAATTAATTTGTTATAAACATATAGAAAAAAAAACTAAAAATTATGAAAAATAAAACAGCGCTATTCGATTGTACGCTAAAAATTACGAAAGGAATATGTGTCACATTTTTTAATTTTTCACTCCATTTGTTATAAATAATCAATAAACAATAACAATGACCACTTAAACCAATCTTAGCCCATGCTTAGAGAAAAGTTGATATCAAAAATGTGAATACGGGAAAGAGGATCATAGACAAAATAATTAATGCTTTTTGACATTGAAAATTGGTTTAACAATTTAAACAAATGTTTTTTAAACCAATTTTCAATGTCAAAAAGCATTAATTATTTTGTCCACGATCCTCTTTCCCGTATTCACATTTTTGATATTAACATTTCTCTAAACATGGGCTAAGATTGGTTTAAGTGGTCATTATTATTGTTTATTGATTATTTATAACAAATGGAGTGGAAAATTAAAAAACATCACACATATTCCTTTCGTAATTTTTCACGAACACTCGAATGGCGCTGTTTATTTTTCATAATTTTTAGTTTTTTTCTATTTGTTAATAATAAGATGTTTAAACAAATTATGTTTTAAACAATTTTTAATGTCAAAAATTATTATTTGGTCAACGGTCATCTTTTCCGTATTTACTTTTTAGATATAAATTTTTTTCTAAGCAAGGACGTTAATGGGTTTAACAGAAATTTTTTAATGTTGTGTAAAACCATGTTATTTCGCATATTAAACTGTTCATATTTATACATTTTTAACAAAGACTATAAAAAAGTTAAAGAAAACTATTTGTTACATATTATATTTAACTATTTCTGATTAAAAACTGTGGGTAGGGTTCTTCAAAATAACTACACAGTTTATTTAGATTCCGAAATAATTCATCTAACTTAACACTTTTTATTAATCAACTCTTAATTAGCCTCAACACAGCTTGATCACAGATTAGAAATATATATAAAACGCGTAGACACGAAACGTGACAAGTACGCGGGAATACTAGTACAGTGCGAAGTGCACACCGCGTCACTACATATTCGAGGTATCGACAACGATCGATACTCGCAACATCGATTCAAGATAGTGATTACGCGCCAAGTGTCGACAAAGTTCAAATCTAAGAACTCTACACTCCCTCCCTTTGTCGATACGCTACAAAAAAATAAATTATAATCTTTTATAATAAAAATAGACAACGTGTTCTTTATAAGTCGTAAATAAAATCTTCTATGGTTTTGTACTCTAATTTTCTTCTATTGCGGTCCTCTTTACAAAAGTCTCGTTCCTTTTAGTTTCCACGCCTATCTGTAAACATATTGAGAATCATATTAATTAAAAATGTATATATATATATAAACAACAAATAAAACTGAGTTTTATGCTCTTAAATTTAAATTTTAATTTTACATTTTGTCTCTTAAATATTGATGTGCTTCTAAGAGTAAAGGTTTTGTCATATTGTCAGCTATATTTTCTTTAGTATTAATCCATCTAACATTTACTTTTCTTTCATCAACACACTGTTTGATGAAATCTCCATGGGTGTCTGCCATATGTTTTCTACTTTCAGTTTCTTCTCTTAATTTGAGACTCTTATTGATTTCTTCTAAATTGTCATCAAACATTTTCAGTTTGTGACTCCCATCTTTCTTAGTGCAATCTCCTGCTGACTTGTTATCTCACCAAATCGTTACTGGAAATAGAGTTTTCCCAATAACAAACCTGATGGATTTGTCCAGAGAGATCAGCTCTTGACAAGCATCACTCATGGCAAGATACTCTGCCTGGCAGGTAGAAAGTGTGACTTACGTTTGCTTATGGCTTCGCCAAGCAACTACGTCTCCAAATAATTTTATCACATAACCAGCAGTTGTGATCGAGCCATGGCAATCTCTAAAACTTGCATCTGTCAAGCCCTCTAATTCATCAGTTTCAGCTTTAAATTTTAAGCCGATGTTTGTCGTACCTCTTAAATATCTGAAGACTCTTTTGACATCTGACCAATCTTCCTCAGTTGGTTCCAACTGTTTTCTAGCCAGATAATTTACTGCGAAAATAATATCAGGTCTAGTTGCGTTCGATAAATACATCAAACTTCCGATTGCTTCTCTGTATGGTATTCTTTTAATTTCACTCTCATTTTCAGATTCCTCTAATTTGATTCTCTTATTCCTGTTGCTCACTTGTCTCGTGACCATAGGTGTACTTTGCGGTTTGCAGTCTTTCATATTGAATCTCTCTAGGACATTTTCTATATAATTTGCTTGATGAATCAGCATACTCTTGTCTTCTTTGTTTCTCTCTATTGTGATTCCCAGAAAGTTTCTTGGTTCACCGAGATCTTTTAATTCGAAAGCTTTGCTGAGACATCTTTTAATTTTCTCTAATTTCTCTAAATCGTTACTTGCGATAATCATGTCGTCTACGTAGATCACTACAACTGCCATCTTGCCTTCTTTCCTCCATGTGAAAAGACAAGGTTCATGCAGATCATTCTCTAATCCAAGTTTCGTCATTTCTCTGTGTATCTTTTGTTCCATTTCTTTGGACTTATTTTTAATCCATATAGTGCTCTCTCTAATTTACACACTTTCGTTTCTCTAGTCTTTGAATCTACCTCTAACCCGTCTGGAATCTCCATATAAATTTCTTCCTCTAACAAGCCGTTTAAGAAAGCTGTCGTTACGTCCAGTTGACATGCATGTAGATCGTATTTATTAATTATTGACATCATCGATCTTACGACTGATAATCTAGACACTGGAGCATATGTATCCTTCAGGTCGTAAACATTTTTGTCCTTGAAGCCTCTAATTACCAATCGACCTTTGTGTCTAGTTCATCCATCAGCCTCTAATTTTTTCTTAAAGACCCATTTTGAGTCAATGATATTTGCTCTTTTACCATCAAGCATGGTCTTTTGTCGATCAACTAACACCCACACTTTGTTGGCGTTCAAAGAATCAATCTCTTCTTTAATTGCTTGTTTCCAACTTTCTTTCTCTTTAGTTCCCATAGCATCTTCATAATTTGTAGGATCTTTTTTCAAGGATGCTAGTAGACAGTGTCTAAGATGAAAATCGTTTTCAACTTTGTTTTCAGAAACAGATGAACAATTTGCAAACCTGGCATAACTCGTGTCTTCTACTGGTTTTCCAGTGTAAGCTCTCTTAGATTCATCTTGAGACTCTAGTTTTCTTTTACTTTTACTTCTAGTTACGCAACCTTGTTTGTTTTCTTTCTTTTCCTCTTGATTCTGTTTATCATCTAATTGTTTCTTTGGTCTTCCTCTCTTTTTCTGTTCTAAGATCGCTTTCCCTTTTTACTCTGGAACAATTTCTTTTATCTCTTCTAAATAATTCCAATTAACTTCCTCTATTTCGTTAATGTTTTGTAAGTTTACATTGTTTTCAATTTGATCCTTTTTGTATACATCTTTGTACACAAGTTTCTCATTAAATCTTACATGCCGAGATTCTATAAATTTTCTAGTGCTTAGCAGCTTCTGAACTTAGAAGCTGGCTTTGGAATTCTGACATATCCAATGCAACCAAATCTTTTAATTTGATTAAAGTGGCAACTTGCACCAGATGAAAATTTCTTCAAAGGAACTTCAAAATTTATAGATTTGTGTGGAGTTCTGTTGTATGCATGCACTGCAGCATCAACAGCCAATTCCCACATAGTTTTTGGGAATCCAGAATCAAGCATGTATGATCTGACTTTGCCTTGAATTGTCTTGTTAAACCTTTCAGCAACTCCATTATGTTCTGGAGTATAAGGTGGTGACGTTTCAATCTCAATTTTCTCTTCTTCTAATACCTCTAAAAAATTCCCTCCAATGCCTTGATCGGATCTGACAAAACACAACTTTTCATTTTTACCTAATAGATTTCGAGCTGTCATTAAGAACCTTTTCATTGCGTAGCCGTTTTCATTTTTAGTTTTTAACGAGTATGTTTTAGCAAATCTAGAGTAATCATCTACGAATACTACTATAAATCTTTTTAAACTTGGGTATGATGTGGGTTTTATAGGACCCATTGTATCTGTGTGTATAAGCTGTAAGGGTCGATTTGCTCTTTTTCTAGTCTCTTTAAAAGGTAGTTTTTCTATTTTTGCTAAAATACTTCATAACTTATGAATAACATAACAATAACATACTTCACACTCTAAAATTGAATCATTAAATTTTACGTTCTCTAAACTCTTTTGTGTTTTCTGAAGCTTCTTAAGATAATTTAATAAAGCATGACCTAACCTAACATGCCATAACATTGCTTCATTGAATCTTTCGAAGCTGTCAGGTTTCTTTTCTAAAGGATTTGTAATAAACATTTCTTCTATATTATCAAATGACTCTAACTGATCTATTTTAATTGTTTCCCTAGAGATTGAGCTACTCTCTATATCTGTAATTAATTTGTCGTCGTCTAAATTTGTTTCGTTATTTTCTTTTGAATCTATGAGCTTTTCAGCATTCTTCCTCCCAATCGCAGAACCAGCACTATTTAATTCATTATTTTCTCCCTCCGAATTTGAGGACTTTCTATTCTCGGTGCTTGCTTGCGATTGTTCAGGAAGCTCATGATACGAAACCATCCGTGCTCTACAACAAACTTGTTCATACTCTAAATTTTGTTCATTTTTAAGTTTGAACTTTACAACCCAAAAAGTGACATATCGTCTAAATATATTTAGAAACCGGCATCAACTAACCTTCTCAAGGATAGCAGGTTTTCGGAAATATCTCTTGCCGCAATCACATCCGTCAATTTAATAAGATTTTCTTTTGACGAGTCCGACTGCAACAAAAGATCTCCTTTTCCATCTATTACTATATCTGCAAAATCATACTTATTTGCGCTCTTAATCACACCATTTTCGTAACGTCTAAAGTCACTTAAAATTAAGCATTTATTGACAATATGATATGTCGCTCCCGAATCGGCAATGAAATTTATAAACTCTTTAGGTTCCGATAAACTCTTTACAAATTGAATCTTACCTGCTTCTTTATTTTGTTCCTTGTTTTGATTGAAGAATGTTTTTGTGTTAAACCCTTGTAGTTTGCGGTCAAATTTTGGTTTTTCTTTATTAAAGTTTTTAAACGGTTTTCCTCTATTAAATTTGTTTTTACAATTCTTAAAGTTGTTTTTATTTTTAATTTCTGATTCAAGACTCTTATTTTTATTATTATAATTATTTTTAAAATTGTTACCTCTAAATTTTTCATTTACTGTCCTCTTTACAGTCGGGCAATCGTCCCCTTTGTGGTATTTGATTGCTTGACAATAATAGCAGAATCACTGATTGTTATTTTGTAGATGGCACTCTTTTGCCCACTGACCTGTTCCATTGCATCTGTGGCATTTGTTTTCTTGACCTTGGCTCATTTTTGTCCTCTGAACTCTAACCTCTTCTTTCTTTTCGCTCTTCTTTTCTGCCTCTAACTGTTTTCTTTCTTTCGACTTTCTTTTCTCGACTTTCTTTTCTCACTTTCGACAGTGTATGCCTTTGAATGAAATCTGCATTTCTTAGTTCCGGCACAATTGCGGATTCTGCCTGGTAAAATGAGGATCTCTTTTCCTGATCTGAAAGATGTACAGCGTCTCCGCAGGCATCGTATTCTCTAATAATTGAGTCAAAACGTTCACAGAAATCGTCAACTTTTTCATCTTTTCCCATTTTAATTTGATACGATCGTGATCTCACAGATGTGTGAGTCACATTTATTTCACTCTTTTTATAGCCTCTTAACTTCTTTAAAATTTCTTTGGGATCTGTTTCATTTAAAATTCTCTTATGATAATACTCATCTAAATGATTTATTATTATATCTCTAACAATATTTTTTCTTTTTGAAATTTTTGATAATGAAAGATTTTCAGGACTTTTAACGTTTATGTCAATTCCATCTAAAAAATCGTTACTAGTTAAATCAGATTTTAAATAGTCTAACCAAAGATCAAAGTTTGATTTCTGTGTCAGTTTATACTCCCTTCTTATATTTATTTTAGACATGTTAATTTCGTTCTCAAAAACTTTTTCCATTTAAAGCTGCAATATTTTCTTTAAGTTTATTTTGTTCGTTTAAATCTCTAGAATGACTTGAATTAGAATTTAATTTTTCCCTCTTATTATTTTTATTTGTTTCTTCTAAGCTAGTCTCTAAATTTCTTTTTAAATTTTTATCAATTTGTTTTACCTCTAAACTTCTAACTCGCAAACGTTCTGTTTCCAAATTTGCTTCAGCAATCTTCCTCATGTTTGACATCATTTGGTTTGTTTCCTGCATCACCTTCTCTAAAATTTGCATGGAACTGTCCAATCTTTCTAAAGTTGACCATTGAAGATCGCGCAATTGTTTGTATTCAAACTGAATTGCAGTTAAGTTTGAATTTTGGAACAATTCGTTACTTATAATTTTTTGGAGTTTCCTTCCTGCTTCTACTTTGGATTTTACTAAAAAAAATAAGACATAACTCTAAATTAATACCTGGATTTTTACCTCTATCTCTAAGTTTTTATTTGTTAGGCCTAACCTTCTTATACTCTACACTTCTAATTTAATTTTTAGAAAAAAAATTTCTTTTTAATTGATTTGTCATTTCGATTTCAAAATTATTTAATTAAAAAATTTATTTACGTACTTTCAGTTTTTACTTCTTCAATTTTCTCTTTGTCTCTTTTTGTTTCCTCTTTAGGTTCTTTTTGGTCTCTAATCATTTCCTCTTTAATTTCATCTTGGTCTCTTTCTGTTTCTTCTTTAGGTTCTTCTTCGTCTCTTTTTATTCCTTCTTTAAATTCCTCACGACGTCCTACTGTTTCGTTTGAATTTTGATCCCCTAAGCTACCTTCGACTGAGTCATAATCCACCAGGGGACTTGGACTCCTGTCCAACTCCGAACCGGATGGTGAATTTTGATTTGACATCTAAAACGGGATTTATAAACAAATATCTTTTAGAAAAAAAATTTTACCAAAATATTCTAAAAGGTTTCACCAGGTATTCTCTAATTTTGATAAAAAATTCCAAAGAAAATTTTTGTTTCTTGTCTTTGACATAAAATAGACGTACAACAATCTACTAAATATCAAGACGAGAATCTGCAATCTACTACACAGTCGCACGAACACACACACACACCTTTTCTCCAACATATGATTTTAAGCACTGCTTTAAAAATCGGTTAGATTTCAGGTTGGCCAAGCATGCATTCGAGAAACCCCGCAGCATCGTACAGATCCTCTAGTCGAAAAGCGAATTCCACTGCACTGCGCGTGACACTCGACATTCGACCCCGTTTTATTTATAATTTTTAATTAATTAATTGCGAGCTAACTAGTATCAATGGCATAGAAGTAAATTTTCAGAATTTTATATTCATATATTATATTAATTTTATTTTAGTTCTTTTGATCAAATCTAACCTCTTTTATCAGTTCAACAAAAAAAATTTTGTTAAAACTTAATTTAAATTAAAAACTTCTTTAATTTAGCAATCTTTAATTCTCTTGATTTTTCTCTAAAATTTATAATTTTATTAACTTCAAACAAATAAATTTATGTACCTCGTGTTTGTCGAATTTGTGGAAGGTGCACGAACTTGCACGCCACGCCGCGCCTCGCCGCGACGGCCGGCCGGCCGGCTGAAAGAAGCCTCAAAAGAAAACTCTACTTCTATGATTTCAAGACACATTTGTTGGATATTAACATCTTAATATTACTGACCTTCTAAGACTTCTTAATTTGGTGAATTTCACTTATTCTCAAAACACTTTGCTGCCAGGAAAGCTTTTTATCGCGTTGTGGAAGTGTGCCCTGGGCCCATAACCTGTGGGAAGGATTCTTCAAAATAACTACACAGTTTATTTAGATTTCGAGATAGTTCATCTAACTTAACAGTCTTTATTAATCAACTCTTAATTAGCCTCAACACAGCTTGATCACAGATTAGAAACAGTGTGTCAAACTCGTGGGTAGCCAGCCCTACTGAAAAATCCTATATAGGATCCTACATAGGATCCTATATAGAATCCATATGGATTCCTATGAGAATCCACGTAGGATCCTATATAGGATCCTATATAGGTATTGTCCTATAGGAATCCATGTGGATTCTCATAGGAATCCATGTGGATTCTCATAGGAATCTATGTGGATTCCTATAGGTCGCATATAGGACACGTCCTATATAGGATCCTATGTGGACTCTCCTATAGGAATACATGTAGGATCTTATATAGGATCCTACATAGGCGTCCCAAAAAAATTTTTGTACACCCCCCTACATCAGATCCTACGTAGGTTCCCATATAGGATCCTATATAGGATCTTTTATGGGCACCCAAAAAAAAATTATGTACACAGAATTAATTGTTTTTTTTAACAACTTTATTCAAGTATACATTAAGCACCATTATAAGGACGAAAAATATTTACTGCGCAGGCGTAAGTATTGTAGAATACGTAAAAGACGACTGCGCATGAGGAAGGGGTATAAAAAATTTTTTTGGGGGTACCCATGTAGGATCTTATATGGGTTCCCATATAGGATCCTATATAGGAACCTACGTAGGATCATATGTAGGAGGGTGTACAAAAATTTTTTGGGACGCCTATGCAGGATCCTATATGAGATCCTACATGTATTCCTATAGGAGAGTCCACATAGGATCCTATATAGGACTTGTCCTATAGGCGACCTATAGGAATCCACATAGATTCCTATGAGAATCCACATGGATTCCTATAGGACAATACCTATAAAGGATCCTATATAGGATTTTTCAGTAGGGTGACCCCCCCACCTTTACTACTCTGGGTACTACTACTGATTAGTTGCTCCTGTCCGTGAGTAGTACCACTGCATAGATCTGTCCGTCTCTATGAGTTATAATCAGTAGTAATTAGTAATAGTCAGTAGTAATCAGTATTAATCAGTAGTAGTGCGCAAAGTAGTTATGGTGGGGGGGCTGGCTACCCACAAGTTTGACACACTGATTAGAAATATATATAAAACGCGTAGACACGAAACGTGACAAGTACGCGGGAAAACTAGTACAGTGCGAAGTGCACACCGCGTCACTACATATTCGAGGTATCGACAACGATCGATACTCGGAACATCGATTCAAGATGGCACTTACGCGACAAATGTCGACAAAATTCAAATCTAAGAACTCTACAAAAACGTTTGTTTTTTAAATATTTTACTCGATCTTTCGAAAAACGGCTTAAGTCCGTCTTCGTTTGTTTATTTACTAAATTAATAATAATATAAAAATCATTGCTTTTATTGTGTAAATTTGTTAACCGATAGTAAACCTTTGTAGTAGACATGAAAATGCTGATTATAATGCATTAAATTACTTATAACTTACAAATGAATCTTAAATTTAAGATTTCTCAAAATGTCTATTGCTGATTTAAGCCGTTTTTCCGGCGAACGGTTCACATGGTGTCTTAAAAACCTCAAAAAACTAACATTAATATTTACATGCTTTTTAAGTTAATTTTGAAACTTTTTCTCTTAAAAGAACTCAAGAAGTGTAATAGAAGTTATTTTAAGTAAAATTTTCTTAAAGAAATAACTTTTTTTGTAAATCTACATTTTTGTGAAATTTTAGTGTTTTACTTTCAAATTAGTTTAAAAATTCAAAAAAAAAAAAATATTTCTAACTTTGTTTTTCTTTATTGTACTCTAGAATATCTAGAAACAATACTTCAAACAGCAAAAACGTTAAAAAAAATTTTTTACAACCTTATAAATAAGCAAACTTTGATGCACAAAACAGCCCCAACATGGGATTTATTTCGGGCACAACATTGAGTTTCTACAACTTAGACACACCTTTAGAAGGATGTCTACTACATAACTAAATAAATAAAATCTTTATTTTTTTAAATAATTATTGTCCATTTGTAATTTTCACATCTTTAGTCTTCAATGACCAACATCAATTCAGGGTGTCCAGTGTGCGGGAAATGCGTTAAAAACGGAAATTGCACGGAAAATTTGTTTGATATGATACTTTCCACAAAATTTTTTTTTAATGCCTGCCAATACCTTGATTTTATAAAAGTGACGAAATAGAATAAACAAAAATTTTGAAAACGCTATTAATTGTTATAAACAAATTATATTAACAAATAAACCAGAAAGTAATTTTTGCACTAAACGGAAAATTCTACAAAGAAGTTCTCATCGTTTAACTTAAATTACCCTTCTATAAATAAAACATCATCATAAAATATTGTTACTAATTGTTATAAACAAATTATGTTAATGACACAAAAAAAACGATTGTTTTCTATCTATAAACAATTGTACACTGTAATTGTTAACATAATTTGTTTATAACAATAGTAAAATTAACTACACACCATGATATCATAAAATTATATTTGCAGAATCCTTTTCCAATTCCACAAGCAAAAAAACGAAACTTTTTTATCTACAAACAACTGTACAATGTAATTGTTAACATAATTTGTTTATAATTATGATGATGTTTTATTTATAAAAGGGTAATTTAAGTTAAACGGTGGGAACTTCTTTGTAGAATTTTCCTTTTAAGGGGTCGTCCACATATCACGTGATATCTTTAGGGGCGGGAGGGGGGTAGGCAAAATATCACGGTCCATGGAAATTAAATTTTTAGCAATAGAAAAAGTATCACGAGGAGGGGGGAGGGGGTTCAAATTAGCTAAAATTTGTATCACGTGATATGTGAATGATCCCTTAGTGCAAAAATTACTTTCTGGTTTATTTCTTAATATAATTTGTTTATAACAATTAAATTAGCGTTTTCAAAATTTTTGTTTATTCTATTTCGACACTTCTGTAAAATCAAGGTATTGGCAGGCATTAAAAAAAAATTTTGTGGTAAGTAAAAAAAGAAACCGAAAAAGTTGACATTTTTTCAGCTGTTTGCATTAACATTAAAAAACAAATAAAATGAAAAACAAAAATCTACCTTCACAGATCTGTTAAAAATTTATTTATGAATTAAAAAAATTAAGAATCTATGCAGCCGTTCTCTCTAAAAGTTTATTTGAACATCAATTTCTTATTTCAAACCACCATGCGACTCATTGTCAGTGCGCTGCACTTAACCGTGATGCGCTACGAACAACAAAGAACTCATGGCATTTTCTCAAACTTAAAGATTACCAAAATTTTTTTTTTAACTTCATCTTGAATGTATGGAGCTTTGACATATCTAAGAAAAACTTTTTTTTTCGATTTGGAACAGCAAAATAATTTAATTTGTTTAACAATATAATATTTTTCATTAAAAAAAATTAATTTTTTTGCATAACCTATGATACTTAAAAGTTAAGATATTTTTATGAAAAAGCCAGTCCTGTAACTACATTTTTAGTTAAAACTCTTACAACTATGAATTCTTCAAAAATAGTGTACATAAAATTTTAATTGTTAATAACATTTTAAATTTTCAAAAACCCTTTTAGGATTAATACTATTAAAAAATGTTTTTACTTTTATTGTTTATAAATGTTGGTGAAATAGGAGGCCACTTCATATAGTCCAAACTGCGACCGCTAAAAACCGAGCTCATAAGGGAAATAATGCGAAAGACAATTTTAAGATAGGTTTTTGTGAGAAAATTACAAATCGGTATGGTTGCCTAGGTAAAGCGTTGCAATAGACAAACCCTGTCGAAAGGAAACCACTGAAAAACCACTGAGATAGAACCACTGAAATTCCAGTGGTTTTTCAGTGGTTTCTCAGTTGTGATTTGGAACAATTCGTCACTGAAAATGTCTATTGTGAGGGTTGATTTATGGCAGTTGGCCTGGAAGTCCCAAATCGTTTTATGGCCTTTACCTTCACAAAATGAAAGGATAACATTCTTTTTTATAGTTTTAAATAATTTATATTATTTATTTCAATATTATATTTGTTGTTCAAGAATTGAGCCACTTATATATATATTATTACTATTAACATAATACATACTTCTATTAAAAAATCCGAAAATGACATCAGTTTTTTTTATATCTGCTACCGTTTATGAGATACGATACTATTCATTTAAATTTAGGATTTTTGCAGAAATTTTTATATGTACGTAATTGTTAGAACTTACAGATTCTAAATTTAAAAGAAACAATTTTCTAACATTAAAATTTAAACAAATTTATTTGTTAAGAAACAAATTTTTCACAGGTCAATTTTTAATATATTCAAGTCCTCGAGAAGGGTCCAGAGAGGTCATAAAACTTGAAGACTTCTGAATTTAATTAAAAATTAGGAACAAAAATTTCTCTAATTTCGCATTAAAAAATTTAAAAACTGAATATTAATATTCTACGTGTTCTAACGATAAAGTATATCTAAAAATTTCCTCAAATAAGTTATTTCTCATAATAATAAAAATAATTTTAAAAATTTACTTTCCTTCATTTTAATAGTTTTAAGAATTTTTTTCGATATTCCTAATCGTGAAAATAAGTAGATTTCATATTTTTATTTTGGAAATTTCAATTTTTGAAATTGCAAAAGTTTTAAGTCATAAAAATTTTGGGTTAAAGGAACCATAATAGGAAAAAAAATTACGATGAGGAATCGGTGTTCGACTTGAATTTTCAGTTCAAATAGCTTGTAAATTTTTTTCGTTAAATAGTCGAAGTTTACACTCCTACAAAAAAATTTGGCATTTAAAACTATTGTACTATTGTTACCCCAACTCCAAAAAAAATCTATCTGAAGATATGCAGATCAGACCACTGGGCCAGTGGTTTTTGAGTGGTTTACTTTCGACAGGGAAGGGCATGTGATTGAACATGTAAATTTTTTCGAGTTACTTACCTCATAAGGGAAATTCTGCACGATAGTGCTAATTTATTCAGTTTGAGCCACTGATAACAAAAAAAATTGGTTGCCAGGTCTGAGATGTATATAACATTAGGCAACCTATTTTTTTATAATTAATTTTTTTCGAGTTACTTACCTCATAAGGGAAATTGTGCACGATAGTGCCAATTTATTTAGTTGGAGCCACTGATTACAAAAAAAATTAGTTGCCTGGTCTTAGATGTGTATAACACTAGGCAACCTACTTTTTAAATAAATTTAACGCTGCACGCCGAAAAAGACCTTACCGCAAGAGCATCTAAGGTCCCTTTCACCATGCAGTGGCGCAAGTAGTAAGACGGACTGGATTGTAATGTCAGAACAATGCCATACTACAGCGCGGAGTCTATAAAAGTTTGATTTTTAAATTTAACTTTTTTATTACATAGAATGAAAATTATAAATAATTAATTCCAAAAATAGTAACAATTTTTATAAATTATTTTTACTAAAGTTTATAAAGAAGTCAATTAAAGAATTTCAAAGCTACATTTCATTCAAGATAATCGCAGTTATTGGTTATCATAAATTTGCTATACATTTTAAGCAATAATCACAAATATTGCTTTTTACTCTTGAAAACTTGAGATAGGAGTCTTGAGTAGTGTATTTCTATTGTATAGTTACAAAAAATTAGATAATATGTTTATAATTTTGTTTACGTAAATTTTTTATTTACGGAAAGCAACCTTCATTAAAATCTTTAATATTTTATAACATTAAATTAAATTATTAAATTTTTTTCTTTAAATTGTTTACAAACTTATTTATAAATAATTAACAAAAAAATATTGTTTAATTAATTACTTGCATTTCTTATTTATAATTCTTAGTAGATTTGACTACTTTTTAACTAAAGTTCTTAGTTCAATAAGTCCCCAATTATTTGTTTGTAATTACGTTAAATATGAAATTTGAGTTAAGTGAACTAAGAAAACCATTAACGGAACTATTCTTTGTCATTGATTTTACTACTTTCACCAATTAAAGTCAAATTAATGCCAATTAAATGCCACAAATTATTTTTTACGTGTGGCATAGAGTTACTAAGTAATCTAAGTTAAGAAACTTTTGGAAGTTATTGGTTTGTTAAATATAATGGTTTAAACAATTCAAAAATGGTTCGTAAACATTTTAAACTGTATTATAACTCTGGGACAATAAGAGTAATTAATTAATTTCACAAAAGAAACGAAATTTAAGTAACGAAAACTTTTGAAGTTTTTTATTTGTTAACTAAGATTGTAAGATAAAAGAAATTAAAATCGCCTCATGTTTGAGTTGTCGGCAGAGTTAGTGACTTTAGCCATACTTTTCGCCCCGCCTAGCCTAGACGCGGTTGTTCTCGTTCACTTAAGCTCTTCATTTAATCATAAATACGGTTTGACAACTTGAGAAACTACACAAATTTATTATATGTAAGTTGTAAAATTTATTGATTACAAAATTTGAAAAAACCACTTAAGTCGACTTAGGTGGTTGAGCGAGCGTCTTAAGTACGATTTTATGTAAAATTTAAAAGCAAAACGACGAACGCAGAAGAAGTGTACAGTTCTATGTTAATTAAATTATAACTGAATAAATTAAAACCAAATGTAAACAGTATCAAAAGCACAAAGCATGTTCAATTACGAAAAAATTAGGATCAACGAATGTATATATATCTGCTCTAGCGAAAGTATCAAATTGAATTCCAATCATTTTCAATAAGTTTTAATCAGTATTCTTCCGGGGGATTCCGACGTTTGTTTCCGAGCCAATCAGTTTTTATTCGAATCTAAAAATGGATGTAACTTGACGAAAAATTGTTTCCGAATCATTCCGAAATAATCCGTTTTATTCCGAATCTAAATTTTAATCCGTTTGAATCCCGTTACTTCATTCCGAATCAATCAGTTCCAATTTTATTCGGGTTTATTCGAATATGAAACGGATTGATTCGGAATGAAATAACGTGATTTAAACGGATTAAAATTTAGTTTCGGAATGAAACGGATTAGTTCGGAATGATTCGGAAAGAATTTTTCGTCAAGTTACATCCAATTTTCGATTCGGATAAAAACCGATTGGCTCGGAAACAAATTTCAGAATGACCCTGAAGAATACTGATTAAACCTTATTTAATCTAATTGAAATTCAATCCAATACTTTTGTCAAGATGTATCAAATATTTTTCACTATAAGTAAATTTTAAAACAGTATTATTTTAATCATGTATTCATCAACAATTAATACTTGGATATTATTCTATATTAACAATTAAATGTTCATCTTTTATTTTGAACATTTTTTCATGAAGACAATAATAAAAAAGTTATAAACAAAACAAAAGACAAAAGTTAAAAGATTAATGTAATGTACATGTCTCCAATCTCAAGTTTTCAAGAATCAAAAGAAATATTTATACAAAATTCATAATACTTATAATTAAAGGGTAATATGTTTATAAAAGTTGTTTATTTATGTAGACCTCACATTGCTTAAAATTTATGATGATCAATAACCGATCATCTTAAATGAAATGTATTAGCTTTGAAATTCTTAATTGAGTTCGTTATAAACTTTTGTATAAATAATTTATAAACATTGTTGCTATTTCTTTTAATTAATTATTCATAATTTTCATCGGAGGATCTCAATTGCAAAAAACATCATTAACAAAAAATGCGTAGTACATTTAAAATAAAATAAAAATAATTTGATTATAAAATTATTTTTAATAATTATTTATTTAAATAATTTTTACTTTTAGTTAACTATAGAACAACTATATGTCATTCAATAACCGATTCAGTCCATTTAAATAGACTTTATATTGACTCCGCGCTGTAGTATGGCATTGCTCTGACGTTACAATCCAGTCCGTCTTACTACTTGCACCGCTGCATGGTGAAACGGACCTTAGCTGCTCTTGCGGTAAGGTCTTTTTCGGCGTGCAGCGTTAAATTTATTTAAAAAGTAGGTTGCCTAGTGTTATACACATCTAAGACCAGGCAACCAATTTTTTTTGTAATCAGTGGCTCAAACTAAATAAATTGGCACTATCGTGGACAATTTCCCTTATGAGGTAACTCGAAAAAAATTAATTATAAAAAAATAGGTTGCCTAATGTTATACACATCTCAGACCTGGCAACCAATTTTTTTTGTTATCAGTGGCTCAAATTGAATAAATTGGCACTGTCGTGCATAATTTCCCTTATGTGGTAAGTAACTCGAAAAAAATTAGTTATAATAAAATAGGTTGTCTAGTGTTATACACATCTGAGATCTGACAACCAATTTTTTTTTTAATCACACTGAGAAAAAAGGTTTAGTTTTAGCAACAATGTTTTTTAGTTGACCATTGTTGGTTGTAACAACAATATTTTGATGGGTATGACGAAACGATATAGTTGGCGTAACACATCAAGTTGTTTTGGGCAACAATATTATTTTGTTGCTTTTATTTGGTTGAACCAAACATAATTTAGTTGTGACAACCAAACATAATTTGGTTGTGACAACCAAACAGAAATTGGTTGTGACCTCCAAATATAATTTGGTTGTGACCACCAAACAGTTATTAAAAAAAAATTGGTGATTAGTTTGTAAGTAAGCTGCCGATAATAATATAAATAAAATCTAAAAAAAAACCAATACCAGACGGTCGGCCGAACCTGGGTATGATAGTTGGGCCAACGGACTGTGTTACTGAACTGTTTATTCCTAGGTTTATTCCTTTATCGGTCATTTATATCTCTCATGGACTGGTGGTTAGCCAACGGAACTAGCAGCTGGAAAACCGGGGTTCGAATCTTCATGACTAATGGAATTTTTTTGTTTCAGGTTTTCATTAATATTAAATTTCTAGATTCTCATCTGATTATATTTGTGTAATTAAATTTATAACATGTGAATGATGTAATTAAATGTGTTGGTCGACCGAAAATTCGCACCTTTTCCCAAATAAAAAATTTTTTATGACAACCAAAATTTTTGTTATCCCGAATAAAAAATATAGTTGTGACAACCAAAAGTTTTTGTTATGCCAAAAAACAACACAGAACCAAATAATTTAGTTGTCTCAACCAAACTGTTTGGTTAATTTTAACAACCAAATTTTTGTTGCTATGACTAAACATTTTTCTCAGTGCAGTGGCTCAAACTGGATAAATTGGCACCATCGTGCAGAATTTCCCTTATGAGGTAAGTGACTCGAAAAAATTTACATGTTCAATCACATGCCCTTTGTCTATTGCAACGCTTTGCCTAGACAACCATACCGATTCGTATTCTTCTCACAAAAACCTATCTTAAAATTGTCTTTCGTATTATTTCCCTTATGAGCTCAGTTTTTTGCGGTCGGCTCTCTACTTAATATATTCTGACTCAGTTAAAAAATATAGTCGAAAGAAATGCGGAGATTTTAGAAATTTAAGAAGGAATTATCTTTCAGGAGTTAAACACAAGCTTGCCCTAACAGTACGTATTATTGCGTGAATCATAGTAATATTACTAATATTACGGGATGATGTTGCAGTGATATTGAAATGACCTTAAAATGTCAGCCTCAAGGTAATATTACAGTGCAGTCCAGTCATCTGGTACTTTTAGACGGAAAAGTTCCTTACTTCTCGGTATTTTTGCTTAAACCCTTTATTTTGGCACCCGAAGAAAGGCTCTAAATTTGCTACATCAATTTCGCTCGGGAACCCCAAACATTTTTTTGAAAAAGGTGTAAAATTTCAAAAAATTGGGTATACAAGTTTTCCAGTGAATTTGATGAAAAAAATCGTTCCGAGTGAAAATAAAGTGTACAAAATTTCCTTTAATTAAAAAAATAATTAAATGTCCTAAGTTAATTAGGCAAAAAGTTATAGCCGTTCAAAGAACCCCGATTTTTTCCGATTTTTCACTAAACAAACGTACTTTTCAGTTTTTTACAAATTGTGAGGTTCCCAGTTATTTTAAGCAATAGTGATATACAGATGAGTTAAAGTAGATTAAAAAACCTTCTATTTACGATGAAGAGAACGTTATAACTTAATTAGGTCCAAAGTTATGATCTTCCAAATATACCCTAAAAAAACAACGCTGCTGGACAGAATTCTGCTGACAATTCAAACTTAACTGCTTTTAACTTTTTTTTAAATCCTCAAGAAAAATTGAGGGCGTCGATCAAAGAACCGGTTATAATTCTTTGACGCTCGAATTAGTTGGCCCCTGAGTCGAACAAATTGTGTTTTTCAATTTTAGTTTTTTAAAAGCATATTTCTATAGAAAATTTCATTGCGCATCTTTTTTCTCTTTGACAAAAATTTCCAAATTTTATAGTTTTCAAAATAACCTAAAAAAGCTGATTTTTTGAAAACAAAAAAATTGATTATTTTTTTGTGTTCAACTCGCGATAAATAAGACAATTATCAACATTTTTTGATCAAACAAAAACGAAAATACGCGTAATTTTATTGCTGGACTGTCAAAGCGAATGCAAATCAATTGCAATAATAATTGAAAAAGTTATTAATTATTTTCTAAACTAATGCAAAATTACTAACCTCCAAACTTCGATCGCCTCGTTTATCTGACAAATTTTCACCACCAATGTACTTTGTGTTGCAAAGTTGTTTATTAAGACCTAAAAAAGTTTTCTGGAAAGTATGAGTACACAAAAATAATTACAACTCGAAAAATAACGATGTTATTGTTTAGATCCTTCTAGCAGACGACTGTTTCTTGCGCGTGGACTGAGATTAGCGTCACGTCACTCGTTGTAGGTTAATAATTTAAGACAAGATTACTTTTTTTTTATAAAAGTTTTATTAATTTTACAATAATTATTTCAAAATATTTTTATAATAAAATTTAGACTGTTTAAAATTCAAACAATATACAACTTTCAATAAAAATTACTACTTTTTTCGAATAATTTACTTTATTCTTCATCGGAAGAAATTACTGAGTCTTCGGTTTCTGTGGTAGTATTTAAACAAAGTCGCACTATTCATAATAAAATCAAAGTAAAAAATAGTGTCTGTCACAAAGAATTAGTGTTCCATTTATTTATTATTACATATTTGGAAAACTCAAGATAAACTGATCGAGAGACGTGATGTCTCAGTCTACGCGCACGACACAGTCGTCTGCTAGCGGGATCTAATCCTCAGTGCCTGATTTTTATAAAGGTATTCAAAACAGCGTTATTTTTTTCCCACTGTATGACGCCTCATGGTGGTTTTCGTCATCCCCCATCCCGCGAATAACCACCCCCTCGTGGGGGGGAAGGGGGTAGGTAAATTGAAACTATATAAAAAGTTTTAATTTCTTACTCATTTTGACTTTATAAAAAATGAAGAATCTAAAATGTTCCATCTATTGTCTATTCATTAGATTTATGAACATCATAACTGACCCCATAATCAATTTAATCCCCCCACCCCCAAGGGGAAGGTTATGCCATGGGTGGAGGGATGGTGAAAACCTCCAGGGGGCGTCATCCTTAGGTGCATTATTTTTCAACCAAAAAGATTTTTAGAATTTTGTTCTGACCCCCCCCCCCCCCGGGAGGGGGAGTCACCCCATTTGATAGGGCTTCTTAAACATTATCCTTGGGCAGGATAGTATTAGAAAAAAATCAATTTTTTAATATTATTTCCCCTCGAAGCAAGTTGCCCCCGGGGGTATTTCATCCTCAAAGGCATTTTACCCCCAGGAGTATAAAATCTCAAAGTGCTTGTCATGCTCTCCTAGATCATTTTTAGTCGCTGTATATTTCTACAAAAATAATTTTTTGGTTTAAAGATTAACCTCCTTCCGTCACCTGGGGCATGTCTCCCGTACCCGCATAAACCACAACTGGATTTTTGTTAAACCGTCTAGCCAAAGAAACCCATATTTAAAAAGAAATATGTGTGAAACATTTAAGTAGGAAACTCATCCCGTGAGCCCTCTTAAAGGCTTCCAAACAGCCTGTAAAGTCTAACTTTTAGTGTTAGTGTGATAAAAAGTCCCAAAAAAATAAGTTATGTTTAAAAAACTGTCAAAATGGCAAAAATAGTCAAAAACAGGGTATATTTGGAAGGTCATAACTTTAGACCCAATTGAGTTATAACGTTCTCCTTCATCGTAAATGAAAGGTTTTTTAGTCTACTTTAACTCATCTGTGGATCACTATTGCTTAAAATAACTGGGAACCGCACAATTAGTAAAAAACTAAAAAGTACATTTTTTTAGTGAAAAATCGAAAAAATGGAGTTCTTTTCACGGCCATTACTTTTTGCCTAATTAACTTAGGGCATTTAATTTTTTTTTTAAATTAAAGGAAATTTTTTGCACTTTATTTTCATTTGGAATGTTTTTTTTCATCAAATGCACTGGAAAACTTGTATACCCAATTTTTTAAAATTTTACACCTTTTTTAAAAAAATTTTTGAGGTTCCCGAGCAAATTGATGTAGCAAATTCAGAGTCTTTTTTCGGGTGCCAAAGTAAAGGATTTAAGCAAAAAAACCGAAAAGTAATGGACTTTTCCGTCAAATACCCTTTTTCCTGACCAGATGACTGGATTAGTGACGTTGTGGTAATATTACAATTAAATATCATTATATATATATATATATTTTTTTTTTCTTAAAAAAGACAGTATGAGAATAACTCGAAAAATCTCGAAATTTCTCGAAATACATCGAAATATCTCGAAATACATCGAAAATCTCGAAATTATAGACACATTTAACCACTAAAATCACATATTATAAACTTATATAATAATTGTTAAAGCACTTAATAAGTTTGGTAATTATTTAGAATCGCGGCTTTTGCGAATTTTTAAGTTTTTTGATCGGGACCAAGCCTAAGTGGTGTATTTCAGCACCAAATTAAATAATCAGGTGGGGGAGGTTGAAAAAGTTTAACTGCTTTTTTTATTTTTACAAAAAACTTCAATTTTTTAATATGATCAAATTTTACTGATTTAACCAATTTTCTTTGCTTAAATCACTTTTAACATTTTAATATCAGTTTGAGATTTATTGGTTTAATAAATATTTACACCTTTAATATTATTTTTACAGGTGTAAACATGCTCAGGGTTGTATAGGAGACTGTAGTGATATACAGAGGTGGGTAGTCTTCACCTGACCTCAAGTGACCAGTGACCGTCACAGAACCGAAATAATATAACAATAATTATTGTCAAAAAGTACAGTTAGGGTGCCGCCTCATGCTAGGGATTAATGGATCAGGGATTAGAATAGACTAATCAGATAATTGGTCACATCGGAAAGCATTTTCTGATTGGTCTATTCTAATCCCTGATCCATTAATCCCTAGCATGAGACGGCACCCTTATTACCGCACGGCCGATCGGCCAGCTTGAAAAAAAGAGAGAGTGAGGAGGACAGTCCTAGGGGGGGGGGGGGGTGCCACTAAACAGACTGATATAAAATACGCCGACTTCACTACGCTCCGTCACTACACAACTCTGGCCTTAGGGTGAAGTTCCATACGACGGAATAGGGTATCAGTGAATTACAATAGACCAATCAGATAATTGGTCACAATGGAAAGTTTCTTCTGATTGGTCTATTCTATTCCTCTGATAATCTACTTCTTCGCATGGGTCTTCATTCTTACGTAAGTGATCACTTTTAAAAGGATGCGTAACTGCCTGTCTTAGTGCAATTAAAAAATTGAAGTTTTTTGTAAAAATAAAAAAAGCAGGTAAACTTTTTCAACCTCCCCCACCGGATTATTTACTTTGGTGCTAAAATACACCACTTAGGCTTGGTCCCGATCAAAAAACTTAAAAATTCGCAAAAGCCGCGATTCTAAATAATTACCATAAGTTTTTTATTTGTGTAAAAAGCGAATAACATACATTATGAATAATATTTTCAGATATTTCACACGTTCAAACATGAACGTAATGAACATAACCTATACTGAATTGACATCGTCTGATTGGTCAGGATTGAAATTGCGCGGGCTTATTTAAAAACCTGTAATTAAACTTAATACAATTGTTTAAATATCATTAACAAATACTTGAGTATCATTAAATATAATAATAAGAATTAAAGTCTTAATTGAAATTATGTAATAAAAGCTAAAAAAAATTTACTTTATGAATATATATTTGACACTTTCAGAAACGAACATAATGAACATAACCTACACTAATTTGAAATAACCTGATTGGCCAGGGCCGAAATTGCGCGGACTTATTTAAGAACCTATAATTAAACTTAATAAAAAATAATATTGCTAATAAATACCATTGTAGTATTACATTTAATAATAAGAATTAAGGTTTTAATTGAAATTATGTAATAAATAGCCAAAAAATATACTTTATGAATATATTTGACACGTTCAGAAATAAACATAATGAACATAACCAATACTGACTTGAAATCATCTTATTAAGGCCTAAGCAGATAAAAAAACGTTTACGCTACCAGAGCATGAGTAGTGATGCATTCAAGCGAGAAAACGAAGAAACAATCGATTTCAATAACGTATCTCGAAAGTCAAGAGTGAGAAGTTAACCGACCAAGTTGAGTCAATAAAATCAATATTCAAGCAAGATCAAGCAATATTCTTAATTATTGATTTCTTTTTGACACATGAAGTGAAACATGTAATTTTTTATATTTAAAAGTAATATCTATATTAAATATAATTTCTAAATATGGTTTTGTCCTGTTTTGTAAGTTATATTTATTAATTAAAAAGATTAATAAAAAGAGTTCTTCTTTGTTTTTGGCCTAGTCGACTTTATTTATTAATATTTGCCCTGGCAAATAAGCGTCACCGATTGCGGACTAAAAAGGTGCCGATAAAGTCCGCATTTGGTACACCGAATCGGTCCTGACGTTAGAAATTAAAATTCATATGTTCCAATTAACTTGTACAGTATTTATTTAATGAAATTAGTTAATTCTGTAATCATTTTAATAAGTATTATTTTTTATTATTGAAAGAAAAAGTAAAAAAAATGTAAAATTTGAATTCTATATTTTTTAATTTTTCTTTCCTTAATAAAAAATAATCGGCACCTTTTTAGTCCGCAATCGGTGACGCTTATTTGCCAGGGTGTGTTCTTTTTAAAAAAATGTAAAAACGACCACAAATATCAATAAATAAAGTTGACTATGCCAAAAACAGAGAATTCTTTTTATTGAGCTCCCAAATTTATATTAAATATAATCACATGAATATTAAATTAATTAAATATTAATTTACATAATTATTATTATTCCTAAGTAATAATAGAACATTTAAAAATTGTAATCATTTAATTAATAGTTACCTATAGAAAAAATATACATATTGAAAATTAAAAATTGTTTTTTGTCTTATTAAATATTTAAAGAAACTAAACTCTTTAAAGGTTTATTAAAGGTCATTAAAAATTGAAAATACTTGAAATAATTTATTCTATAGTATTTTTTGTAATTTGCAAGAGATGTGCGCTAGGGCTAAGAAACCAATTTGCATAGGGATTTTTTCATTGATTTATCAAAAATAAATAACTTTAAACCTAGGCAGTCGACCTTAATTTTCTATATTTTAAGAGACATTAATTTTTGACATTTACGAATTTGTATGATATTGATTTATTGGGAATATTGTTTTACAGATAAACAACTTTAATTACTTGAATCAGAAAGATGTTGATAGATGTATAAAAAATGCACAATTGTATTTTAAAATATTGTTGTGAAAAAAGAAATATGTCATACTGATTTTGAGTCATTCAACTTATTGATAAGAGGTGTTTTTATATTCTAAAATTAAAGCAATGAATACTAATACTAATAAAAAAGACTTATTTAACTTATTATGCTTAAAATCACATAAAATTTTGATAAAAAGGTGTAGAAAGTCAAATTTTTAAAAATAAATATTCTTGTAAAAGTATGAAACTTAGAGTTGACTCTTAAGTCTAAAGTTATTTATTTTTTAATAACCCTGACAAAAGTATTGGATTGAATTTCAATCAGTATTCTTCCGAGTCATTCCGAAATTTGTTTCCGAGCCACTCAGTTTTTATCCGAATCTAAAAATGGATGTAACTTGACGAAAAGTTCTTTCCGTATCATTCCGAATTAATCCGTTTCATTCCGAAGCTAAATTTTAATCCGTTTGAATCACGTTATTTCATTCCGAATCAATCACAATCAATCCGTTTCATATTCGAATAAACCCGAATAAAATTAGAACGGATTGATTCGGAATGATTCGGAATGAAATAACGGGATTCAAACGGATTAAAATTTAGCTTCGGATTAAAACGAATTATTTCGGAATGATTCGGAAAGAATTTTTCGTCAAGTTACATTCATTTTTAGATTCGGATAAAAACTGATTGGCTCGGAAACAAATTTCGGAATGCCCCGGAAGAATTCTGATTAAAACTTATTCAAACTGATTGGAATTCAATCCGATACTGTTGCCAGGGAACTATTTTAAAAAAAAAATTTCATTTGTATCGGTTGTCTAACCTTAACTATCTACCCTCGTTAATCAATAATTTAAAAATTACACGATAATTAATATTTTGTTAAAATTAAAGAAAAATAAATATTTTCAATTTTTAAAAGAGGTTATAAAAATTAAAGAATTCAAGATTTTGCTCAACATTTTTTTAAAATACATATTTTGGTATGTTGAAATTTTTAAGACCATATTAACAAATTTTTCAAAATTAAAGTAACTTTTAAAATATGCAATTCGATCCAATTTTCCATTTAAAGTCAATTTAAAAATTTTAAGATAGGGTAACGGAACCAGTTAAAGAACATTTAAGGAAGTGTATACTTTTATCATTAATTCTTTTTAAATGCAAATACCGAAAATGGTCTGGTAAATTTTTTCTCAATAATTTCTTAAGTGTAGAACATGAGGGTCAAATTTAAATTATATAAATGTGAATCATAATTAAATTTTTTAATTCATAAGTAAAACATACCTATTTCACCAGTAAAAGAACACGTTCACCAGTAAAAGAATTTGGATCCCTCCAGTGAAAGAACAAATATTATTTATGTTAAATTAATGCATAAAAATGCAGATTGTGGTAGAAAAAAATTCACAAATGTTGTAAAATTAAGTTCAAAACTAAGTATTCTAAAATAATCCTTTTTATGTTTTGATTACTTGCAATGTCAAATATTATATCATTTGTCAGCTACTTCGGACTGTTCTTTTGCATGAATATAAATGAAATTCTTTCACTGGAAAGTGATCAAATGCAAACCCAGTAAAGGAATTTGCATTTAATAATAATATTTGATAAATAATTGAGTTTTTTACTAATGAAAATTATTAAGGAACATTCTTAAGTTAATTTAGAAAAAAAAGACATCAATTAAAGCAGTTTTTATAGAAGAAATATAAAAATGAAAATGACGTGTTCAGAGTGAAGTTCTTTTAGTAAGAGGTATACGTAACCTACTAAATTTTTAAATAATTATTTTTTAAAGTAATTTGCATTTTAAATCTGATGCTATGTTATATACAAGGTTTAGAAGTAATTAAGTCCCTAAAAACATAATAATTAACAGAATAAAAACTATAATTTTTAAATTATTATGGAAAATGTTCCATTTGTTCTTTCACTGGTGGCAGTTCTTTCACTGGCGCCACTACCCTATTACTTATAAATTCCAAAAAAAGTTTCAATAAAATTAGGAAATTTTTAGTATAAAATGTAGTATTACCTACTCTTAGAAAGAAACTGAACTTAAGGCCGTTGGAGACACAGTGTCCGCAGAGAATCTGTAGGGGGGAGCAGTGGTTCTCAAAGACTGTCCCCATGCGTTTTGAAGACTTAGGACTTTTCGCGACAAAGTCCAACACTTTTCCCACAAAAGAACATCGTACTGCAAATTCTATTGAAATAAAGATTCAGAAAAATACTTACTTTTGATAAATCAAGTATTTCCTGAGCTTTAGTGTCTCGAGGAAATTCGTGTGATGAAAACAACCTCCAATGATGTTCCATGTTTGGCACTTTTTTCCAATAAAACCAGACACTTTTTCCGAAAATGAAAATCGTAGTGAAAATTTAAATTTAATTAGCACTTTTTCACTTATTTTGTTTTTGGCATATGAGTTTTTACCCTACTGAAAAATCCTATATAGGATCCTACATAGGATCCTATATAGAATCCATATGGATTCCTATGAGAATCCACGTAGGATCCTATATAGGATCCTATATAGGTATTGTCCTATAGGAATCCATGTGGATTCTCATAGGAATCTATGTGGATTCCTATAGGTCGCCTATAGGACACGTCCTATATAGGATCCTATGTGGACTCTACTATAGGAATACATGTAGGATCTTATATAGAATCCTACATAGGCGTCCCAAAAAAATTTTTGTACACCCCCCTACATCGGATCCTACGTAGGTTCCCATATAGGATCCTATATAGGATCTTTTATGGGCACCCAAAAAAAAATTATGTACACAGAATTAATTGTTTTTTTTAACAACTTTATTCAAGTATACATTAAGCACCATTATAAGGACGAAAAATATTTACTGCGCAGGCGTAAGTATTGTAGAATACGTAAAAGACGACTGCGCATGAGGAAGGGGTATAAAAAATTTTTTTGGGGGTACCCATGTAGGATCTTATATGGGTTCCCATATAGGATCCTATATAGGAACCTACGTAGGATCATATGTAGGAGGGTGTACAAAAATTTTTTGGGACGCCTATGCAGGATCCTATATGAGATTCTACATGTATTCCTATAGGAGAGTCCACATAGGATCCTATATAGGACTTGTCCTATAGGCGACCTATAGGAATCCACATAGATTCCTATGAGAATCCACATGGATTCCTATAGGACAATACCTATAAAGGATCCTATATAGGATCCTACGTGGATTCTCATAGGAATCCATATGGATTCTATATAGGATCCTATGTAGGATTTTTCAGTAGGGTAAATCGCGTCAGTCTCTCGAGGAAATACAAAATCACTTGACACTTCACTCACTGATTCCCACTTTGACAATTTTTTTCGGCAAAATCCGACACTTTTTCCACAAATGGTCATCGTAGTGAAAATTTAAATTTAATTAGCACTTTTTCACTTCTTTTGTTTTTGGTATTTGAGTTTTTAAACCGCGTCAATCTCTCGAGAAAAGTAAATTTTTTTCAATTTCATCAATGAAAATGTCAAACAATGTAGCAGAATATAGTTTATCGTGCGCTGTTCTGATACGTCATTTTCGGGAACTATAATTCACACGGCGCCGCCTTTGAAATTATACATATTATGATTCGGACTTTGACAATTTTTTCCGTCAAAACGCGACACTTTTTCCGAAAATAAAAATCGTACTGCAAATTTAATTTTAACTAGCACTTTTTCACTTATTTTGTTTTTGGCATTTGAGTTTTTAAACCGCGTCAATCTCTCGAGGAAATACAAAATCACTTGACACTTCACTCACTGATTCCCACTTTGACAATTTTTTTCGGCAAAATCCGAAACTTTTTCCGCAAATGGTCATCGTAGTGAAAATTTAAATTTAATTAGCACTTTTTCACTTCTTTTGTTGTTGGTATTTCACATTTTACAAAACTTTTTCCACGACATTTGTAGAAAAATTTAATTTTTGCTTCGGTCAATAAGCACAAAGTTGCTTATTTCTGATTTAAATTTGTTAAATATTTGATAACATGACCAAGTTGTTGAATATTTAACATATTTAGATCAGAAATAAGAAACTTTGTGCTTATTGACCGAAGCAAAAATTAAATTTTTCTACAAATGTCGTGGAAAAAGTTTTGTAAAATGTGAATTTTTCACTTTCTCGATAGGTAAATCGTTCTTATTGGTCTATTTTGTTAAATATTCAATAACTTGTGCATGTTATCAAATATTTAACAAATTTAGATCAGAAATAAGAAACTTTGTGCTTATTGACCGAAGCAAAAATTAAGTTTTTCTACAAATGTCGTGGAAAAAGTTTTGTAAAATGTGAATTTTTCACTTTCACGATAGGTAAATCGTTCTTATTGGTCTATTTTGTTAAATATTCAATAACTTGTGCATGTTATCAAATATTTAACAAATTTAGATCAGAAATAAGAAACTTTGTGCTTATTGACGGAAGAAAAATTAAATTTTTCTACAAATGTCGTGGAAAAAATTTTGTAAACTGCGAATGTTGCACTTTCTTGAAAGCTAAATCGTTTTTATAGATCTTTTTTGTTAAATATTTAATAACTTGGGCATGTTAACAAATATTTTTGAAATTTAACTGTCATGTTTAGAATTTTCATCTGAATTGGTCGAATTTGAGACAGCTTTTTCTGAAAATGTTGTCAATAAATTGTATGTATTTTATGCTACACAGACAAATGTATATCTCTTTTTTTATAAGAAAAAAAACGTGGTTTAAAAAATGTATGATTTAAAATTAAATAAGTAAATATAATTTATTTACCAAGTAGTTTCTTAAATTTTATTTTTAAAACATTCAATATATTAAAAAAAAATTATATAATATTTATATTATGTAACAAAAATTCTCTCTTTTATTTTGAAGAAATAAGAAATTTCCCAGTAAGAAGGAGGAAATTGAAAAAGATTGGAATTTTATCATTTTCGAAGAAAAAGTCAAATTATGCAATCTTTTTTAATACGTTTTCTGTCCAATCCATTTGTATCCGATGATAACACCTACTTTTATCCGCAAGTCAATCCTTATTAATATGGGTTCAAATATTTGTCAATCCTAATTAATCCCTTTATAAATACAGAAAATAAAATGAATATTTTTTAATGTCCGCAGTTCAGGTTATTCAATACAAATGAATCCATTTATAATGAAATTAAAATTTTTGAAAAATCAATGTTTTTGAAGACCTACAGTTCAGATTTAATTAATCCAATTGAAACCTTTTATAATTAAAAAAATGATATGAATATTTTTTAATACCTACAGCTCAGATTATTTAATACAAATAAATCTCTCTATAATAAAATTTAAATTAAAATAAAACTAATATTTTTAAATACCGACAATTCATTTTATCTCTACATGTAATTGAAACTTAATATTTGGTAAATTTTTATTTATTTCAGATGAACTCATTCATAATGCGTCTTCGGCGCAAAATTATACACCGTTTTTATACACTGTTGCATCTTAAGGTATTTCTCTTCCATTTATAGGTACTTGAAAAAATCGATTTTCTATGGATTAATGGATTTTCTTTAAATTGTGAGAAAACATTATTTTATATATGTGCCTTTTATTTTATTAAGATTTCAGGACCCTTTACCGTCTAAAATTTGAGAATTCTTGTTCGAAATTTCAATTTTTTATCATTTTGCATGTAAAATTGAAATTTCGAACGAGAATATCTCAAATTTTAGACGGTGAAGGGTCCTGAAATCTTAACCAGATAGAAGGCACATATAAAATAACGTTTTCTTACAATTTTAAGAAAATCCATAAAAAACGGTTTTTTCAAGTATATAACTGCAAGAGAAATACCATCGGAAATACCTTAATTGTGGGTTAAAAAGCAAAAAATACGTAAATTTGAAGTTAATTTTTAATGATCTTTATAATTTATTAAGACGTTGATGAAAGTTTCTTAAAAGTGTTCATCAATAAAATTTTTTTTTACTTAAATATTATTCTTGAATACATTTTTAAAGAATTTAAATTAATCATCTTTTGAAGCTTTTTAAATCTGAATTAGTGAAAGGTGAGCTACTATTAAGTAGTAATAATTTTACTAATTTTTTAGTAGAAAACTACTAAATTAAACAGTGAAACTTTAACATTTCAATTAGTAGTTTCCTACTATTTCAATTAGTAGTTTTTTATTAAAAATTAGTAATTTTCTACTAAAAAAATTAGTAAAATTATTACTTATTTTACTAATTTTTTATTAATTTTTCCACTTTTCAATAATTTATTAATAGAAAAACACTAATTCAGATTTAGAGAGAAAGTTATTAAACTTTTTTTTAGACTTTATTAAAAAAAACTTTTTTGAAATCTGTTATCTGTTTTTTACAAAGCAATTTTATAGTTTTACCCTAATAGCTCCGACTAGGCCGGGAACGTTCCTGGAATGGGCTGCTGGCCCCTTGGGTACGTTCCCTTGGACCGCTCCAATATACCTGACAAATCCGTTCCGGATTTCACTAGGCTAGGAACGTTCCCGCGGAACGTTCATGGAATGTTCCGAGGAACTTTGAATACACATTCAAAAAATCGCAGAACCGGTTGCGGAAAAAGTATGCGGAAAAAGCTGAAAATTTTTTTATTAATATTATTTAATGTTTTTAATATGATTGCTTCTATAGAACAGTGGTCACTAAAATCAACTGCGCAGCTCTAGGTGCGATAGAAAACTACTGCGCAAGATATTAACATTAATTATTTTTCAATGTGTATTTAAAGTTCCTCGGAACATTCCAGGAACGTTCCGCGGAACGTTCCTAGCCTAGTGAAATCCGGAACGTATTTGTCAGGTATATTGGAACGGTCCATGTGAACGTACCCCAGGGACCGGCGGACCATTCCAGGAACGTTCCCGGCACAGTCGGTGCTATTAGGGTAATCTCAGCAATATTTCTACTTATATTTTCACGAGTATTTTCATTTACATCGTTACAAAAATGTTTCCCAAGGTCTCTAAAATCTTGACCCCTTCAACAATGCACCCACACAAACAAGTTTTTTTTTCCTATCGAGACAACTGAAACTTTTCTTGAACCCTCGCTTGATCCTTTTATGACTTTTATAACATGTGTTTCATCTCAACTGTCACTTTCCTTGTAAACTCAGTTTTCGTTAAATTTTGATCCGGTCAACACGTACCAAAAACGCTCATTCAAAACTAAAAATTAAATTTTACTTACAAAATTTTTTTCAGTTTTCATTATAAAAACTATAAAAACGGTTGTGAAAGTGCTATGTAGACTGCCAGACTCTCTGGATAGAAAAATGGATACTATTACTATGTAAATTTTAGGTATATATTATATTCGTTTTTTACACCACAAATTATTAGCAATAGTTATAATATTTAATATTTATTTATTTTCGTCATATTGTAATCTTTCTTTTAATTATCAATTATTTTCTTGAAATTTCCAATTAATTTCTTCAATTTTTTTCTTTAATTCTCAAATATTTTCTTTAATTTTTAGTTATTTTGATCGATTTTCAATTAATTCCTCAATTTCCAATAATTCCCGGACTTTTTCTATTATTTTTTACACTCATAAAAATTGTTTTTAAATTGCAAATCAATTATTCAATTCTAGAATTCTTCATTTCTCAGTTATTTTCTTCAAATTTAAATTCCACTTTTCAATTTTCAGTTATTTTCTTTAATATTAAAAAATTATCGCTTTTTTTCTATTATTTTGTTCGATATCATTAAGTTTCTTTAATTTTAAATACAATTATTCAATTATGTTCTTTCATTTTTAATGCCATTCTTCAATTTTTTTTCCAACCTTCAGTTTTCAATTTCTTCTATATATTCATTAATTCTCGACTTTTTTCAATTACTCTTTTTAAATTTTTAAGTATATTCTTTTAATTTTAATTCCATTCTTCAATGTTTAATTGCTTTCTTCAATTTTCAATTACTTTTTTCAATTTTAATTATTTTTTTCGATTTTCAATCCAGTTGTTAAATGGGCAATTATTTCCAACAATTATTTCTATAATTTTCTAAATTTTTTAATTTGCAATTATTTTTTTTACATTTAATATTACTTGTTTAATTTTTTCAATTATTTTTTTCAGTTGTCTATTAATCTAGTTATTTTTAATTTTGTTTTTACTTGACAATTCTTTTCGTCATTTTTCACATATTTTCTTCAATTTTTCAATTACTCTAGTTATTTTTTAACTTCAATTTTTAATTATTTTCCGCATTTTTTAATTATTTTTTACAATTTTCAATTATTAACTAAAAATTTTATAATTATTCTTTGATTTTATAAATTATTTTGATGGGTTGCGTGTTAATCTAGCCATATTTTGAATTGTGTTTTTAGTTATCATTTATTTTCGTCATTTTGTAATTTTTTTTTCAGTTATCAATTATTATTTTTTAAAATTTTAATTTAATTCTTAAATTTTCTATGTATTTCTTCAATTCTCAATTTATTTTCTCAATTCTTTAATTTTCAATTTATTTCTTCAATTTTAAATTATTTTCTTCAATTCTCAAATAATTTCTTTAATTTTAAATTATTTTGATCGATTTTCAATTAATTCCTTAATTTCCTATAATTCTTGGACTTTTTAAATTATTTTGTACACTCATAAAAATTGTTTTAAAATTGCAATTATTCCTACAATTTTCTTAATTTTTCAATTTGCAATTATTTTCTTTAAATTTAATATTTTTTGTTTAATTTTTTCAATTATTTTTTCAGTTGTCTATTAATTTAGTTATTTTTTGAATTTTGTTTTAAATTGACAATTATTTTCGTCATTTTTTAACTATTTCCTTCAATTATTAATCATTTTCCGCAGTTTTAATTTATTTCCTACAATTTTTCAATTTTCAATTATTAACTAAAAATTTTATAATTATTCTTTGATTTTATAAATTATTTTGATGGGTTGCGTGTTAATCTAGCCATATTTTGAATTGTGTTTTTAGTTATCATTTATTTTCGTCATTTTGTAATTTTTTTTTCAGTTATCAATTATTATTTTTTAAAATTTTAATTTAATTCTTAAATTTTCTATGTATTTCTTCAATTCTCAATTTATTTTCTCAATTCTTTAATTTTCAATTTATTTCTTCAATTTTAAATTATTTTCTTCAATTCTCAAATATTTTCTTTAATTTTAAATTATTTTGATCGATTTTCAATTAATTCCTTAATTTCCAATAATTCTTGGACTTTTTAAATTATTTTGTACACTCATAAAAATTGTTTTAAAATTGCAATTATTCCTACAATTTTCTTAATTTTTCAATTTGCAATTATTTTCTTTAAATTTAATATTTTTTGTTTAATTTTTTCAATTATTTTTTCAGTTGTCTATTAATTTAGTTATTTTTTGAATTTTGTTTTAAATTGACAATTATTTTCGTCATTTTTTAACTATTTCCTTCAATTATTAATCATTTTCCGCAGTTTTAATTTATTTCCTACAATTTTTCAATTTTCAATTATTATCTTAAAGTTTTATAATTATTCTTCGATTTTTTAAGTTATTTTGATCGGTTGTGTATTAATCTAGCCATCTTTTGAATTTTGTTTTCAATTGTCAATTATTTTTGTCATTTTGTAATTTTGTTGTTTATTATCAATTATTTTTTTCAAATTTTCAATTTATTTCCTCCATTTTTATTATTTTCTTAAATTTCAATTATTTTTATCGATTTTCAATACAGTTGTTCAATTTACAATTAGGTATTTCCAACAGTTATTCCTATAATTTTTCAACTATTTTGTTTAAAATTAAAATTTATTGTTAAATTTTTTAAACTATTCTTTTTAATTGTGTATTTATGTAGCTATTTTTCGAAATCTGAATCTGAATTAGTGAAAAACGGTCATTAATTCGAATTAGTGGAACTTTTTACTTATTTTTAGTCAATTTTCACTAAAACTTTAGTGAAGAATTTAAAAAAATTAGTAGAAATTTATACTAATTTGAATTTCTTCAGTGACTTTTCACTGATTTATTTTTAAAGAGATGAGTATTTATAGAACAATGGATTTGGTTTTATTTATTTAAATTATAAAAAGATTAATTTGGATTGAATAATCCGAACTATGTATATTCAAATATTAAAATTTCATTTTCTTTCATTATAATGGTATTTATTTGGATTCAGTAAAACTGAATCGTTATATTTTTCAATCATAAGGGTATTCATTCGGATATAAATTTTCATCTTATTTTAATTGCATTTTTATTATAAAATATTCATTCAGATTGAATAATCTGACGTGTGGGTATTTAAAAATAATTAGTTTATTTTTTCATTATAAAGGGATTCATTTGTATTCAATAACCTGAACTGCAGACATTAAAAAATATTCATTTTATTTTTTTTCATTATAAAGGGATTCATTTGGATTCACAAATTTTTTAAACCCATATTCATAAGGACTGATTTTTGGGTAAAAGTAGGTGCAATCACCGGATACAAATGTATTGGACAGAAAACGTATTCAAAAATATTAAAATTTTTTAATATTTTTTAATTCCTCCCTTCTTACTAGGTTACTTTAATACTTGTTTTAGAACATTATTAATTTGTTTATTATATTTAATATTGTAATAAAGAATTGCATAATTTAAAATTAACAAATTAAAATTTATGTAGGAAAAAATTTTATCTTTTTTTTTGCTAAATTATTTCTCAAATACTAAGAGTTACATCATAAATCCTTATGGTTTATTTAGTGCAGAGAAAGAAGGCAACCCGACTTACATAGAAGTTCGGAAACAGAGATCAAATTATTCATCAAAGATACATGTATAGATTGCTTGAAATAAATAAAATAAATGTAATCTATAAACAGGGCTGTTATTGATTTAAATGAAAAAAAAACTTTTCAATTCTCCGGAAGTCCAATATTGCATGTAAAGTATCGCAAATCATAAAAAAAAACAGAAATTTGTGGATAAATCTTGAAAATTTCAATATTTTATTCGTTATAAAATTTAAAAAATTGTATTAATACAGATGATCAAAATACCTACAATTTACAAATTTTTGGTATCAAGTTATCAAAAAATAATATTAGATTTGTATATCTTCAAGTCATTAAAAGTTATATAAATTCCAAACGTCAATGAACTCATATTCCAATTTGTACCAACTTTTAAATTTAAATTAATTTAAATTTCAATGCATCTTAATTCAATAATATTAATTAATTTCCATATTCACAATAATCCTTCCTTTGGTAATATTCTTACAAGATTTTTAAGAGATTTTACTTTCATTTTTATAATATAATTTATTATTTTTACAACATTTTTAAAATTTTTTCTCCGTTTAGGTATTTTTGATATTTTTTTTTGGTATTTGTCTCTGTTCTTTTTAGGATTTTCTTTAATTTTCTTCTTTTTATAAAAATTATTTAATATTATATTACACAGTTTTCTTATTTATACATTTATTAAACTTTTTATTACGTTAATTTTAATAATTATTTCTATACTTTTAAAAGTAAATACACTTATTTTTTTGTAAATTTATTCAATTTCTTTTCACATCTTGTCTATTTCTTGAGAGTTTTTTTACAAACTTACTTACTTATTCTTTTTTACTTTTTACATTTTTTGTTAGATTAAGAAAAAAACATTTCTCCATTTTCTTCCTGTTCATTTAATTTTTTTGATATTACACTATTTTTTAGTCCTTTCTTGTGTTTTAATTATTTCTTTAATTTTTACGTTATGTATAAAATATTTATCGAATGCTCTGTTTATTTAATTTTAAAAAATTAAAAGAAACACTTATTTCAGTTCCTATACAATATCTATTTCCCATCTCCTCTGTAAGTCGGGTTGCATTCTTCTGATAAACTAAATAAGCTCTACTGTTTTTTCTTCAACTCTTAGATTTTAAAAAATATTTAAATTGTTTAGAAATTATTAATGCATGATTTACAATAAATAATGTACTTGTTGCATTTGAATGTTTTAAATTATTTTAAATGCGTCTTTTCAATAGAGCTAATTACACTTGAAATAACAAACAACTTTTATTTTTTGTACAAAGTTAGCAAAATTATGTTTGGAACTTGACATTAATTTTTTATATTAAATTTTTACAATTAATATCTAAACATTGAATTTTATAAATAGGTTGATTAATATAACCCTAATAGCACCGACTGTGCCGGGAACGTTCCTGGAATGGGCCGCCGGTCCCTGGGGTACGTTTACATGGACCGTTCCAATATACCTGACAAATACGTTCCGGATTTCACTAGGCTAGGAACGTTCCGCGGAACGTTCCTGGAATGTTCCGAGGAACTTTAAATACACATTAAAAAATAATTAATGTTAATATCTTGCGCAGTAGTTTTCTATCGCACCTAGAGCTGCGCAGTTGATTTTAGTGATCACTGTTCTATAGAAGCAATCATATTAAAAACATTAAATAATATTAATAAAAAAATTTTCAGCTTTTTCCGCATACTTTATCCGCAACCCGTTCTGCGATTTTTTGAATGTGTATTCAAAGTTCCTCGGAACATTCCATGAACGTTCCGCGGGAACGTTCCTAGCCTAGTGAAATCCGGAACGGATTTGTCAGGTATATTGGAGCGGTCCAAGGGAACGTACCCAAGGGGCCAGCAGCCCATTCCAGGAACGTTCCCGGCCTAGTCGGTGCTATTAGGGAATGAATATAATGTACGCCTGTCTATAATTTCAAAGGCGGCGCCGTGTGAATTATAGTACCCGAAAATGCCGTATCAGAACAGCGCACGAAAACTATATTCTGCTACATTGTTTGACATTTTCATTGATGAAATTGAAAAAAATTTACTTTCTTCGAGAGATTGACGCGATTTAAAAACTCAAATACCAAAAACAAAAAAAGTGAAAAAGTGCTAATTAAATTTAAATTTACACTACGATGACCATTTGCGGAAAAAGTGTCGGGTTTTGACGGAAAAAATTGTCAAAGTGGGAATCAGTGAGTGAAGTGTCAAGTGATTTTGTATTTCCTCGAGAGACTGACGCGATTTAAAAACTCAAATGCCAAAAACAAAATAAGTGAAAAAGTGCTAGTTAAAATTAAATTTGCAGTACGATTTTCATTTTCGGAAAAAGTGTCGGGTTTTGACGGAAAAAATTGTCAAAGTCCGAATCATAATATTTATAATTTCAAAGGCGGCGCCGTGTGAATTATAGTACCCGAAAATGCCGTATCAGAACAGCGCACGACAAACTATATTCTGCTACATTGTTTGACATTTTCATTGATGAAATGGAAAAAAATTTACTTTTCTCGAGAGATTGACGCGGTTTAAAAACTCAAATACCAAAAACAAAAGAAGTGAAAAAGTGCTAATTAAATTTAAATTTACACTACGATGACCATTTGCGGAAAAAGTGTCGGGTTTTGACGGAAAAAATTGTCAAAGTGGGAATCAGTGAGTGAAGTGTCAAGTGATTTTGTATTTCCTCGAGAGACTGACGCGATTTAAAAACTCAAATGCCAAAAACAAAATAAGTGAAAAAGTGCGAATTAAATTTAAATTTTCACTACGATGACCATTTGTGGAAAAAGTGTCGGATTTTGCCAAAAAAAATTGTCAAAGTGGGAATCAGTGAGTGAAGTGTCAAGTGATTTTGTATTTCCTCGAGAGACTGACGCGATTTAAAAACTCATATGCCAAAAACAAAATAAGTGAAAAAGTGCTAATTAAATTTAAATTTTCACTACGATTTTCATTTTCGGAAAAAGTGTCTGGTTTTATTGGAAAAAATTGCCAAACATGGAACATCATTGGAGGTTGTTTTCATCACACGAATTTCCTCGAGACATTAAAGCTCAGGAAATACTTGATTTATCAAAAGTAAGTATTTTTCTGAATCTTTATTTCAATAGAATTTGCAGTACGATGTTCTTTTGTGGGAAAAGTGTTGGACTTTGTCGCGAAAAATTCCTAAGTCTTCAAAACGCATGGGGACAGTCTTTGAGAACCACTGCTTCCCCCTACAGATTTTCTGCGGACTCTGTGTCTCCAACGGCCTTAATTCAAATACAAGGGTTTTGAAAATTAAAAAATCTTTATTTAAGGTAACAGAACCTACAGTCAATCAGTGGTCATTTAATTGGATAAAATTAATTAGCATTTTAATAATATTGATGCCAAATACTACTTTAAATATTTCAATCTTTATTTTTATCAATGCAATAAAATTATTAATTAATTTTATCCAATTAACTTATGACTGATCGACTACAAGTTCTGATCGAATATTGGCTTCGTTACCTTCAAAACAGGATTTTTAAATTAGTTCAGTTAAAATTTTTGCATTAACCTTAGTTAATCATAACCAAATTTAAAGCATTGTGACGCGCTCTGAAGAAAGGAACCTTAGAGGCAAAAAATCTATTTTCGGTTTATAGTTGATTTAACATCAGTTAAAGTTCCTTTTTCATTATTTGAAGTCAAAAAATGTTTTTATTAATTATTTTGCAAGTTATGACAATTCAAACATCATCGATTTGTACAGAGCACCATGCGCGCTCGTCTCTTCTTTTTGCTCTCCTGTAAAATTAACGATTTGACTCTAAGGTCCCTTTCTTCAGAGCGCGTCACATATTGCCAAATTTATTTTGTTAATGACCGACCAAGATTTAATATTATTGCTTGTCTTATTGAAAAGATAAATGAGACAAGATTGTACCTGAGTAGTATTAAATTTAATAATAAGAATTAAATTAAATATTCATCTACAAATTAATAAGAATTAAAATTTTAATTGAAAATATGTAAGAAAAAGACAAACAAATATACACTGTAAAAAATTTCAGGTTGAAATTTACAACGTCCGACGTTGGAAAGAATTCGATTCACGTTAAACGTAGCAGACTTACGAACAATTTGTAAAATTACCTACAGTTTCGTAATAAAACAATACGTTTGTACTTTTACAAATAGAGTTGTAGGATTACGAGAGGTTATGTTCCCTACAAAAATATAAAGAATAAATGAAAAAGTGGAAAAATCGGACAGCAGCAGGAATTGATCACGGGATCTTCAGATTGAAAATCCGACATTCTAACCACTGCTCCATGGCGGCACTTGTTTTAACTTTATTTTTATTCAAATAAGTATATTTCGAGCAAGTTAGACTTTTTAAAAATTGCTAATGTTATATTTTGAAGATTCAATATGTTTAAAAACATGCTTTCGTAAAAAGTATTATTTAAAGTCAGTTTTTTTTATACAAAATTTAAGATACACTCATAAATTCATTATTAAAAGGAAACTAATTAACCTATACATATATACATACGGGAACTACTACATATAATAAAGTAAAATAAAAATATTATCATTTGTATATGTTTAGAAATATCAGAAATAACTTTTGATAAAATCGTGTATAAAATTATAGCATAAATTCGGATTTCATGCACAAATAATAATGATAATTGATAAAATAGTGTATCTATTTCAAATATTTGATATTTGTCATTTCTTATTTCTGTTCGTTTCATTGACATACTTTAGTAGCAATATAGAATTTGTTAAGAATTTTACAAACACATTTATTGAATTAAAAACTTATTGTGAACATTCTATGCGATAAAAACATCACAATCCTGATTTTATTTTTCTACACGATTGTAAAACTACAACGTCGAACGTGAACAGAAAAATTTCCAACGTTCGTTATAGTATCTTTACAAACTGCTTGCTAACCTACAAATTGTCTGTAGTACTGCAAGGTTCAAAATAGTATTTCTTCAAAAATTTGACTGCTAAATAGTTATGTTGTTCAGTAATTACGTTAAACAACGTTAATTTATTACGTTGAACGTAGTTACCCTTGAACAAGACGTTTGTTACAAAACAAATTCATTGTAATTCCCAACTCGTGATTTTTTACAGTGTACTTTATGAACATCTTAAAAAACAAACACAATGAACCTAACCTATACTAACTTGAAATCATCTGATTGTTCAAAATCGAAATCGCGCGTGGTTATTTGGAAACTTATAATTAAACTTCCTAAAAAAGCCCATTTATATCTTAAAATTAAATGTAATTAGGCTTAATAAATAATTAAATATAAAAGAAATATTACCTTGCTAAGAGTAAAAAGATAAAAAGGGAAAGAAATATGTGGATAGAAAGAGATTACACTTTTTCTATCCCTTCCATATATCTACTTTGCATTCCCAAAACACAATATCTTTCTATCTCTAAACTTCTACCTCTTTATATTTTTTCCCTATTCGCTTTGAATTTGTGTCTGTTTCTATTCCCTTTCTATCATCTTCTAAAATAAATCAATCTCTTTCTATCCCTTTTCTATCCTCTTTTTTTCCTTTTCAATAAAAAGTGAATCTCTTTCTATCCCTTTTCTATCCTCTTTTTTTCCTTTTCAATAAAAAGTGAATCTCTTTCTATCCCCTTTCTATCCTCTTCTTTAAAAATTTAATCTCCATCTATCTTTTCGCTTATCTACTATTTTAAATACCCAATTGCTTTAGTTATTTTATATGGTAGTAAATATATCTATATATACTAAAATTAATCTGATATTTAACGCGTATAATACTGAAAAATCGTCAGCTGTGATGGAGCGATCCCCTAACCTCGTGCGCATTAACCTAAGCTCACTACGAACTGAGCTAACGAACGATACACTACAGATTACTCCTTTACTTGACTGCCTTTTATCACTCTTACTCCCATCTCTTTTAATCTTCCTTTTCTATCTTTTTCTATCCCACATAGTATTTATATTTTTGGAGATCCATACTGGAAATAAAGAGATAGAAATCTTATCACTTTTTACCTTTTCTTATCTCTGTTATAGAGAGAGATACAGAAAACGTATAATTTTCAACGGTGCACTCGAGTTGCGGCAGCGGTCACATTTCTTAGCGGCAATAGGGGAATGCCTATTCTCCCTCTTCTACCGTCTACCGAGTTGCGGCAGCCTCCCACTGCCCTACAGAGTTGCGCTTGCTTCCCCTGTCCCTCTACTCTATCATACTCTCGAGTACTCTCTATGTAATTTATTTAGTTACTAGAAAAATAGAACGCGCGCAAGCGCGCGATTAATTTTCCATGCATTTTAGAAATTAAACTACATAATAATAAATAAAACAAATCGATGAATAATATTTATCGAATAAGGAGGGCTTTTAGTGGACTTACAGATTGAAAATAGTGAAAAAAAAGAAAAGAAAGTGATTAAATAGTAAGTTTTTGAATAAAAAAAAGTGAATAAGCAAAATCGAGTTTTATATTACACTGTTAAAAATAAGAAACACGCTTTACACCAGAAAGTGTGAAAAATGTGCAAACATCCTTAAAAGTGTGAATTTTATGTCAATCACACTTTCAAGGTTTAATGCCAGTGTTACGGTGCGAAGTTCCCACAGCTTACGTGACATTAACACCGCACGGTGCAAGTGCTAAAAGTGAGCACGGGTGATTACACTTAACCTTATTTTTCCATCTAAACACAAATTCTGAACTTTTTAAACTATAAATACAAATTCTTACTGACACAAATACACACTGAAGTTAATATTTTAATTTTTCAAAAGATTAATATTATTCCACAAATAAGTAACAACTTTGACACATAAATGTAAAAAGTTAAGCACAATTACGCAGATATTATAGGGTAGGTAAAACGATCACGTGATTCAACATGTACGTGAAAATACGTAGAGCCCGAAATTTTCAATATTTACAATAAATCGAAATCGAAACTAAAGTCAGTTCAACCTAAATAACAAATAATTCAAATATTTCTATCAAATATTAAAAATTTTGGACAAAGCAGGTAACGACAAAATAAAACAAAAAAGGAAATAAACTATTCGCATTATATTAGTTACCATTTTAGCTAGTATTTCTAAAATGATTTTTAGATTTTGAAAACAAACAAAACTTCTTTTTTAATTTTAAAAAAATTTAAAACTCCTCTGAAAAGATATATAATAAATCAAAATTCCTTTAAAAAAATATAATTTTATCCAAATTTTTTTTGCAGGAGATATTAAGAGTTCAAAAATAAATTTTTAACATCTTATGCATATTTTAAACAGTGTTTTATTTTATGTGACAATTACAGTTCCTGAAAAAATTTCTTTCATATTTAGAATATTTTAAAACGACTTATAAAATTGGGGAAATTAAAAAATATTTTTATAATTTTGAGAAAATAAAAACTGTTTTACAGATATGAAGAAAAATCAATTTTTGTTAAATAGAACATTTTCTACAAATCTCGTTCTATAAGAAAAAAAAGCTCCAATTGAATTTACTCACATTTGTAGTATATTTTAAACCGAGGTTTACAGTTAAAAAAAATTATATTTTTTTCTAATTTTAAGCAAATAAAAAATAGTTTTGTAAACAATAAAAATCTACCAATTCTTGTAAAATAGAAATTTGTTTGGAAATTATGTTCTATTAGAAATTACTAGTTAACAAATAGTTTTTTAAGATCATATTCTAAACCCAGTCTTGTGTTAAATAAATATAAAAGATTTTTATAGTTTTAAGGAAATCAAAACTGTTTTAAAAAGAAATTAAAGAATATCAATTTTTGAAAAAAAAAATTGTTTGAAAAATTTTGTTTTATTAGAGTTGAACAGTTTCCACAAGATTTTATAAAATCTCTATCATACTTTAAACTAATCCTTGCAATTAGTAAAAATTAAATGAAAAACTTATAATTTTACGGAAAAAAACAGTTCTTAAAATGCTAAAAAATATAAATACTTGTAAAAACATATATTACTTGACAAATTTTTTCATATTATAGTTTAACAGTCTCCAAATGATTTCCTGAATTGTCAATCATATTTCAAACCAATTCTTGTAACTAGTCAAAATTCAAAAATATTTTATAATTTTTAAAAGAAAAAAACTGTTTTCAAAATGCTAAAAATAACAATTTTTGTAAAAACAGATATTATGTTCCAAATGTTGTTCTATTTGAGAATATTTTTCCTCAATTAATTCTTTAAACTCTGTATTATTTTTTGTCAAAATATGACTTATCTAATGAAAGTCTTTGCTTCGTACGGCAGAGTAGAAGAACGTATAGTGGAGGGGAAGCTACCGCAACTCGTAGTTGAGGGGAGGCTGCCGCAACTCTGCACTCGGTAGGCAGAAGAGGGGGAACAGAGCTTCCCCTATTGCCGCTCAGAATTGTGACCGCTGCCGCAACTCGAGTGCAGCCATTTTCAATCCTGACTCTATACCTTCTTAACCCTTTCTACTGACCTCAAACCTCTTTCAATCTCTACCATAATCATGATTATGAGTTTTCACCATTAATCACCTTTTCCCTATAACTTTCAATCTTTAATCTTTACCATCCTTTCCCTTTCCATTGCCTCCAATCTCTTTCAATCTCTACCTTAATCATAATGATCAGTTATCACCATTAATCACCTTTTTCTTATAACTTTTAATCTCTAATCTATACCTTTCTATCCCGCCCTATCCCTACTTCAATGGACATAGCAAGTTATCGCTTTTAATTATCTTTTTCTGTAACTTTGAATTAATGTCTAATACTTTCACATCATTTCCAAACCCCACCTGAATGAACACTATGTGCTTTCCCTTTTAATCACTTTTCATCTATAATTTTCAATAACCTGTGTCATATACACATATTTTTTGCTATTCTTCTCTTAACCAGCGTTATTGGTTTATGGCTTTTAATCAGTTTCCTTGAATAACTTTCTATCTTTTACCTATCACTTTCTATTCCTTTCTATCTCCTTCTATCCCTTTTTATCCCTTTTTATATTTTCTTATCTCACCTGTATTAACATGATCATTTTTCGTTTTTAATCACTTTCGTTTCATTACTTTCAGTAATCTAGTGAGTGATCATGTTCTTTCAGTTGGGGATGGGAAAGTATAAGTAGGGAGAGAAAGGGATAGGAAGGGATAGAAAGGGATAGAAAGGGATAAGAAGAGATAGAAAGAGATAGAAAGGGATAGGAAGGGATAGAAGGTGATAGGTGAAAGATTAAAAGTTATAGAAGAAAGGTGATTAAAAGCGATAAATGATGATGCTGGTTAGAGTGGAGTAGCAAAAAATATGTGGATATGTTATAGGTTATTGAAAAGTATTGAAATAATATGGAAATAATATGAAGGTATTAGAAATTAATTGAAAGTTATAGAAAAAGGTGATTAAAAGCGATAACTCGCTATGCCCATTAAGGTAGGGATAAGACTGGATAGAAAGGTATAGATTAGAGATTGAAAGTTATAGGAAAAAGGTTATTAATGGCGATAAGCTGGTCATTACGATTAAGATAGAGATTAAAAGAGATTGGAGGCAATAGAAAGGTATAGGATGGTAAGGATTAGAGATTGAAAGTTATAGGGAAAAGCCGATTGATGGAGATAGGCTGGTCATCGTGATTAAGGTAGAGATTGAAAGAGTCGAGTTTGAAAATGATAGCTTTTCTGCATCTTTTTCTATAACAGGGATAAGAAAAGATAAAAAGTGATAACATTTCTATCTCTTTACTTCTAGTAGGGTAACTAAATTTAAAAACTTAAATATTAATAAATTAATATTGAATATTTGAGGCACCCAATTCAAGAACCGGTCCGACGCTCGAGTTTGCTGACTTGAGGCCAGTCAGCGCATCAAAATTTCAGTAAAATTAAACTGCAAAATTTTAATTTTTAAAATATAATACCTTATAGAAAATAAAAAGGCGCAACTTTTTTTCCTTTAACTTTTTTTGTAAGACCAATACTTCAGGTTAGAATCTTCCAAAGAAGTTTTCTGAAAATGTTGATTTCATTTTATCAAAAATTGATAAAGATATGCAATTTTTAACAAAACGCGCGGCGGCAAAGAAGACAACTGCTCGAGCTTCAAGCACTGTAAAGGTGTAAACTGTAGTTTTAAAACTCTGAATCTAAAACAGGAAAATTAATTTATAACTTTTATATACTTATTCACTTTTTTCTATTAAAAACTGTCTGAATTAGAAAAGTTTTATTATTTTTGGTTTTAAATAGTATATTATGCATCAAGGGAGGGAAGACCGTGTTTTTTTGTCAAGCACAAATGTTCGGAGAACATTGTGCGAGACAAAAAATCGGCCTCCCGAGGTGCATATGCTATTTTCTATCACAGTTGTACGAAACACGAGGTTTTCGTGCATGTGTGGTAGAAAAGTATTTATTTACATGGATAAAAGCTATGTATGCATCGACCTTGATGCTCGCGTGTTTGTAAACAAACTAAAACTCCCATTGCAACGCATACTTATTTATCAAAAAATGTGTGTTTTGTATTTGCTAATGTCAAAAGCGTTTTCGAATTTTAATGTTTTCATGTGGTAATATTAATTAATCGATGAATATGGAGCAGTCTAAAATTTCAAACAAAGGTCGCAAGAGAACTAAAAATTTTATTTGAAAACGAAGATTCGTTGGAGAAAAATAAGAAGAAAAAAGTTAAAAATACTTTTAACGTTTTGTAAATTAAAAGTTCGTTCAATAATTTGTAAAGTTGTAATAAACATTTTTAGTAATTAATATTTTACATTCCTTTTATTTAAATCTTTTACTAATTTTTAATGTTTTTTTCAATTAACAACAGCAAAGAAAGAAACGGTTTATAAAAGTTATAAATTTATTTTACTGTTTTATATATTTTTGAAAACAAATTTTTTTTTGTTTTTGTCCATTCTAACCTGAAGTATTGGTCCTACAAAAAAAGTTAAAGGAAAAAAAGTTGCGCCTTTTTATTTTCTATAAGGTAGTATATTTTAAAAATTAAAATTTTGCAGTTTAATTTTACTGAAATTTTGATTCTCTAACTGGCCTTAAGGGTGTTGGAAGGACAAAATATGCAGGCGTTCTCAAAAACACTTCCGCCGCCCCCACAACCCTTTCCAGTAAATATCCACTTTAACCTTTTTTTTTAAAAAACTGTACACTTTTCCGACAAAAGAATATAATAGAAGGGATTCTCGGGAAATGAGGAATCAGAAAATCACTTTGATTTTTTATTTAATTCTTTCCTGAATCGATAAAAAGTCGAGAACGGTGAGAAAATCCTAACGTGAGTTGACAAACACTTATCTCTATTCATCTAAAAACTGCACTTTGACAATTTTTTTAAAAAAAATTGTACACTTTTCCGACAAAAGAATATAATAGAAGGGATTTGTGGGAAAGAAGGAATCTGAAAATAACTTCGATTTGTTATTTAATTCTTTCCTGACTCGATAAAAAGTCGAGAACGGTGAGAAAATTCTGACGTGAAATGTCAAACACTTGTCTCTATTTACCTGAACACTGTATTTTGACAATTTTTTTTGCGAAAGCTATACACTTTACCGTCGAAAGAAAATGATAGAAGGGGTCTACGGGAAATAAGGAACCTAAAAATAACTTTTCTTTTTTGTTTTATTATTTCCTGGCGCGATGAAAAGTCGAGAGCGGTGAAGAATTTTGACGTTTTCAGTATCAAAATGTCTGACACCAGCCCTGTAACATGGCGCCGCCCTAGTGGCGAATAATCTTATGTTATACGGCTGGTGGCTGGTGGGGAGATTCACGATTCATCCCCAACTTATTCCCGTGCACCTGCTCGGCGATGAAAACTCATTCGGGGCCTTCTCCCACTCTTGGGCCCTGCCTACCCCTCCGTCCAAATAAGCCGTTTAAATTTACTACTGCCAAATACCCCACCCTTTCTATGTACAGTCAAATTTTGCTGCAGTCATAGAATGTGACGGTATATAAAAAATGTGGAGTATGTTTTTATTAATGATTATTACTATCAGTGCTTTTTTTAGTAGAACTATAGTTGCTGCTAATCCTAATAAGCTAAATAGAGCGACTATTCGTACAGAAAATTACCACAGTATTTCTTTTTGTAAAAATCGCTGTTATCCCAGTATCTTTTGGTGAAAAGAACAATTGTAGGTATCACAAGAATCCCCCGGTACCTCTTAAAAAAAATTTAAAATTTGTTTTTACAGACGAATTTGAAGCATTAACCGGTGAAAAGCCTGGTATGAATGTTTTGCACGAATCACTGTAACTACACCGTTGAAAATATTGTGTATTTGTGACTTGGAAAGTTAAAATGGACCTTACGTCAAAAAATCGATTTTTTTACTGATACGTGATTCTTAAAGAAAAAAATTCACTTTTTTGAATGAAATAAACATCAAAAAATCGATTTTTTTTGACGCAAGGTCCCTTTTAACTTTCCAAGTCACATTTGTGTAACAATCGGTTCTTCTTAAATTTGTTGTGTCAAAATTTAACATTTTTCGTGTGTGGATTTAATACTTCCTTTAAATGTCATTCGATTCTTGAGCATAACCTCTAATTTTTTAGTAATAGCACTGTAATTTACACTTAATTTTTTTTGGTAAAACGTAAATTTCATATTGAAAATTCATTTTAATAAGCAAAAGGTAGAGTTCAATACTAATTGAATAAAATGTACTCCTTAACTCAACACGATTATAATTTACTTCTGCCAAGCAAACGATAAACATAACAACATAAATCCCTGTGTTAAAAATTAACACAAAAGATTGGACCGTTTGGGACATGTAATTTATGTTAAATAAAACATAAACATTTTTAACTGTGTAGCTGCAATTATTACAGTAGAAGAAGTCGGTCGGAGGGATAGGCAGGGCCAAAGAGTGGGAGAAGGCCCGGAATGAGAGTCGACTTTTCATCGCGTCAGGAAATAATAAAACAAAAAAGGAAAGTTATTTTTAGATTCCTTATTTCCCGTAGACCCCTTCTATCATTTTCTTTCGACGGTAAAGTGTATAGCTTTCGCAAAAAAAATTGTCAAAATACAGTGTTCAGGTAAATAGAGAAAAGTGTTTGACATCTCACGTCAGGATTTTCTCACCGTTCTCGACTTTTTATCGAGTCAGGAAAGAATTAAATAACAAATCGAAGTGATTTTCTGATTCCTCAGTTCCCGCAAATCCCTTCTATTATATTTTTTTTGTCAAAAAAGTGTACAGTTTGTTTGAAAAAAAAGGTTAAAGTGGATATTTATGGAAAAGGGGTGTGGGGCGGGCGGGGGAAGTTTTTTTGAGAACGCCTGCATAATTTGTCCTTCCAACACCCTTAAGTCAGCGAACTCGAGCGTCGGACCGGTTCTTGAATTAGGTGCCTCATTTTTTTAAATTTTTTATTTGAAAAAAGATAAAAAGAATACCTAAATCATTAAACTTATTCTAATAAAAAAATGTGTATCTTAAAATTAAATGTAATTAGACTGAATAAATAGTATATAATAAAAATATTAACTAAATTTAGATACCTAAATATATCTATAAATTAATATTTTGTCTGTTTGTCAATTTTTCATTTAAAAAAAGATAAAACAAATAAATACTCTCTGCATGAAATTCCATGTGTTTTGTGTTTTGTCAGTGTTTTTATGTTTATTATTTCGATTTTTAGAGCATGTGTAATATTTTATTATAAATAATTTTACAACCACCGAATAAATATCTAAATAAAATTACAAATGAACATAAATTTTCGCGGAAAAAGGAAAAAAGAGACCGACACAATTGTTGCGTTTCCACAGTGCTCCGTGTTAAAAAATAGAGAAAATCATTTTTACCAAATTCTAATTGATCTTTCAAGACGCCAATAATAGGAATAAAAATGATAAAAGCTTAAATGATAGTGTATGAGCTTGCAATAATATTTTAAACACAAGGATTAAAATCATGACTCGCAAGGCTCGCAAGTTATATGTGATATTGTGATATTTTTTCGTTAAGTCTTATACTACACGTTTCTAATAATGTTTTTTTATTTACTGCTTACTTGTTGAAGATGAATCAGATTTAGAATTCCAATTATAAATTAATTGAAAAAAAACGAAAAGAAAAATCTTAGAAATATAACCAAAAAATATCAATACAGACTTACGTGTCGTGATTTTAATCCTTGGGTCAAAATATTATTGCAAACTCATACATTATCATTTAAGCTTTTATCGTTTTTATTTCTATTATTGGCGTCTTGAAAGATCAATTAGAATTTGGTAAAAATGATTTTCTCTATTTTTTAACACGGAGCTCTGTGGAAACGCAACAATTGTGTCGGTCTCTTTTTTCCTTTTTCCGCGAAAATTTATGTTCATTTGTAATTTTATTTAGATATTTATTCAGTGGTTGTAAAATTATTTATAATAAAATATTACACATGTTCTAAAAATCGAAATAATAAACATAAAAACACTGCCAAAACACAAAACACATGGAATTTCACGCAGAGAGTCACACCAATATTAGTTCAAAGTCGGCCGATAGGGGCGCAGTTTTAGCTGTTTGAATCGCCAATACTTAATCTCGAAATTGGGCGAACACACACTTTTACCATTGAAATCATATATAAAAACATTACAAATACCTACTGCTAAGGGAGGCAAAATTTTTTTTATTTATGTAAAAAGCAAAAAAAAATCTTTGTGAATATTAGGGTATGGCTGTTTTGCATGTATTTTGCAAGCGGCAAAAAACTTTTTTTCGTAGATATCCTGTAAAATCGTTGAACATCTATAATTTTCTACAGGACTACTCTGTTTCTCTTTACAACTACTAACAGAATAGCACTCAATTATTTACATAAATATGAAGCATAAATATGAAAATAGATTTACTATTTTTTAAAGGACCCAAAAATTGACCAAAAGTAAACCACCCTGCTAAGAGTAAAAAGATAAAAAGGGAAAGAAATATGTGGATAGAAAGAGATTACACTTTTTCTATCCCTTCCATATATCTACTTTGCATTCCCAAAACACAATATCTTTCTATCTCTAAACTTCTACCTCTTTATATTTTTTCCCTATTCGCTTTGAATTTGTGTCTGTTTCTATTCCCTTTCTATCATCTTCTAAAATAAATCAATCTCTTTCTATCTCTTCGTCCATCAACTATTTTTATCTCTTTCTATCCCTTTTCTATCTCCTTTTTTTTCCTTTTCTATAAAAAGTAAATCTCTTTCTATCCCCTTTTTATCCTCTTCTTTAAAAATATAATCTCTATCTATCTTTTCGCTTATTTACTATTTTAAATACCCAATTGCTTTAGTTATTTTATATGGTAGTATATATATCTATATATACTGAAATTAATATGATATTTAACGCGTATAATACTGAAAAATCGTCAGCTATGATGGGGCGATCCCCTAACCTCGTGCGCATTAACCTAAGCACACTACCAACTGAGCTAACGAACGATACACTACAGACCACTCCTTTACTTGACTGCCTTTTATCACTCTTACTCCCATCTCTTTTAATCTTCCTCTTCTATCTGTTTCTATCCCACATAGTATTTATATTTTTGGAGATCCATACTGGATATAAGGAGATAGAAATCTTATCACTTTTTATCTTTTCTTATTTCTGTTATAGAAAGAGATACAGAAAACGTATAATTTTCAATCCCGACTCTATACCTTCTTATCCCTTTCTATTGCCTCCAATCTCTTTCAATCTCTACCTTAATCATAATGATCAGTTATCACCATTAATCACCTTTTTCTTACAACTTTTAATCTCTAATCTATACCTTTCTATCCCGCCCTATTCCTACTTCAATAGACATAGAAAGTTATCGCTTTTAATCATCTTTTTCTATAACTTTGAATTAATGTCTAATACTTTCACATCATTTCCAAACCCCACCTAAATGAACACTATGTGCTTTCCCTTTTAATCACTTTTCATCTATAATTTTCAATAACCTATGTAATATACACATATTTTTTGCTATTTCACTTTAACCAGCAACATCAGTTATCGCTTTTAATCACTTTCCTTCAATAACTTTCTATCTTTCACCTATCACTTTCTATCCCTTTCTATCCTTTTCTATCCCTTTTTATATTTTCTTATCCCACCTGTATTAACATGATCATTTTTCGCTTTTAATTACTTTCCTTTCATTACTTTCAGTAATCTAGTGAGTGATCATGTTCTTTCAGTTGGGGATGGGAAAGTATAAGTAGGGATTAAAAGGGATAGAAAGGGATAAAAAAAGATAGAAAGGGATAGAAAGAGATAAAAAGGGATAGAAAGGGATAGGAAGGGATAGGAAGGGATAGAAGGTGATAGGTGAAAGATTAAAAGTTATAGAAGAAAGGTGATTAAAAGCGATAACTGATGATGCTGGTTAGAGTGGAATAGCAAAAAATATGTGGATATGTTATAGGTTATTGAAAAGTATTGATGAAAAGTGATTAAAAGGGGAGCTCATCATGTTCATTCAGGTGGGGTTTGGAAATCATATGAAGGTATTAGAAATTAACTGAAAGTTATAGATAAAGGTGATTAAAAGCGATAACTCGACATGTCCATTAAGGTAGGGATAGGACTGGATAGAAAGGTATAGATTAGAGATTGAAAGTTATAGGAAAAAGGTGATTAATAGTGATAACTGATCATTATGATTAAGGTAGAGATTGAAAGAGATTGGAGGCAATAGAAAAGGATAGGATGGTAAAGATTAGAGATTGAAAGTTATAGGGAAAAGCCGATTAATGGCGATAAGCTGGTCATCGTGATTATGGTAGAGATTGAAAGAGATTGGGGTCGATAGAAAGATATAAGAAGATATAGAGTCGAGTTTGAAAATGATAGCTTTTCTGCATCTCTTTCTATAACAGGGATAAGAAAAGATAAAAAGTGATAAGATTTCTATCTCTTTACTTCTAGAAGGGCAAAATAGGTTATTATATTGGCAAAAAATATTAGTTCTTAAAAAATGAAACGAAAAAATTCCGATTCCTAATTATGATTTCTACGGTTTTTGAGGTCGCTGAATTCGAATATGTTTGTTATATTCAAAAATTTAAAATGGCGAATTCAAGATGGCTAACAAGATTTTTAAAATTGTTTTAATTGTCTGAAAATGATTACTTGGAGATTTTTGGAGTAGCTAAATTGGAATATGTTTTTTAAATTTAAAAATTCAAATTGGTGGATTCAAGATAGTAAACAAAAAATTTTAAAAATCGTTGATTTTGACTGAAAATGATTATTTGGGAATTTTTGGAGGCGTTGAATTCAAATATGTTTGGTAACTTGAAAAACACATAACAGTGGATTTAAGATTGAGGACAAAAATGTTAAAATTCTTTGAATTTATCTTGAAAAATCACCTGTGAATTAATAAGCTCTTTGGGACAACCTTTGATTAAAAGAGATGAAGATAGTTATCCTTTCTTTAAAAAGCTATTATTAGAAAAACTCGAAAGGACTCGAAAATTTTGAAATTTAACGGTAGCATATCGATTACCAGAACTATCAATATCCTGAAATTTCATTTTCCCGAAAATAAATGTAATGCAGCACGAAGAAAAATCCAGTGTAATTAAAGGAGTGCATGAAAAATTATACGAAATACACTGAAAGTCCCATCAGTGGGGTTGGTCGGGGATGGAACCCATTGGATCGAATGAGAATTTGAAGCGTTTGATTCGTCGCTTCAGAGTATCCGCTTTTCCCACCATCCCACTTCGTCAACAAACTTCGACGAAATAAGTAAACAGTGTTTCACCGATCTAAGTTCCACCGATGGAACTTTGAGTGTACAGGGGGGTTCTTTTAGGTTTAAAGGCGAAGCGGGTTTAAAGTAGTAGATTATAATATTATTATATACCTACACTAATTCAAACCCGCTTCGCCTTAAAACCTAAAAGAACCCCCCAGTGTTTCGAAAAATTTTACAATCCACTAATTTATATGATTAATATATATTTATCAATATTTTAACGATAGATATAAATGATAAATGTAAACTGATAAAGTATAAATCCTGTTTTAATTAAAAATTTCACTATAGATTTCTTAAAATGACAAAATATATAATTACCCAGCAAGAAGTCTTGAAAAGAAAATAAATAAGTTTATTTATCATTTAATCAAAATCGCAATTTCTTTTCTATTAAATACTTGAATTTCCCTCAAAAAATTACTTCTAGAAATAGAAAAGAATATTTTTTAAATTGATTCTGCTTTATTCTAAAATGATTTTGAATTTCATGCAGCAGAATATAATTAAAATGTTTTTAATTGCAGAAATTTCTTCTATTCTGTAAAACAGTATAGGCATTCATAATTTTTGTATCCCCAATAATTCCTTCTGGAATAGAGTCTCCAAAATGTTTAATTCGGTAATAGAGAATACAGTTGAAATTTTTTCTTTCCCTGCACGGTGCGCCTTAACCAGACTCAACCCAAAAGTCTTTGCGCAGTAAAATTTTTTTTTTCTCGTGATAGTATATGGAAAATGGAATCTTTTCTCACAAAAATCAAAATAATCTGTGGAGTCGTTTTTCAGAACGGTCCCTTTGAATGTTTTCACCATTAAAAATACATTTCTTTAAATGAAAATAGCGAATAGAAATGTATTATTGTATTATAGTTTCAGGCGCGGATCCAGGGAGGGCACATATGCATGCCCCCCAAGAAACATAGTGGGGGGGGGGTTTGGTGTTTAAACCACCACCCCCCATGAAATTTGGAATTTTTTTGACAAATCTGAGCAAACATATAATCTTGCCTGAAACTTTTTTGTTGTCTACGCCCCTTAAAAAAAGAAATGAATTTATAATAATTTTGTTTGACAACTTTCCTGTATGGCAAATTAATTTCAGCAAAACAAATATCAATGGTATGGTACAAATTTAAGTAAAAAAAATTGAAATAATAAATAAATCTAATAACTATTATGAATATATAATTAAAATATTTGAAAAGAATTAAATTTCCATTTTAGAAATATTCAAAGAGACAGTTTTTAAAAACGACATCACAGATTATGTTTGTGAAAAAAGTTTCTATTTTCCATATACTTTCACGGAAAAAAAAATTTGTTACTGAGCAAGGACTTTTGGGTTGGGTTTGGTTAAGGCGCACTTTGTTCGATTTGTCGAAATTCATTTGACATACAGATAAGTTAACAAACAAAATTATTATAAGTTCATTTGTTTTTTTCAGGGGCGAAGGCAAAAAAAGTTTCAGGAAAGATTTTATGTTTGCTCAAATTTGTCAACAAAATTCCAAATTTCATGGGGGGTGGCGGTTTAAACACCAAACCCCCCCCCCCCCCACTATGTATCTTGGGGGGCATGCATATGTGCCCTCCCTGGATCCACGCTTGAAACTATAATAAAATAATAAATTTCTATTTGCTATTTTCATTTAAAGAAATGTATTTTTAATGGCGAAAATAGTGAAAGGGACCGTTCAGAAAAACGGCTCCACAGATTATTTTGATTTTTGTGCGAAAAGATTCCATTTGCCATATACTATCACGAGGAAAAAAAAATTTTACTGAGCAAGGACTTTTGGGTTGAGTCTGGTTAAGGCGCACCGTGAGTAGTTTTAATATTTTTTCAAACGTAACTGATTTAAAACAAAAAAATATCTAAGTGACAAACTTCAGGTGCGGACAGACAAGAATGAATGAATTTTGCGGATTATTATTATAGATTATGTAAAAATCGCGTTTTAAAATATTATTTATTTTTGTTTATAATAAATAATATTTTATCAATAATACCCTCTTTTGTAATTTTTTTGTTTTTAAAACAAAATTATTCATAAAGTATTTATGTATATATGTACGAATACTTATATACTCAATAAGTATTTCTCACTTTCAATAAGTATTATACTCACTCACATACACATATAAATAAAAACATTGTTTAAATGATTGTTTAAACAATAATCGTTAAAGTTTAAACAATCAATTTCTTAATAGCTTAGAATTTTACAATTTTAAGCTTGGCTATTTCTTATGCATCTTTTAAGATAAATAAAAGGCATAAAGCATCGAGGTCAGAAAACATACTTCATTCAGCCTTTTTCTAAAAATAATGAATGAAATTCATATACGCACTCTTTTATTTTTTTCAATTTTACTATGCTGGGCATTCTTTTAAATATTTTAAATTATTTTTTAATTTTTATTAATAAAAATTATTCTCAAAAGAATTTACAACAAAAAAAAAATAACAAACTAAATTTAAGGTAAAAATAATATAACCTAAAAATGTTTTGTTGAAAGTTAAATACGCATTAATGGAACATTATACAAAAGATATTAAACAAATTTTAAACACATATAAAATACTCGTAATACTTACCAGAAAATTAAAGCACTAATATAAGACACAACAAAATCATCAAACATAATAAGTAAATCTTTTCGAGTCTAAAACACACTAAAATTCTAATGCAGGGCCACATACCTGCAATAGCGTGGTACAGTTACATACTATATACGCGAAACATTCATGCTTATAAAGCCTGTCGGTAATACGATAAATGTATAGAATGCACTTATACCAAATATCTATAAATTTATACTTAAATACTATGCGGAGAACCATTGCTTTAAAAGCATTAACTGGTAACATACTAGGAAAGCATAATCTTTTTTTCCGTGTAGTGAAGAAGAAAATTATAATTCTTAGTCATGTGAGTGTGAAGATTTTTATTGACACCGAATTTATTCCTCTGTCAACATACTTACATTTTGAAACCTTAAATGAACTCATTAATCTTTTGAAGACAGTTGACAAAACCAGGAAATAAGAAGGAAAAATAATTTCTTATTTTATTAAAATTAGTTTTCGAGAAATTGTTTTAAATACTTTTAATATTTTAATGTAAAAGTGACATAGCGTTTTAGAACCCTTTAATTTCTTAATTAAATTTTTAAAAAAACGAGTATTAATTGTGTGAGAATTATAATTTTCTTCTTCACTAAGGCATCATTTTCTACTTTTACAAATCCAAAAAAATTTTCATCTCCTTCAAAATAACACCAACTTTCAGAAGGTAGCGGTGTGTTTACTAAAGTTTTCTTGAACATTGCAAATTTTATTTTTTCCTTATTACGCTCCCGCAAAACTCCCGCAAAATAGAAAGAACATTAAATAAATTTTTATATCAACTCACTTGCTTCCTTGTGACCTCTTCTAATGTAATATATGTAATTTTCACGATTTTGAGTCATGTACTATAAGTTGTCATGATGTATTGCTGACACGTTTACGACATTTTTCAATTAAATCACGTGAAAATTAAAAAATGTGAATTTTTAAATTATTGTATTTTTTATACGGCGTGGTCAATAAAGTAAATTTCTTTTAAGATTTATTTTATCTGAATGTGTAACTTAGTAGTTTTATTTGAAAATCTGACGACTTGTTTTTATATAAATAAATATAAGAGACATTTTTTATATGCATTTAGTGCTATTACATGTAAAAAGTATGAACTTTGAATTTATATTTTGAAACTCAAAAGTGGTCAAAATTGATAAGATAGATCTCATTTCATAGATAAATACCTCATGAATACAGATACAAAGTTTTAAAAATATCTGACGAAAATCATTTTACGCGACTAATACCTTAAAACATCCCAAGCAGCACGTAATATTACATGAGTATCACAGTGATATCATATTGTAATATTGGTAATATTACGGGGTGATATTACAGTGATATTGACGTGATATTGAAATGTCCGCCTCAAGGTAATATTACAAGTAATATTACAGTGATAATGAGGTAATATTACAAATTTTACATCAAATATTACCTTTAAATCCCTTTGGTAAAATATGAAGAACAATTTCTGAAATAGATTCCAAGAGCTGGATGACCGAGAGGTACAAGGCGTATTCATGCCGAGTCGAACCTTGCGTGTTCGAACCCCGTGTGTGCCCTATATTTTTTAAAATAATTTATTTGATGTAAAATAAATTTGTAATATTACCTCAATATCACTGTAATATTACTTGTAATATTACCTTGAGGCGGACATTTCAATATCACGTCAATATCACTGTAATATCACCCCGTAATATTACCAATATTACAATATGATATCACTGTGGTATTCGCGTAATATTACCTGCTGCTTGGGATTCCATTCTTCTTAACTTTATACGTTATTTTTTACGTACAAATCACTTTCCCTTTGTAGAAAATGTGAAAAATCGAAACTGCAATCTACAAATGAACATGCCATTAGTAGGGGAGTGGGTCCCAAGATGGACAGGGCCCCAAGATGGACATTTCGTATAAAATTTCTGTTTAAGGTGACAGCGCCTTATGCTTTCTGTCATTTTTGTTGTATGAAGATTTTGATGCACATTTGAAGAAAAAAAACCAGTTGGTTTTTCTTCTACACATACCATGTAATTTTGTGTCTAAAAAAAGTTTTGTAACAGTTTTTTCTCAAGTTGGTAAAGTTATTTAAATTTATGATTTAGAATAAGTACTTAACCTTTTAATATTCTTTATTCATCGTATAATAATATCCTAAAACGATTTTTCTAATTCAGTGTTCGTATATATAGTTTTACTGGGGATTAAAAAATGGTGTCATGTACTCTAAGATGGACAGGCCTCAAATCTCAATGTATTTATTTTTGCATATTTTTGATTTTACACTTTTTTCAATAATTTTTTGATCCAATTAATTAAATTTTTTTATTTTCCACTATAAAATGTTATATTATCGTTAGAGAAAATGATATATCGATTTTTACGATATTTCGATACACTTTTTACTGTTAAGCTATTAAATTGAATGTTATTTCTTGATAAATTCCGTAAAATGATTAAAAATTAGTTTAAGAATTATTACACGATGTTCATTTTGTATTTACTACAATTTTCAGAGACTTTTAAGAAGGTGTCCATCTTGGGGCCGCTTTTTTTTAGACCGAAAATTTTAACAATTAGAAAAAATGCTTTAAAAAATGTTTATGTTTAAAATAAAATGTTATCTCTGTGGCCATAAGTTACCTTATAATTTGACTTTCAACCGGTATAAAACATTTTAATATATTTCATTTTGTTTGGATTTTACAGCAATAAATCGAAAGGGTGTCCAACTTGGGCCTACTCCCCTATAAAATACACATACGTTTCCTGAAAAACATTCATTACTTTGTGCTTTTAACATATACATACTGTTGCGTTTACTGATTCTCTTTTCACTTTTCTTCTTAATTGTTCTTTAAATATAAATACATTTTAGTAAATCACTTACTTAAAAATAAAGAAATGTAAAAACAACAAATAAACACTTCAGACAAAACAAAAATACAGCAGACGATATTTTTAGCTATCTAAGTTTCCGTTGCGGTGCTGCGATCGCTAGCCACAAAGAAAATTGAGATATGCTTCGTCCGATTAGGGGCCATGTTTTATTTCAAAAATGGGGGAGACCATTTTTGGTACTCAAAAGTAAATTTTAATGCCTTTATTTTTTTGTTATATCTTTTTACAAAATGCAATCAGAAAAAAATCAAAAATAAGGTTTTGTGCTCTGAACTGTTGATTTTAAAAACAATTAATACCAAAAATAACCTTTTAAGATAAAAAAGTGTTTATTATATATTATAATTATTATTCAAACCTCATAATTTTTCAGTTTCAGATATTTGTAGTTTTTAGGTTCGTTAACTTCACTTTTTGAACAAGATTAACCTTCTATTTTTAACTGATTCACATTTTCTCAAGATAAAATTTCCTTACAAGACTTATTTTTGCAATGAAACATATTGCTTGATCATTAATCACAAATTTTAATTCATGCGCTAAGTAACCCCGTTAAGCAAAGTTTCTGTACAATATAGTTTTCATGTATATAAAATTGGCAGAGCCAATCAACAAAGAGTGAAAAGTGCGCCAAGTAGCCCCGGTCTCCCCTACATAGCCAATACGTCTCTTTATACTACTTCGTGATGAACATCATGTTATTTGCCGGGCCTGACGAAGCATGTTTAAAATTTCCCACATAATACAGTAAATTACAATATCCTGCATCAGACATTTCTTTAGATCAGGTTACTTTTATTTTAGGTAGTTTTCTAATAAATGGAAGTCAATTATTAGTATTTTAAATTTTTTGTTTTTGATTGTAACTTTACCAGTTGAAAAAATTTATACAAGATCTCGGACTTGTTCTTGTATTATTTCTTGTGCATAATTAGTGGCCAGAACTTGGATAAGAACACTTATGGGTATAACCCAAGAATTTGAAACAAGTTCTTGCACAGGTTCTGGAATATTGTTCAAGAACGACAACTTGTACAAGATCTTGAACAGGTTTTTTGACAGTTCTTGCTTTGAAAAACAAAAATAAATTAAACACTAATGGCTGTTTCCATTTCAAATTATACAGGCCGAATATGTTCAAAATCATGTCTAACATGATTTTTATTGAGAAAAAGTAAGCATTCTCAAATATGATTTTTATTGTTTTTAGGGTAAATAATGAGGCACGTATTTTTTTGTTTTGAGAAAAAAAAATTTGTCGCAGAGTTATGTTTTGAAAAATCAAAAAACTCAAATTTCTCAAAAACGTATTTTTTTTTGAAATTTTTTTTGTAGTTACTAGATAACAAAAAGATTTTTTTCCAATAGGTTTAATGTGTGCTAAACACTGTGAAAGGCGCAAGATTTTTTTTTAAATACTAAAAGTCATTACTTTGGCTAATCCAGCGCCGTAAATTATTCCATTTTTTTTATTTTAGTAATGTTTGACATGCTGTTTCTTTACAAATTAAGAAGTTTTTAAAATTTCTAAAATGTCCATTTTTCAAAAATAAAAAAGCTAAATTTTCTCAAAAACAATATTTTTTATTTCTTGTGGTACTGTTGTATGGGCTTTAGGATCCAAAAAAAAGGGAAATCAATAGTGATTCACTTCAATATATGCAGACGTTTCGGCTTCAATGTGAGCCTTCATCAGTGCAAAATTTTATTATCTGAAAATATTTTATATTGACATGATAGTATTTTACAATAATAAATGTTGTTATTTACAGTAATTACTATGAGAAGTGATTGTCTCAATGATGTAAAGATTATTAGCAATAATATGTCATTATCTTTTTGAATTAAAAGTGTAATTATTTGAAAATTTAAATTTAAATATTCTTATAAAAAAATTGTAAAAATGAGAATTTTTTGAATTTATATAATTGTTATAAAAATTAGAGAATGCTAATTCTGTACATATTAAAAATAGTTAAAATTTGCAAGATTAACCTTCTTAACATTTACATGGTATATCCAAATTGAGCAGAAAATTTATTTATAAACAACACAGATATCAGTAACAAGTTCACCGAACTTCACAGAACTGTAGAACCGTAACGTGGCACACAGTGGGAAGAAACGCTAATTTTTCGTTCAAAAAAGTCTAGAGCCCACAAATCTTGACCGATTTTAGAATTTTTTTTTTTTAATTATAGAGTATAAAATTCTTAAGAGGATCTTGTCCGTGATTTTTGTTGAAAAATTTTTTTTTATTGTTTAATAACAATTCTTTAATAACTATGAACAATTGTTATAAACAAATTCGTTGAATATATAGTGCAAATTATTACATTCAATTTGTTTTTCATGAAATTTCTTACTCGGGTGCTTTTTGGGTAGCTGATTACAAATCTGACATCAGTTTTTAAAAATCCAAAATGGCTGATCCAATATGGAGCACAGTGGGACGAAACGCTAATTTTTCGTTCAAAAAAGTCTAGAGCCCACAAATCTTGAGCGATTTTAGATTCTTTTTTTTAAATTAAAGGGTATAAAATTCTTAAGAGGACCTTGTCCGTGATTTTTGTTAAACAAATTTTTTTATTATTGAAAAGATATTATCGATTTCACTGAGTCAAATAAAACGAAAAAATCTTCACTTTTTTAACGTTTCAACAGCTATGCTGCCCTCATCAGAAACTAAAATTTATTAATAACATGTTTAACAAAAAATTAATTTACAAATTATGCATATAATAAAATGAAATGGTGTCAACAATAATTACCGTAAAAAATTAACAATAAATAAATTATTATATATGCATAATTTGTAAATTAATTTTTTGTTAAACATGTTATTAATAAATTTTAGTTTCTGATGAGGGCAGCATAGCTGTTGAAACGTTAAAAAAGTGAAGATTTTTTCGTTTTATTTGACTCAGTGAAATCGATAATATCTTTTCAATAATTATTAACTGAGTGATAAATTCATAATATTATGGAAATAAATTCATAATATTACAATAAATTTTTTTATTGTTTATATTCTTCTGCAATTGACTAATTGTTATTAATTGTTACTAATTGTTATAAAACAATAAAAAAAATTTTTCAACGAAAATCACGGACAAGGTCCTCTTAAGAATTTTATACTCTTTAATTTAAAAAAAGAAATTCTAAAATCGGTCAAGATTTGTAAGCTCTAGACTTTTTTGAACGAAAAATTAGCGTTTCGTCCCACTGTGTGGCGTGTTGTTAAAAAGTTAAAAAGAAACTAACTTTTTTCTGAATTAGTCTTTCTTTTTTTTGGAAGGGGCAAATGGTTTGTGAGTTGGGGGGGGGGGGGTGTTATGTGGTGATATTAAAATGTGTGTCTGGTGAAGGCGTTGCAATTCCGAAAAAAATGTAAACATTGCTTGGCCAATGTCCTGTGGTGCACTCGTAACGAAAAGCTGAAATTTGAGAAGGGGCTGAAGAGTCGTGTCAGTTTTGAGAACCCTGGCGCAGATGTTTAACTAATAATTTTCCCTTATTTAACTTATTCAAAATAATACTGCAACTCTTAAGTAACGAAACACTTCGTTACAACTGGTTATTCATGCTAAAATTAATGTCCAAAGCAAATGCTCTCTCATTTTAAAAATGTTAACCGTTTATTCAAACCTAATATTTGAAATCGGGATTTATGAAAAAAAAACCAACATACGCTAAACTTGATAAATATATAGAATTAAAAATTTCATAGAATGCAGTAGAATGTCTCCAATTTAAACATTTTGTTGTGACATGAAATTATAGTCTTTGGCTCGATAGCCAATGGTAAACAGTTTCTGTGCAAGACGTTGACAGGCATTATAAGTTTAAAAAACCGCCATTTTGTAACGACAAGGCTTCGCTAAATACGAGGGTGTTAAAATAGGGGAATGTCGTATTTTTAACAATATTTTTGAATAATATCTTATTAAGAATACAAAAGTTATAGAGTAAAAGAATATAAATACAATCAAAATTTGCAATAAATATAATACACATTAATAAATTTGTTATGTCCTGAGGAAACAATTTACAGATACAACAATTTTTATTATTTTAAATCCTGTTTTATTAACGAAGCAGAAGGCTTCAAACTAATGGAACAGGAAAGTAAGGTGTTTTGAACAATGTATAATATAGTTAAGTTAGTGTTTTATTTTCAATTGTACGAAGAGAAGAACCCTGACAGCTGAGAGAAACAATCTTGACTCGAGGATTTGGTAATTCACTGAAACAATGAATGTTTGGTTAAAATGGAATAAAGTATTCGAATGGATAGGAACAACACAATTTTGTACATGTCTTACCTTGATATGTATATACTGTAGTAAATCTTGTAGACGAGAAACAGTGATTTAGAGAGGCAGGTTAGTTCGGGAAGATTACACTGCGTTATCTTACACCAGTACAAGTGGAGGCGCTATACAATGTCAGGCTAGAAGGCTGGCAGAGGCTGACTTCCTTGTCCTCGGTGGATGATTTTATCAGGCGATGCGGGTCAAGACCCTAGATAAAAATTTGGAGACTCGGAGAGACGTGAATCCGGAGCTCGTAGAAAAAAGCAAAGGAGTTGATAATTTGTATTTTTCGGAAGGAATTGATGCAGACTTCGATTTCGTCTGACAAAACTAACTAACAACTGACTAACTACTGGGTAACTACTGCGTAACAACACTGAGAGACAAAACTAAAACACACTGAGCTCGTGGTGGTCCACAGCCACTATTTATGTAAAATCCCTCAATTTTCACTTCTCAGTATTATACATTACGCAGCTTCCCCTTGTTTCCTCCAAAAATGTACATTGATTTTGAAGTTCTCCCTTTTCGCTCAACTACAATATTTCTCTGCACGGTTGTCATTCTCTTCTTCGCTTGACTACAATATATTTTTTTTCAAGATTGTCATTCTCTTCTTCGCTTTCGTACAATTTATAAAATAGTGAATTTACAATATAATTATTACCAATCTTTATAATAAAGAAAGTGTACTAGGTCACGATGACGTGACACCTCCCCCCTTTCAAATTCGGAAAATGGGAATGCAAGTGATAATTTTCCGAATTTAAAGATTGACTAAGTTTAGAATATTTCAAATTTAATGATCTGAGGGAAAATGTCATTTTAAAGATTTTGTGACGACATATTGACAATGTTTAGTGAATTTTAAAAAAATACTGGAAACAATAATATTTATTTATTATTTATTTATATTTATTTTTATTTATTTTCTTGGAATTGTTTTTCGAGGCAATTGAATCTTAATCTTTTACATAAAAACTAGAGATAGTATTTGATTTGATCATTTATTTTATTAACATGAAGAGAGTAAAAATTCTCGCAATGAAAAAAAACGAGTACATTAAGATAACACAAGTATGTTCGCTTGCGTACATTTGGATCATTGGATCATTGGATCAAAGATAGCGATCATGATTTTTCCGATTATCTGTGAATAATTATATTCACTCGTACATTGGTTATTATTTAGAACAAGCCGAATTGTATGAGCAACTTGGGAAAAAATATAACCAAATTTAAAATGCATTCAAGTTGAGATCATAAACGCACGTTTAAACGACTTATTAATAGATTTACAGAAATATTGACGCTTATTACTTTGAATCGTTCTGAAAGCGCACTTAAATTAAATAAGTTAGAACAATTCTTGAAAGACAATATAAGTGTTTTAACCGATCATAGAGCACGCAACTTTCTAGATATTATTCAGATATCTCCGTGTTATGGAGAGGATGGATTTATGTTGGACCAAGCACAAAAATTGGCGAATGAAAATCTGTTGACTTTTTATTTAAGTCGTAAAAAGGTTTTAGAACATGAAAAACCTTTACTTTACTGTTCTTAAAAGGATTACATTTTCGTTTTTCGAGACTATTAGTACTCTTTGTTTTATAGACGAGAAAAACAACATTCCCTTGGCTACGAAAGGTGGCCACATTGTTAAAAGAAACTTAAAAACGGAAGTACCTATTTATTTTTACTTCTTGCACCAAAAGATTATGATAGAGATTTATTACACTCACACAGAGATAATAATAGGAGTAAATTATTGACATTAATATATGTACTAGAGTAGCTGTTAGAGTGCCTGTATACGCATAAAAGGACACAAGGTTTGTGTTTGAGTAATAAATTTTGTGATTTTAGCACACATGTTTCAATTAGCATTGTTTATGATCTCATAGGGTTTCGACATATTTCATTCAATTAAAAACATTTTTATTTAAATAGAAAAATATTCAGTATAGAAAAAATTCGAAGTGAACTTCCTTTTTGACATGAAAAGTGTTGATCTACTTAGTTTTTATTCTCAGAAGAAGGTAAAGATTATGATTATACATATAATTCAATATTTTGCGTATATGACTGCAATAATTTTATAATTAAATGAATTTATGGTTATATATAGGTTATTATTTTTCAATGAAGATATAAATTTATAAGTTCATATTACTTTGACTAGTTCTGACTCATCGCATTTAGTCGTATATGAATTTTGTAATAATAATTATTATGGAACATTAATTAAGTAATGATACGCAGGAGCTTTATAATATAGTATTGATTTCAATTAGATACTTTAACGACCAGAATTTTAATGTTTAGATAAAGATATCTAGAAGCACAAATAGGAGTATAAATTATTACATGTTACATGAGGTGGATATGGAGTTAGTTAACCTAGATTACTTTTTATTGTTCCCGAGTTTATTTATTGATAATAGAGCGAATATTATTTAATAAAAATAAGTTTAAAATGCTTTATTATGCGTCTCTATTTCTACGCTCTAGAATTCGGTCCCAATCCATGTAGTCCTTATTCCTTTTTCTCCCGTTACATCTAGAGGCTGTGTGAAACCTTGAACAACAACTTTGACATGAATTTAACCACTTGAACAATTTTGTTCTTTTTAAGATTTTCGTTTTGGATTATAAGTCTCTTTCGGTATAAGACACAATAAATTCATATCTTCTCAGAATCCTATCAAGCATCTTTTGGGCTAATTCGTTTTTGGTCTCTATAATTCTATCTTTATTTCGTACGACTATTTTCAGATAGTCTGTCTCGATTGTAATGGCGCAAGACGCGATTTCCGTCATTCCCATCGGATTTGGTATTATGTAATGTGGTTTTGAAAAGCCGTATTGAATACTCAGATTCTCTAATTTTGTAATTGGACAGTTGATATTTATGTCCATCTAAAAAAAAGAAAATACTTGCTTTTGTCAATAACTATATTTAATTATATAGTTACTTGTGTAACGATGTTTAATCTTAATTTGGAGAGTAATTTGCAAAAATAATTCTAGAGAAAAGAAGAGATAAGATTGAAATTCGTTTCTAAAAAGTAATAATAAAAGTGGGGTGTTTAGGGCGGTAGGAATTACCAAGAAGTTATGTTTCAGCTACTTGACCTATGGGTCATATGAGAACAATTTAAAGATTTGGCGCAAAAATGGACCATAAATTTTCGTATTTTAGATAATAAATTATATCCATTTTATCTCCCACTATTTTGTTCTCTCAGTTTCCTGTATTTAAAGAATTAGATTTTGATTTTTGACTTAGTTGTTTCTAAACAGTCGCTGAGATTTTAACATGATCAAATTACAAGAATTTGATAATATTTTTGCGGGAGTAAGTGATGACGCCTTTCCCTCAGATAATGCGTGGGGTAGAAAATGAGAATGTACCTGCTTTTGATTTTAATGTAATTCTTCTCGATAATGGTCAAAATTCTGATAACTCGGTGAAAGAAACTAAACATGAGGTATTGAAATGTGATAATGTTTCTATCGGAACTCAGTTTATGGGTACTTCTGGACTCGTACAAGAGAATGATGTTATTTTTGACGAAAATGTGATGATGGGTCAAACAGATGAAAATTTGTCTCAAAATACTATAATGGATTCTAAGCGGCGGATATCTAATGAAGCTTTTGGTGAGGGTTCTAATACTTCTATAGGAATTATAAAACAATGGCTTTAGAAGTTCCTGCTATTGACTATTATCAGTGTGGCGCATCGACTTCAAGTAGTACTGTCAGTTATTAAGAATTATTTTCTTTGGAAAAAACGGATGTTTTGAGATATGGAATGACTCATAATCTGAAGGAAAATTTAAAGACTTTAGAAACTCAAGAGCAAATTGTTTTTAAAAATATAGATTTAAGCAAAGTTAAATTGGAATATGTTTTTCCTTTATCGAAAGGTGACAGGATTGGGAAGCCAATTAGTAATTATCGAATTTGGAGAGAACGGAAATGTGTAAAGACGATTTTTTGTTATTTTGGTGGAAGAAAGGTATATCTGTCGAAGTGGTGGAGTTGTTTCCAGAGGAGAATTCAACAGTGGATATATAGTCAATTGAAAGAACAGGTGGATTTTCAATGACTGTCTGGGGTGTTACTATTGGATAATCTTTTTTACATTATTGATGGAGATTCATTAAAACAGGTAATTTAAATCATTTATTTTATATTTTAATCTCAATTTAGGTAGTTTAAATTTTTTTTTTTTTCAATTTTTTCTAACTTTCCAATATAGGTATCTCAAATCTCAATTATTTTATTCAATTTTCAATTCTTTTTATTATTATTATTATTATTATTATTATAATTTTTAATGCTTTATTATTTTTCAATTAATTTTCTAAATATTCAGTTATTATCTCAAATTTATTATTCACCAATTTTCGTTATTTCTGCGATTTTTTTTAATTATTCTCTTTAAATAAAAAAAAAAATTTAATTAATTTTGTAATTATTATTATTATTTTTTATTCATTTATTTATTTATTTATTTTTTAACATATTTTTGACTTTCTCAAATTTTATTTACTGTTTTTAATTTTTCATATTCAAATTATTTTCATCATATATTTCAATTCTTTTTCTCAATCTTAAATTATTTTTATCATATTTAAATTGTTTATTTTAATTTTTGAATCAATATGATCATTTCTTAAAATTATTTTTGGAGTTTTAATGTAACAATTTAATTGTGTTTTAGATTAGTTATAGAGATGATGTACAGCTATCGCCAGATATGCTTTAACATTTTAACACGTAGGTCCAATGGAAATATGTTAAAGCATATCTGGCGATCAGTGTACATGTGGGGAGATATAGATACAAGAAGGAACAACCTAAAATCAAACTTGATGACGCGGAGTTTTTCTTACCAATGAAATACCTTGGGATCCCGGAAGGTTGTCTGATTGAGATAAAAACGAGTTTAGTCGATGCTTAACAATGGTCCAATTCCAATTTCATCTGCAAGGGAGTGAATTTTAGAATTGAAGAGTTTGCCATAACTGAAGTGGCCGCACAAGTTTAAAAATAATTATGTAATTATTATGTATTATTATAAAATAGGTGTATTTGAGAATATGGAAGAGGAAGAGAGAAAGAAAAGTTTGAGTTTGAGATTTTCGGATCAATGGAATGAATTGGGATTCAATGTTTTTAAATTTTTGAGATCAAATTATTAATAATGGTTTGCATGCTATTTTAATATTTCTTTTTCTTTTTCATGCTGTTATGATTTTGGATAATGGATATTTTTAATTAAATTATTTCCATTTAATCAAAAATTTGGTACGAAAATATTGTTATTGTTTTCATGCTTCTTCTATTATAGTGTCTAATCTGTTCATAGGATTGGTTGTTATAAAGGGAGTTGCATGATATCGTATCATGATTATATGGTATATCGTAAGTATGCTGTGTAGTGGAAGAAGCTATATGTCTGGGCGAATAATCTAAATCTTGGATTTTGTTGTGTGAGATTTTATAAGAAATGATCATTAATATTATAATTGTTAAGGCAATGATTGAAGAAATTATTATAAATATTGACTTGTATGTGGTATAATGTAATTCGTTTTAAATTTCCTTGTAGATAAGATCTTTAGTTGTTTGAATACAATTTTCTAGTTGTGTAATGGAAATTTGCTTTGCGTTAGAAATATATTGTTGACACAAGGTTAGAATTTTCTTTACGGAGTACGAATTTTTTTCAACAAATTCGACAAGAAATGTACTAATTGGTTATAACAGCGGTGAGTATAATGAGAGATCTTCAAGGTTGGATACAAAGTTGCTTGAAAGGAATGGTAAAGAAATTTGTTGATTCAGGATGCAGTTGGATTTTAATTGCAATTTTTCGTTTCCTATGATGATAAATGAAGATTCTGAATTGACGAAGCAAGCCATTTGTATTAATTGTTTTGGTTGTGATATGTATAACCATGAGTTAGTTTGGTGTAAAGGTATCCACTGGGGGTTGGGTTCTAAACTGATTTTATAATTGTAATTTTTTGGTAGTCCCTTAAAAAAAATTGAGCTTTCGCAAGTTGGGCTTGGTGTTGACGATTTTATTTCCAAGGAAGGTTTGCAAGTAAGTTCTGGTAGTTGTGTTATGCATAATTTAAAACATTCTGTATTGTAGGAAAAATAGGTGGTGTTATCTGATGAAAATGCTATGTATTCATGTTTGGGGTTAATGTCGATTATGGTTTTATATTTTGTTTTCATTTTTTAGTACCTGTAATGGAATGCACTTTAAATAAATAATATTTGTCGATAGATAACAGTAGAATATTTGATATAAGAACCATATATTGTTTAACATGATATACCGAGATATCTGAAGGTTTGAAAAAATTTACAAATGGTGCATTGTTAGGCAGAGATGCTTTATGGTTTGAATTTTGTATATCTTGATATACGAAATAATATTTTGTTGCTATTAGGGGTGAATACCAAATATTATTAGATGCAAGAATAAAGGCTTGATAAAGATTTTCCAAGGTGAACAAGTACTTATCTAAAAACGCAAGGATGGTGAGGAATTGATTTTCTAAGGATCCTTGTTGTATAGTTGTTTCGTTTAATCTCTCAAAATCATCTAATATATCATTAAATGTTGAAAGAAAAAGGTGAGAGAAAAATATATCCCATCGGGATTTGCGATAACCATTTCGTTCCAGGTTAACAATTATTTTTTGTGTCTCTGTTAAAGTGTTACTTACTTCGAGTGAAACATGATTCGATGCTTTTACTACATTATTTACAAAAGTTTGAATTTGTTGGTTAATTGTATTTATTTTGACATTTCTGATGTTAAATTTCAATTGGAAACAATCCGTGGAGTTTTTCATAGTTTCACATTGCGTTTCTAGTTCTAGAATTTTTTTTTATAAAGTTTATCTTCGATTTCCAATATTTCAACTAAGTTTACATATGCTAAAATTTTCCATTTTGAAATTATTAACCTGGACGTGCCTAAATGTTCGAAATATAGTGCGGGGTTTTGTGGGTAAGGAGAATCGGAAAAAGGTGGATTAATTTCTGATAGGGCTGAAAGGCTAGTTAAGGAAATCAGAAATATTTTAAAAAGAGAATTTACATCCATTTTAATTCCCTTTGAGGTTTACCTGGAACAGAGAGAAATTTTATTAGTTGTGTACAATATACTTGAAAAATAAGGTGTCAGAATATCATTTTTTATGATCGGTTTTGTTGCTTATGAATTTCATGCATGATTTTGATTTTCTTAATTTTTTAGATATTATTTTACAAGCATTTTTTTGAAAATATGGTTGGAAAAAAGGGATTTTGATATGTAATTTTTTGTTTTGATTTTGTGGTTGTGTATGTAAAAATTAGTCAAGGATAATGGGTAGTTATTTGGTAGGGATGCTGTACTCAGTGTTGGTGTGTTGTGTGTTTCAGCGTAGCATAGGAAGTTTTGTTGATGCTGATAGTGAGAAAAGGGGTTAGGTATTAAAGGAAAAATGGAATGGATTGTTGTTATCATATTGGTGATTGCTTCAGAACAGGCGTTCAGAGGATTATACGAGGTTATAGTTTTTCTACATTCGTTAATTTTTATGATGACAATAAAAATGGATTTTTTGTCATTTAATTGGATTTGTAGAAAATTAAAGGTAGGATTTGGAAGTTTATGCTCGTACATAATTTTTTTAATTCAATAAGTTTAAAACAAATGTCAGCAGATTCCAGTGTTTTAAAATTTTCTTTTTGTAAAATTTCAAAGAGAGTTTTAGCAGCATTTTGCTCCAATTTAGTTGGATTTATTCCGGTTGTAATTAGCGATTTATCCATAAATTTCAAAACACAAGTATATGACAAATTATCCTTATTTCGATTTTTCGTGATTTCAAAATGAGGTAAAGGATATGAGTTTTTGATTAAAAGATTGTGCAAGCGTGTTATATGACAGATTTCAAATTTTGTTGGATTTTTATACGTGAATGACATAGTTATTTTCGATGTTAGGATTTGGATAAATTTGACGTAGTTGAGGATTTTCCCAGTTACCTTGTTTTTCTGGTTCTAGGTTTTTAATTTCAGGTGAAAGCGGTGCAGACACTACTTTTCTACGTTCAATTTCATGCGTTGAGGATTCTTCTGGATTTGGTGCGTTTATACCTAAGTGCAATAGTAAATTTGTAACAGAATCCCAAAAAGCGCCTAATAACTTAAAAGACCAACCAAATAAACTATGCAATGCGTATCCATGAATAAAAGTGTCGGCTATCATTTTAATACAACGAATAATGATAATCACACCGATCAAACCAGCGCTAGCAGTACCAAAACTTGTGAAAATGGACCAAAATTTTCCCCAGGCTGAGGATGCAATTTTGTTTAAAGTTTGTTCATCCATAAAATTCATAATAGATAATTTTTGGTTTGCAATATTGTGTCCGGAAAATCCTCTAGCTAAGGTATTTAATATCATGGGTTTTTCCGCGGGGAACATTACATGTTCGCGTAGTTTTTCTAAATCTGATTGTGAATAAATCCCACTAGTTGATAATAACACTGGGTTGGTATATTCCCATGTGCGATTTTGCATGGGTTGTAATATTTGAGGTGGGAAGGATTCAACTGGGTTTAGAAAAGTTTTATACCATGTTTTACCGATTTGATACATGGTAGGTACAAATGAATTACAGTCGACTATTGAACCCTGATTAGTTAATATATGTGTTCGTGGGCTAAGAAAGATTACCTTTGAATACCATTACTTTTGAAAACTGGTAACTGTTGGTAGCACTGGTCTACTTTCCCATAAACTACTTCTACTTGTACACATTTGTCTATATGTACTACTTCTCCTGCTACTACCGACATGTAACCAGGCCCTTTCATTAAGTGAAGTGCTAATTCATCAGGTCCTTGGGTTGCAAGGATCAGCGAATTTCGGAATACTTCTTGTTCTAATTTGCAACGCTGATACATTATATTTTGGTATAAGGTGTTTATTTGGGTTCGAATATGTCTTTCGACATAAATAAATTTTGAGTTTAGATATAACGTCATATCTAAAGCTTCGATTTTTAGTTCTTTTCCTTCTAAGAATGGTCGTCCTTTGACGTTTTCGAAACTAAAAAGTTTAGGATGTTCAGTACGGTACAAAACATATTGACAGATAAAGGACATGATATTCCTGAACCTAATCGTACCCTATCTGCTTCTAAATCAACTATTGCATATTGTTTTGCTAATGTAATTTTTATGATTCCTTGAACAACAACGCCTTTCCAAGTACCTAAAGGGTCAATATAACTTACACCAGTACATGCTCCATTTCCTTGAATATCTCCGGCGAATGTTGCTCTTTTGGTAAGAGTTTGATTCATTTTTAATTCATGCGCTATTACCTGTTCATTATGTTTGTAGGTCCTAACATTATGTATTACTCTGCAGGATTCATGCGAGATTTCATGCAAATATTCTGTTACTCCATTTTCTACTACAGACGAATGTGAATGCATTCTACAATGATAAATAGTGCGTTTAATTTCTATTTTACATTGGATTACCTTTATTTTAGTAATTCCAGTAAATTGCATCAATTGTATATATGTTTCCGTCGTATTGGGCTTACCCTTTGGTGCCTCACAATTTCCCACATCGATTAACGATAGTGTAGTTATGTTCAACCGGCTAGAAGCGCAGTCAAATCCAAGTATACCGTAAGCAGGTGTCATGGAGAACTTGGAACAGTTACGATTAAAAATATAAGTTGTGTTATTCCCATTTTCTGAAACGTGATGGGTTGTTTATTTAAATTTTTGTACATAATAATTAATATAATATTAAATAAATTATATTTAATTGATAATGTCTGGATCTCTGGCTTCTCAATAGCCAATAATACCGGTATCTAAACCAATCAGATCAGAATAGTTTTGGTTGATTATATTAAAGGGTACTTCTTTTCCGTTTAATGTCAGAAGAATCCATCCTTTTGATTCTATTAAACAACCAAATATAGAATGACAGTCTGGGATTGCAATGTAGTTACAATCTTGGGTCAGGATCGATTTGGAAACATAGCTATGCTCAATATCTATTTTAACGTCGAATAGTTCTTCTTCATGAATTAAATATTGTGATTTTACTATTTCTTCTAATGGCATTGCGGAAATATTAATTAATATGCGACAGTCTAAGTCTATTAATGTGAACGATTTTGGGTCCTTTGCTTAATTTTATTTTAATGTTTCCCTTGCCTAAAATTTCCAAAACTTCGTGTAGACCAGTGTATTGATCGCTTTATTTACTAGGTTTAGGTCCTTGTAAAAGAAATACGCTATCACCAATTTTAAAATTTTGCGGGTTAATTTTTCGATCATAATATATTTTTCATTTTTCTTTAGCCTCAATTAAATTTTCGCGAGCTAGAGATTGTATTTCGAGTAATTTAGTCACCAAATTAACCAAATAATCATCATAAGTTTTTAATTTTTCTTCGGGAAGTAAAGGTTGGCTCGAAGGTAGTCTGGCTAATCGACCAAAAACTAATTCATATGGAGTACATTTAGTTCCTTTATGAACGCTAGTATTATATGAAAAGGTTGCCAATTCTAACCAGTCGTCCTACCGAGAATGTTTACTAACAAATTGTTTTAAGTATTCTGCCAATACATGGTGCGATCTTTCTTATGATCCATTTGATTGTGGATGGAAAGCAGTGGTTTTAAATTGTCTAATGCGAAATCTTTTTGCTACTCGTTTTAATAGGTTGCTCAAAAAGTCACAGCCTTGGTCAGTTAAAACAGCCTTTGGTGCTCCATAAATACAAATAAACTTTTTAATAAAGGCATCAGCGATAGTACTAGCTTGATGATTTGGCAAAGGTATTGCTAGAGAATATTTAGTTAAATTATCTTGAATCGTAAGAATGTATTCGTTTCCATTTTTAGTAACAGGCTAGATTCTGAGATAATTGGTAATGCAATATGATAAAAGTTTCCCTTCTTTAAACTCTTTAGCTTCACCGATTTTGAGATTTTTAAACTTAGGTAATTCATTTTGCCTAAACAGGCTCTTTGAACCATTATCCTGAGGTACGCATGTCGTCGATAAAAAGTAAACATAGTTATCCTTTCTCATTCTTAATTGATCTTTACATTCAACAATGTTTCGAGAATGGATATTATTGGCAGAAGTAGAAGGATTGTCCACGGGTGCGGGTTCGGGTGGGGGACGTTTGTTACTTTCTAAACCGAAATTAACTTCTTCTATATCGTTGTCAACATCATTTACATCCTCTTCGTTTTCTTCATTTTCTTCATCTTCTACAATATCTTCATATTTTTCAAAATTTTCACTTTCTTTGATTCCTTCGATTTCTTTAATTTCTTTATTTTCTTCGATTTCCTCAAACTGGTCATCAGAATTAAGTACTTCATTTTCTTCACTTTCTTCATAATTTTCAATGCTATCATTACTGTCACTAAAATCTTTATTATCTTCATTTATTTCATAATCTTCATACAGGTTCCTTGGTACCTCATAATTATCATGTAGAACGAAATATTCTGGATCTGAATCTTCACTATCTTTATTTTCTTCATTTTCTTTGTTAATTGAATTCTTCTTGGGCCTACCCCTTTTTTTCTTGAATGACGTACTTGCTTTATTGTCAGAATTTATTTTACGCGGTCTTCCTCTTTTCTTCTTTACTTTTGATTGATTTTGATTTACAGATTTTTGCGTATAATCAGGATCAGAATCTTCATCAGAATTTTGTAAATTTTGCGAACTTTGACTTTTATCTTGAACTTGAATTTTTTGATTTAGTATTCGTCCTCATCTTCTTCATTATTGACCATGCAATCTGAATAATATTTTTTATTTTGACTTCGTTTTCTTAGATTTTTCGTATTACTCAGACCTTGAAAATTTTCTTTGATTTTTATTTCTGCACTTTTATTTTCATCAGGATTCGATTTTTTTTATTTTATTTTCAGATTTTCGCGATTAATTTCACTTTCATTTGATTTATTATACACAGATTTAGTATTTTCACTCTCTCGATTTTTCATTATTTCACATGATTTAGTCCCCGATTTTAGATTTTGATTTTCGCTTGATTCACTTAACTTAGTATTTTTATATTTAGAATTATCACTCACTGGATTTTCATTACTACTTAGTTCACTTGATTTAGTATTTCCGGATTTGGTGTGGGTAAAAATGAACGTCTAGCGTTTTCTTCGAATTGACTATTTTCTCTTGATTGATTATTTTTCCAAACTCGTCCGTTACTTCTAAACTGACTATTATTACCCCTGAATTGATCACTATTATCTTTGAATCGGTTATTATATTCCCTGCGTCTACAGTCTCTTAATAAATGCCCTGGTTTTTTACAATAATTGCATGTTAAATTATTTTTATTATTGAAAGATGAGTTTGAAGAATATTGATAAAAATTTGTTCTAGAATTTTGTGTTTGTTGCTGCGGTCTCCAAGAGTTTTCTCGTATTGGAGAAGAATTTTGAGCGCGTGGAGGGGTTCCCCATCGATTTTGAGAAAAAGGTAAATTTCCCCTATTTTGGAAGCCTCTTGTTCCATTCCATGGTGTAAAACTTCTACCCCGATTTTGAAAATTTTGGTTATTATTTAACCTGCGACAGGTGTCAGCCGTGTGTCCATTTAAATTACAAATTTGACAAGTTATTGTTTCTATCTTTGCAAATGTTACCTTAGATTTATTTGATTCATTTTTTGATCTTCCCCTCCTAAGTTCATTACTGGAGTTTATTCTTCTTTCAAACTCAATTGCCCTACTTGTGATTTCCTTAAAAATTAGTGTTTCTGGAATCCGAATTTCAATTTCTGGTTTTAACCCTTTCCGAAAACATTAAATTAAATCTTTTTCTAAAGATTCGGTAAATGTTTTATCTATAGTCCCCTTATTATTTAATCTGCGAGCATCGTAAATTTGATCGGCAATTTCTTTTACGCGATTGACGTATGATAGGACTGTTTCATTTTCCCACATATAAATATTACCCCATTAATTTTCCGCGAATTAATTTAACTAAATTTTCCTCTACTTGGGGTGTTTCTGACATCATTAGTTTTGCCTCATCGCAACCTTCTATAAAGGCTAAAAGGGAAATATTTTTACCATCAAAAACCGGTACTATTTCAAGTGCGTCTCTTAATGACACCTGCTGGTTATGCGAAACACTCATTATGTCTGAAGAATCGTCTGTTAAAAAATTAATGGTTTGAAATTTTTGCAAATTTTTGATTGGGTCGCTATTTTCTGTTTTAATTTGTACAAGGATTTTTAATTCATTAATTTCGTCATTTTTTTCGTCAAAGGTGTTATCTTTTAAGGAGTTTCGACTACAATATTTCTCTCATAGGTTGTCATTCTCTTCTTCGCTTTTGTACAATTTATAAAATAGTGAATTTACAATATAATTATAAAAGATGTTTATAATAAAGAAAGTGTACTAGGTTACAATGACGTGACAAATTGATTAACTATATTAATATATTTATTAAATAGTTTAATTCTTTTTAAACGAAAAATACCTACATTTTCAAATTAAGTCAGGAATTAATACATGTCCACAGTGAATGAATGAGTTTGATGTTTTTGAGACGTAGGCAATTATGGAAGTTTTATCTTTTTCAATCAGTGAAAGGCGCATTTCTCCCAAGTTTAACGGATTGTCTTCATTTTCTAAAAGGGAAATATTTTTACCATCAAAAACCGGTACTATTTCAAGTGCGTCTCTTAATGACACCTGCTGGTTATACGAAACACTCATTATGTCTGAAGAATCGTCTGTTAAAAAATTAATGGTTTGAAATTTTTGCAAATTTTTGATTGGGTCGCTATTTTCTGTTTTAATTTGTACAAGGATTTTTAATTCATTAATTTCGTCATTTTTTTCGTCAAAGGTGTTATCTTTTAAGGAGTTTCGCAAAATTTCTCTTAATTCACGATTTTTTTTGGCTAGACTTATTTGATGGAAAATTTTTAAATTTTGTCAGAATTTATTACTGTTTCGTCTCCTTGATTACTTAAGAAACTAGTAAGCTGTTCCTCATTAGAATTATTTTCAAAATTATTAGTTACCGTATTCCTATTTTCTAAATTAATACCGGAGTTTTCGTTTGGATGTTCAGTTTGGTTACTGTTATTCCCTACTTTTTTATTCACAGGTGGTGAGTGGACAACCTTGGGGTTTGTGGCTTTCCCAAAATTTATGAATTTTAAATCTTTTTCCTGATCTGCTGGCGCCTTGGCCTGGCTTCGGGTTTGGCGACCACTACTCGCAATTTGTTTACTATTCATGAATAAAAATTAAAAATATACATGCAACAAAGGATTGTTAGTAACAAAGACAATTAAATTTTATCAATTATGTTCTCAGATTATTTCTCTCAGGTTTTTACATTGTTTAAATTCTTTTCTTTTTGTTTCACGGCCGATGCACCAAAAATTTAGAAATTGTGCCTGTTATGTCCTGAGGAAACAATTTACAGATACAACAATTTTTATTATTTTAAATCCTGTTTTATTAACGAAGTAGAAGGCTTCAAACTAATGGAACAGGAAAGTAAGGTGTTTTGAACAATGTATAATATAGTTAAGTTAGTGTTTTATTTTTAATTGTACAAAGAGAAGAATCCTGACAGCTGAGAGAAACAATCTTGACTCGAGGATTTGATAATTCACTCAAACAATGAATGTTTGGTTAAAATGGAATAAGGTATACGAATGGATAGGAACAACACAATTTTGTACATGTTTTACCTTGATATGTATATATTGTAGTGGATCTTGTAGACGAGAAACAGTGATTTAGAGAGGCAGATCAGTTCGGGAAGATTACACTGCGTTATCTTATACCAGTACAAGTGGAGGCGCTATACAATGTCAGGCTAGAAGGCTGGCAGAGGCTGACTCCCTTGTCCTCTGTGGATGATTTTATCAGGCGATGCGGGTCAAGACCCTAGATAAAAATTTGGAGACTCGAAGAGACGTGAATCCGGAGATCGTAGAAAAAAAGCAAAAGAATTGATAATTTGTATTTTTCGGTAGGAATTGATGCAGACTTCGATTTCGTCTGACAAAACTAACTAACAACTGACTAACTACTGGGTAACTACTGCGTAACAACACTGAGAGACAAAACTAAAACACACTGAGCTCATGGTGGTCCACAGCCACTATTTATGTAAAATCCCTCAATTTTCACTCCTCAGTATTATACATTACGCAGCTTCCCATTGTTTCCTCCAAAAATGTACATTGATTTTGAAGTTCTCCCTTTTCGCTCAACTACAATATTTCTTTCCACGGTTGTCATTCTCTTCTTCGCTTGACTACAATATTTCTCTCATAGGTTGTCATTCTCTTCTTCGCTTTTGTACAATTTATAAAATAGTGAATTTACAATATAATTATAAAAGATGTTTATAATAAAGAAAGTGTACTAGGTTACAATGACGTGACAAATTGATTAACTATATTAATATATTTATTAAATAGTTTAATTCTTTTTAAACGAATAATACCTACATTTTCAAATTAAGTCAGGAATTAATACATGTCCACAGTGAATGAATGAGTTTGATGTTTTTGAGACGTAGGCAATTATGGAAGTTTTATCTTTTTCAATCAGTGAAAGGCGCATTTCTCCCAAGTTTAACGGATTGTCTTCATTTTCTCTGAAACAAAAATCAAAAACATTTAATTTATTCAAAATTAAAACAAGTTCAAGCATTAATTAGACAAAAAGCTAAAAAAAAACCATAACCTAATTTAATTCATTAAAAAAAAATTTAATTAATAATATACCGCTTTATAAAATTGAAACGATGCAGTTTGTTTAACTCTTATTCAATTGTCTATATTAAAAAAATGAGACTTCTGTCTGTACATTGATCCAAACTTGGAAATTCTTATGTACTTTTTTTATTTTGGGACGTCAGGATTCCGAAAACGCAAAAAAAATAATGTATGTGGTCATTTCCATGTGAAATTTACCTATCAAAAATTTTAAATTAATTTAATACATATTTCTCATTTCTTTGCAAAAACTAATACGTTTTTTTTATTTAAATATGGGGGCATAGTTCTCGAGTTATGAGCATTCGAAATTTTGATTTTGAAAATAAAGACCTTTTTTTAATTGTTTATAACTCATAAAATACTGAAGTTACAAAATGAATGTACAGTGATAAAATGTTTGACTTTTCCTTGGCTTTTGAGTCATATAAATAAAAAAAATAATTCGTATTTTTTTTATAAAAAATAAATAAATTTTATAAACAAATGGTTTTTTTTCGAGATTTTGGCAAGGAAAAAATAAAGTTTTTTGTTTCTGAATTAAAGTTTAGAATGTTACGAGTAAAATGCGATAAAATTCGTAGTGATCCGACTTGTAGTTTTGTTTAAATGAATTTTTAAAACTCGGCGTGCAACCTCCAAGCATGTAGGATTTTACGTTGCGCCACATCTCACGCTGCGCTGCGCTGTACTAATTTAAACTAAACTATGATAGCCGTTAAATTGTTTTATTTGTTATTTTGTGTAAGAAAATTAAATTTATTTTATTCTTATGATTTTTATTAAAAACTGTCTATTTTTATTGAACTATAATACTACTGGAACAGGCACCACGCATGTTGAGCTGAAAGAGAGCAGCGGCTGTGAGACAGACAGATGGGGGGGGGGCATGCTTTCTCTCTCGCAGAACGCGTCATTTCAGTGAATGCTAAAACTTTAAAACTAATGCGTTGGTCAGTTTTGCGTGTTGTGAGTGTTTGGCACAAGCAAACTTCTCAAGCGGACTGTACAGAAAGAGACAACATGCCCCGCTACAACTCTCTCTCTCTCTATGCCGCTTTTGTAGCGCTGTGCCTGTTCCAGTAGTATTATAGTTCAGTGTCTATTTTATTTAAAAAAAATATATCTTACAGGTTTGAAAATGTCAATTAATTTTTAAATATTATCTTCTTATAATGCAACCTTGTTGCAATACTGTTAATAAAGAACAACATTATAAAACACAAAACTTACGTCGTTAGTCTCATGACTTACTTTGAAAATTAGATTTTTAAATTAAAAATGATGTATGTTCTTCTTGCCGAAAAAAATGGCTACTGCAGAACATTAGAAGTATAAAAGTAAAAAAAAAAATAAGTGTGCAGTGTGCGCTGCGCAGCGCAGAGTGAGATGTAACGCAAAGTAAAGATCCTACATGCTTGGAGGTTGCACGCCAAGTTTTGAAAATTTATTTATACAAAACTACAAGTCGGATCACTACGAATTTAATCGCATTGTACTCGTAACATTCTAAACTTTAATTCAGAAACAAAAAACTTTATTTTTTCCTTGCCAAAATCTCGAAAAAAAACCATTTGTTTATAAAATTTATTTATTTTTTATAAAAAAAATACGAATTATTATTTTTTATTTATATGACTCAAAAGCCAAAGAAAAGTCAAACATTTTGTCCCTTTACATTCATGTTGTAACTTCAGTATTTTGCGCACGCCCACGATGCGAAATGACAGAATTGTATATTATCGTATCGTGGCAAGCCTCGAAAATGATAGACTAAGCTTAGTTGTATCGTGTCCGGGCATAACACGATAGACTATGCTGAGTCGTATCGTGGCAGGCGTCAACACGATATGATCAAAAAATCGAATCGTGGCTATCCACAACAAGTCAATCCACATTTATACAATACTATCGTGGCAGACCACAACAAAATAAGTGACAAAGTATCGTAACGTGTCAAACACGTTAAAATTTACTTAGATTTTCAGATCGAGGTAAACGTCGCGTCGCCTTGACGTATCGCCCCACGACTAGAAATTCTAAGTCGACAGACGTCAACGACTCTCTGCGCATTTCTTCTCCTTGTTTTCGTAGTAATGTTTGTATGCAACCTTGAAAGAGAAAATTGATAAATATGCTTCCCAATTAATAATGCCTGAATGATTACAAGTCTTTCATTGAACAAATACTTGCGCAATTGAGTTCTCATTAACAAATAGACGTTCAAAATTGTTTTATTAAACAAATATATGCGCACTAATTTATTAACGCACAAATATATGCGCACAAGTGTTTTATTGAATAAATTCTTGCGCAATAGTGTTCTAATTTACAAATAGATGTTCAAAATTGTTTTATTGAACAAATATATGCGCACTAGTTTTTTTTATTAACAAACAGATGTGCACTAATTTTTTAGCGCTTAAATAAATGCCCACAAGTGTTTTATTGAATAAATTCTTGTGCCCGTACCGATAGAAAATCACTGGAAAATTATTGGAAGCTCACTGGCCCAGTGAGCTACTAGCGCACTAGGTTTTATTGCTACACTCAGGCCAGGTCAAAATTTATTGCCCGTTTTGAGGTAGTCCTTTTAAATTTAGTTTAAAAAAAAACTAAAATTGTATTGTCACAAGCCATCTATGGCTCTTTATTGAATAGGTATATTTATTTTATGTAAATTTCTTAAAAAAAATATTTTTCTGAAAATTCAATATACATTATACGAGTATATACCTATATTAAAAATTGTGTCAAAAATATAACAATATAATTATTTACAGAGAATTATATTAATTAAAAAAGCTAATTATAATTTAAAATTATTAATTAATTTTATTTTTTATAAATTGTAATATTACGTTTTGCAATTGTTACTTTCTATAAAAAAATATAAATGTCTATAACATATATTTTAATAATTAATTATTCTTTAAGTATTTTATTGATTATAATTTTAATTTAGTAGTATAAATTTTTAAACTGAATTCTAGAAATTTAGAATAGTGGAATATTGAAGATTTTAATTTTTCTATTGCAGACCTCAAAAAGTAAAAGTATATAAATTCCAGGTAATAAAATGCCAGGTTAAAAAACATAAATTTAAATGCCAAAAGATTTGGAAATCTACTGTTAAAGCAGGGACCCATTTTAAATCCCCATGTCTATTGTTACCCTAGCTAATAATTTTTGAACCCTAATATTTTATGACTTGAAATTTCTGCAATTTAATTATTTGAAAATTTTAATTAAAAAATTTAGAATCTGTAATGCTTTACATATATAAATATCTAAAATTGATTGTAATAATTTTATATTTTAAGAAATTATAAGGTATTTCGTAAAACATAAATATTACGTTAAAACAAAACTGATATCGTTTTTGAAATCAAACTCAAAGGGATATGTAGTAAACATAATAGAATCATGAATATAGTTCTAGTTCATTAAAATAAATATAATGTTGAAATATATAAACATTATTTTCAGCGTAATTATTTTTATGCTTGAAGGTCACCAAAAGTATTTATGTTGGTCATAAACCGCAAAAGGACCTAAGAAATTATTTTTACCTCTTAAGGGTTTCCAGTGGTATTTCGCATTGTCATAAATCAGACTTAAAAGACCTAATAAGTTTTGAGTGAGTAAATGCTTCAAATACTATCTGTAAACGCATTGAAACTGCCCAAAAAACTCAGTGATTTTCGCTAGTGAGTTTTACAGTGAGTTTGTATCGGTAGGGGCAATAGTGTTCTAATTAACAAATAGACGTTCAAAATGGTTTTATTGAACAAATATATACGCACTAGTTTTTTTATTAACAAGTAGATGCGCACTACTTTTTTGGCGCACAAGTGTTTTATTCATGAAATTAATGCCCACAAGTGTTTTTATTAACAAATAGATGCGCACTAATTTTTTAGCTCATAAATATATGCGCACAAGTGTTTTATTAAATAAATACTTACGCAATAGTATTCTAATTAACAAATAGATGTTTAAAATTGTTTTTTTGAACAAATATTATGCGCACTAGTGTTTTTATTAACAAATAGGTGCGCACTACTCTTTTGGCGCACAAATATATGCGCACAAGTGTTGTAGCAGACAAATACATAAGCATTAGTTTTCTGGCGCACAAATACATGCTCACTAATGTTTTATTTAACAAATATATGCGCACCAGTTTTCTAACGCACAATTATTAATGCGCAGTAGTTTTCTGGTGCAGAAATACATACGCATTAGTTGCAGCGAACAAATATTTGCGCACTATTGTTCTAATCAACAAGTAGATGCGCCCTATAATTATTGTAATGTAAAAATACAAGTAAGGTAACGGTACCTATACTTGATCAGAATCTGTAATGACCCGTTCAGTGATGATATAGGGAGATCGAAGAGGAAAGTAACAAATATCAGTTTTTTGATGCAACACGGAAAAAAAATATTCATGAATAAGTACGGAATTTATTCATAAGTTTAGGGAAATAGAGAAAATTTTATGATTCTTAATGAGCTTTTATTAACGATTAACGAAAATTCAAAAGAAATCCCAAAACAGTTATGTAGAAACTAAAATATGATTCAGCACTTTATATTTCAGTAAATACTACTGAACCGGTTCCTGACTTTTATACATTAGAAGACGTGGCCTCACGCCCACTGTCTTGTAGCGCACTGCAAGCCGTTGCTAGTATATAACGTATATGTAAAGACTTGTAACTGCGTCAGTGGCCTAGTGGATACAGCGGGCGCCTTTAGAGTGAGGGGTCACGAGTTAGAATCTTCCAGCTACGGATTTTTCTGTTTTAGATTTTAAAATATTTAATTTAAATCACCAATCTATAAGTAAATGGTATGTTTAAAATGACACCGAAAGAAGTTAAAATATACATTTTATTTTCCATCTAATTTTTAAGAATTTTTCAGGAACTAGTTCATTATTTACCTAAAATATTTAGGTTTGAATTAGTACTAAATTTCCTCTCTTGCCCCAAACTCAAGTACAAAGTTCAGTAATATTGAAGAAATTATTTTTTTCCGTGTAGCGTTAAAACTATTTGTCGGATAAGTTCTGTAAATATACTAATCGAAAGCTTGAACTTTCACGTATTAAATAAAATTGGAATTAAACATTAATAATAAATTGATAGTCCACTGCAGGACTTTTTAAATTTTTTACTTTCCACCTCACCCCTGAGGTGAAAAGTAACAGCTCGAAGTAGGAAAGTAACACTTTAAAATTAAGGCTAGCATTTCAAATTTAAAACTGCTATTAATTTAAATTATTTTTATTATGAACTTATGAAAAAAACAAAGCTATATTAACTAAATTTTTTACATAATTGGTAGATATTTTTGTACTTTTTCGTAATTAAGTTTTTTTTTTAACTATTTAGTATTCGTTGTATAGCAATATATATAGCATTTTCTTACGTATTTTTTATCACTCTTTCAGAATCTGTCATCAAAATTTCAAAAAAATAAAATTCTAAAAAGCTATGGCCACTTTTTTTAAAAAAAATACATTTTTGACATTTCTGATTCAAAACAAATTATGGGTTTTCCTAAAAATTTATTACATTTTATTTAAAGTTATTTATCCGACAGACTGCAATTTGTTAAAGTGGATTTTAAATTCTCAAATCCATTTCTTTCTACCTCTGGGGTTCCTCAAGGTTCTCACCTTGGTCCCCTTTTGTTTATTCTTTACATGAATGATATAAAATCTGTTTTTTGTTTTTCATTTTTTCTATTATATGCAGATGATGTTAAATTTTTTAAAGTGATCAGTTCTGTTAATCCTTGCAATAATTCTAAAGATCTCCAACATGATCTTGATCGTCTTGCGAAGTGGTGTGTTACTAATCATATGGATATTAATTTGAATAAAAGCCAAGTGATTTCCTTTTCTAGAAATAGCACCCTCATTTACTGTTACACTTTGTATGATAAAGAATTGCCTAGAACTAATCAAGTGCGAGACTTAGGACTTCTTTTATGTAGCAATATGTTATTTAATGATCACATCTCTGAGATGGTTTCTAACGCTATTAGATTCTTGTATTTTATGATGAGGAACGCGTCGGTGTTTCACAACATGGGGACTTTAAGAGTGTTCTATTTTGCACTCGTCGATCAATTTTAGAATATGCTTCGGTTATTTGGACCCCCTTGTACACATTTAATATAATAAGACTAGAGCGAGTGCAGAATAGATTTCTCCGCTTTGCCGCTCGCCAATTGACCTTCCCTTTTGACTTTTATACTCATGACTATGTTGACCTACGCACTCGAATGAACATTCCTTTGATCACATCCAGACTCGTGTATGTTGACATGCTGTTTTTTTATAAATTATTAAACGGACACATTGACTGCCTAGCACTTCTAAACAAAATAAACTTTTATGTTCCGCAAATACTAACCAGAAATTATTCTTTGTACTTCGAAACTTTTCATAGAACTAATTATGGAAGACAATCTCTGATTGATAGACATAGTAGTGGAGTTAACCGCTCGAGGGACGAAATTGACTTTTTTGAAACTAGTATTTCTAGATTTATCTTAATACTGCGCAAACATGTACTTTAAATCTTCCTCATTGCTATCCTAGCCACATCTATTTGATATAAAAAAAATTCTATATAGTTGTGTCTTGTAACTTTAGGCTAATAGTACTCTGTACAAAAGGGCTGCTCCCGTATATTCAAATAAATTAAAAACAAAATTAAATTAAAACCGATTTTTTTTTCATGTAATGAAAACTTCTGCACCTGAAAATATCGTGTCCACAATATCCAAGCTTTAAAGTGATGGACCATACATTTAAAAATTTCAATATAACGGATCCAAAATGGCGACTACAGGATTTTTTTTCTAAAAAATTGACACCCAGTGGACACTTTTTTTAAATCTTTTTTTATTTATTTGAAACTTGCTACTTAGGGGTTTTTGGAGTCGCTGATTGTGAATCTAAAGTCAAATTTCAAAAATTTCCTAATTTCTTTCTTTCACCCTCCAGCAAATTCCGGAAACCTATAAGGAGTATTGTGCCTTTTATCATGAATCACTTCTAAGAACATAGTCACTATCACAACTGCATTTATTCTGTATTTCCTTAATGTAAACATGTGTGACCTACAAAATTACTGGAAAACTTGCTGGCAATTTGTGTTGAATCTTGTTTGATATTTCATTTAATAGAAAAAACGAAATATTTAAAACATATTTAAAAGCTTAATTAACCTCATTTGTGCTGAAAAAGACATTTAAAAAAACCAACATTTTGCCCAAAAATTGAAGAAAGTAATATTTGGAAAAATTAAAAAAATCAAAAATTATAAAAACTAAAATTCGTACTGAACTTATGACATTTTAAGATTAAGTCAACATTTTTCAACAACAAAAAAATCAAAATCAAGTAACACATGGGACTTCAAAAAATTTTGGGACAAGGTTTCAGAAGTCGAAATTTCAAAAAAGCGGAAACTACTGCTTTGTGCTAGCATGGCACAATTAAAAACTCCTATGACTTTTTTCTATAAAATTAATATGTTTTCTGAAAAAGTCAAAAAGAATTTTTTTTTTTGGGTAATAAATATTCAAGTTAAAATTTCGAAAAACAAAAGTTATGCTGATTTGTGCTAGCGTAGCACAATTAAAATAAGTCTCATGATTTTTTAATACAATTAATATTTTTTCCGTAAAAATCAAACTTATTGAAGTAGAAATTATTTTGGGTCAGAAAATTTCAAAAGTCCAAATTTCTAAAAAAACAAAAGTTGTGCTTTTTATCGGACGTTGGTCATTTTTTTGTCTGATGGTAATTTTTTTTCCATTTTGAAGCTGAATATCAGTTCTTGAAAACCATGTAAGATTTTTTTAGATCATTTAAATTCATGGAGATGCGGGATAAAAATGAAATAATCTAATGGAAAATAGTTTACACGGAAAAAATAAGTTGTCTAAATATTGTTCGATTAGTTGTAGAATCTTGGATATAGACGAAGAATAGAAATCGAATTATTATAAAACTGTTTTCTATAAAGTTATCAACGAAATCTAAATTTTAATGCATAAGGATATAATATTCAGAAAAAGTTATTTAATATTTCTGCAACTATTGAATAATTTTAAGGAGTCTTATTGACATAAACAGTTTTCTAAACTCTAAAGAAAACTGATTTAGATTTTAAAACGATGTTGACGTAATTTTAAATTACTTGTGTATTAGAATTTAGAAATAGAGAATCGAAAATACGGTTTATAAGAAGTATTCGACCAAGTCGCAGACTCCGAAACCAACGCGCATCGAAGATGCGCAGGTTTTCTAGTCCCCAGCAGTGTCAAAACATAAACTGTTTTATATAATTTTCATTTCGGTACGTATATTTTGGAGCACTGTTTAATTAACAACAAATTTTATGCATTTTATTATATGTATATATTTTTTGCAACTTGATAAAACATATATTTCCAGTGGTCACAGACTGAGACCGTCAACTTTCCATTTTTTTGCTCAATTATTTCATCTATTTCGTTTATTTATCTTATATTTTATTTATTTTGTTCATTTCGCATCTTTTACATGCTTTATAAATTTATTCTTTAATTTTACAAAGATTTAATTTTTACTAAAATTTAATTAATCTAAATTTTAATCTATCAAAATTTTAATCGATTTTAGAGTTTAATTACTTAATAGTACCTGATATTGAATTTATTTAATAATATTTCGTTTATATTAATTAGTTAACATTAATCTTTAAAAAAATGTTCCTTAGGAATAAAAAAAAAAATTTTAAATGAACAATGTGACGAAAAAAATGAAAAACGGTCCATGACGTCAAAATTTAAATACTTAATTACAAAGTTAAAAATAGAATAACTTAGATAATTTTCAGCATATTTTATTCAACCAGGGGTCATTTTAGTCTGGGAGCCACGGACAAATTTGACCTTCTCATTTCAAACCGGCTGAAAATTTGATAACTGCTTACTGAGTATGTGCAAAAAACTGAAACATAAGTCTGGCAGCTAGTTAGCGGTACAGTGGGTGGCAGTAGAGGGGTTGTGACCACCCTGTCCGCGAGATTTTAATTTAATCGATATGATTCAAAGGATTGAAATCCGATATAATAAAACATGGGTTCGACTCGCGTAGGGGATCACAAATTGTAGAGTTTGACTCTCATCATGTGAAGAAAAACGAAGCGACTGCAACCAACAGTCCAAAAGGCCAAATTACTATCCCCGGCCTTTTGGTGGAAACACTTGGTCGATAATAGTATCGAATTCGAGTAAGACGTCAGTAACAATAACTAATAGCACTTGTATTTCAACAATAATATATTTATTAAACAAGATAGGTAATTTAAACAACGTATACAATGTTCAGGAACAATTTGCGCGGTAGATCGCTCATAATCACACGTTCGCTCGCATCAATCTGATGCGGCCGGCAGCAGGTGTTACGTCGTCTGCTAGGTCAGACGCGCGCGCCATCTAGCGACAGTAATCAGGCGCATCAAATTCAATTTGTATTTGAATAGCGATGATATCGGAAGAGCGAAATAGGAGGGAGATGGCGATTGTAACCCTTAAACGATAGGGATCGATACAATTCCCCCCTTCTAAAGCGCCGTTACCCTCCGGATTCGCCCCTGGTTCGCCCAGAGTCTTGCTCCAGCTGAGATCTATATATTTAGCCTGTTGGAAACCATTTATTGTATAAGGATTAGTGATAAAATTTGAGCATAAACAAAGAGAAAAGAAAATTAAGAGAAAACCAAAAATAAAATTGTGGCCTTTGTAGCCAAGTAAACTTGAGATTTAAAAATTAAAGGATGGTTGCAATTGCTCTCACTTTTAATAAATACCTTAACACTCTAACTTATCCTAAAATAAGTTTTAATACCATTAATTTGACAAATGAAACTGTTATTTATTTATTTTTTGAAAATTGCTTTTATTATAGATTTAAAAACGGGCGCAACGGCGCTAGAGTACAATGGATATTAATCCTATTAGGCACTATTGGCCTGAATCACAAATTTTCTACTCTACAGAGCAATAGAGGGCGCAATGACGCTAATACGAACGAAAGATTTGTTCTTACGAAGTTTGAATCACAAATTATAAAGATAAAATTAAAGGTATCGCGCTACGAGGCGAAACAAAATAATCTTATCGTTAATATGGTACTGTAGCCTTAGATCTTTAGAGATAATACTGATCTTATGAGCGTCAAATTATGAAGAGAGACAATGGAGACACCGCGCTATAAAGCGGGCGCTCGACCTAATGCTTTACGTAATGGCACAACGGCGCAGAAAAAAGTCTTAATAAAAAAATAAAAAAGGATTTGAGTAGATTGAGTCACTCGTTGAGTCCAAAGAGTGACGTTGATCACTTTGACGTAAAAAGAGCGCAACAGCGCGCAATCAAAACTTACAAGTCTATAAAACTGACAATTGAGCACGAAGTTACTTATTTATCAGCTTTACGCGCACTGTCACTTCTTCGGAAGACTCATCTCCAGAAAGAAGGCGATTTATCTGTCCTGCTGCTTCCAGAGCGGCCGAACTGAAACCGCCGTCAGGTGGATGGCCACTGGCTTTTCCTCGTAAGGCGGCTATGACACTTCTTGGCGGGCCTGATGCAACTACCTGTTGGGAATTTGAAGCCCCTAACGGCCTCCTTACACCCAATTGGCTCTCGATAAGCTGCGCTTCCTTGATGCGTTTGGTTTTCTCTGCTAGGATCAGGCGTTGCCTGCAATCAAGGCAGTTTGGGTCGGGCATAGTCAGTGGGTTCCAGCAATGTTGGCACTTCTTATCATCTGGAACGTGGCTCGGATTCTGGGCGAAATGAGGCTAAGGACACTCGCGCGTCGAAAACTCTGCGCAGGTGCATCTTTGGCAGAAGGTGCCGCTGTATGGCTTGGAACACGATCGGTGGCTATGTCCATTGATCCTACAGTTTGAACAGCCGACAGGTGCTCTGGTCCTAAGGTTTGGTTCCCTTAACTTAGCCATAGCGCGGTAGACTTCGCTGATTTTTTCAGTGAACAGCTCCTTGTAGCGCTTACTCAGCTTAGCTTGACATTCCCGCTTTTGATGACTCTCCATCAAAGAATCCCAGTCGTACTGGAATTCGTCAAGGGTTCTATCCTGTTTGCTGATCTCGTGTTTAGCTCTTTTTAATTCATTCTGCGCCTGCTATAGTTGCTCCTGGATATCTTGCTTCTCTTGAGTTAACTTCAGGTACGCGCGTACCAAGTCCTCGGTGTTATCAGCGCCTTTGGAGAAAACTGATGACCTTGAAGTAGCTGGAACTGGCTCGGAGGCTTCGATGTGTTCGAGAGCCTTAGCCAGGCGCGCAGCTGTATCACGCTGAGTAGATAGAAGTGATTCGAACTCAGTTTTCGTCGGAAGTACTAAGCCAGTTGCCTCCAAACTGAAGGTAGGGTTGAAAATGTCTACCGACGAGGCTCCAGGTGCCGGGACTAGGCGTAAGGTCTTCACATCGGGTACCTCAGTTACCTGGATCGTGTTGTCGCTACTGGCAGAATCCATGATCTGTAAAAGAAATTTACAACGTAGTTTGCGACCTAAGATTTTTTTTCGCAGGCTTTAAGTCATTTACATGATATTTGCCTATTTTTTTACCATGCATGTCACCAGTAATGAGTACTGAGGGAGATACTTTTTCTAGTACGACTGCTGGTCCTTTATAGCGCGGAGCCAGCGTAGAGCTATACCCGAGAGCAGCGTTTGACAATGTGTTGTTTGGATAAAATACGTAATCTCCAACTTCGAATAAAACATTATTTTTTTGGTTTTTATTAGAAATTCGACTCTGTTTCTTACCAGCTTTTGCCATTAAATCCTCTACCATTCGCACGTTAAGTTAAAGAAAGCCGGAGTTACACCTAAAGAAGAGTGTACCGCGGTATTATATGCGAACTGTACCTCCTCCAGAAGGAAGTCCCACTCGAGCTGATCTGCACCTAGTAAACTAGCGATCATCGTTTTTAAGTTTCGATTTACGCGTTCTACAGGATTGGATTGGGGGTGGTATACCGGTGTCGTTCGTTGTGCTAAGCCGGTTTCTTTTAGAAATTTAGTGATAGTACGGTTCACAAATTGCGTGCCGTTGTCAGTTAAGAAAATCTTAGGCGTTCCCCATCTATTCACGAATGTATTGAGAGATTTAACAATTTTCGGACCGTCCGCCTTGGAGAGCGCGAAGCATTCAATATACCGGGTGTATGTGTCCTCACAGACAAAAACGTAACATTTACTCGTTTTTTATCATGGAAGAGGGCCCATAATGTTGAGGGATACCGTTTCCCATGGCTCTCTTATTTTACGCGGATACTTAAATCCTTGCGGGGTAGAGTTATCTGGTTTGCACCTCAGACACGTTTCGCAATCGTTAACGTACCGCCTAACATCTTCGCGCATTCCGGGACAATAAAATAGGTCAAGGATTGCAAGGTAAGTTTTGTTAATACCTTGGTGCGCGAGCTGTGGGGAGTTATGATATTTTGTTATCATAGGAAGTATTTCGTCTTTTCGTAGGACTTTCTTCCAGGCGTTGTTATCGCCGATGCTCTCTTTTATTTGATTGGACTTGTAATAATATAATTCATTATTACGATCTAACCTATAACGCTTGTGAGCTGACGAGTTTTCGTATCAGGTGCTTCGTTAGAAGTGTCTTTACGATGCACAATAGTGGCTTTATTAGCAGATAGTTCTAAGGCCCATCTAGCAAGCCTACCTCTAGGGTCTTTAACCTCTTTTAGCCAAATTAAACTTGAATGGTCAGTGATAACCGTAAATTTGGTGGCTTCTAGGTAGCAACGAAGTTTCTTAATTGCAAAGATCACAGCCAAGCATTCCTTCTCGGTGGTCGTATAATTTAACTCCGCACCTCTCAATGGTCTGCTTAGGCATATGATAAGATGCTCACGATCTCGGTCCTGTTGCGTTAGGCTCGCGCCTATACCGGTTTTGCTTGCGTCCGTATAAAGAAGGAACGGCAAGTCAGTCCGGGGCGCAACTAGGGTAAGAGCACTCTTCAGTAACTCTTTTACCTCCTTATACGCAGTCTCGTGTTCATCGGTCCATTTCCATGGCACCTTAGGACTCGCTAATTTGTTTAGCGGACCTTGCATGCGCGCAATGTTGCGCAAGTTTCTGTATTACCAATTGATGAAACCGTTGAATTGGCGCAATTCTTTACGATTGCGTGGACTAGGACGTTCGAGAATCAGTTCTACGCGTTTAGGATTTGGTTTAAGGCCATCTTTATCTAGGAGAAATCCTAAATATTCAACAGAGGTTTTCGCAAAGTGCGATTTATCTCTGTTGGTCGATAGGCCAGCATCTTTCAAGATCGTGAACACAATGTCCAACAGCAAGACGTGCTCTTCAAACGTCCTGGAGATGATTATCCAATCATCCAGATACGCGTGAACTTGATCGATGTATCGTTTGTGTAAATTATTTTTCCGTATATGTTCGATAATCTTTTCTTTTAATCGGTCAGTCAAAGCTTGAAAGGTGGCCGGCGCGGTCGTGAAGCCGAAAGGCATTCGGAGCCATTCGAATTAACCACGACCGGGGATCACGAAGGCGGTGCACTTTCGTGACTTCGGGTCGATCGGTATGTGGTAAAACGCGTAGGTTAGATCGATTGTGCTTATGACATTGGCCTCAGATAAGGCATCTAGAATACTATCCATGCGTGGCAATAAATAAGACGATTTTCTTGTAATTGAGTTTAATTTCCTATAATCTATACAAACTCTTGGTCTGCCATCTTTCCTATACGTCAAGACTACGGGATTTGCGTAACGACCATTGCTTTTGACAATAAAACCTTTTCCTAGATATTTCTCGACCTGCTCGTTAATAATTTTATTTGCTTCCGCGCTTCGGCGGTACGGTTTTAGTTTGAACGGATTTGGGTCAGTCAACTCGATGACATGAGTTGTCAAATCGGTGTTTCCTTGACAACGCTATGACCATCACCTCCAATCATGTTCTCTATATTTTTCCTGAACTCTACTCGCGAAAATACATATGTGTACCAAATTTCAATACTTTAGGTCAAATAGTTTAGGAGATAAGGGGGGGGGGGGGGTAATGGTTTTGGGCGACGGACAAACGAGTGAAAACATAAGGGTTCCGTTTGGACACTTTGTGTACGGAACCCTAAAAACACGTATATTTGCCAATGTATGTCTGCCTGTCTTCAAATATTTTGTTGTCGCATATCTAAAAAACGGCCCGGCCGATTTAAGTGGAACTTGGCAGTATTTAAAGCCTAACTTAAAATTATCACGTGACAGAATTAGAAAAAATTAATTTGAAACCTAGGTAAGGAAAAAACATGTTTTTTCTTTGGTAAAAAAATTAAAAACCAGAAAATCTAATAGATTTCATTTAAACTTGGTATAAATAAATACAAATTGAGTTTTAGAAGGCTCAAAATATTATTACGTGAATATATTAGAGTAATATTTCTAATATTACGGGATGATGTTACAGTGATATTGACATGAAATTAAAATGTCCGCCTCAAGGTTATATTACAATAATATTAAAAAATAGTATTGAGGTAATATTAGAGTGAGTATATTACACCGTAAGCTTATTGTAAGCTTAAAGTATGCATTCAGCAAGCGTTGTTACACCACCGACTTAAGACTGGTGGAAGATGCTTAAAAACAGGCCTCAAAGAAGCGGTTTGGCCTAATTACTATGGAAACCAGTACTTTCAAGCCTAACCAATAAGTTTAAGCCCGCCTTTAAGCGTCTTACGCCAATCTTAAGCCTCCGGTGTAACCACCTTCATCGTATATATGAGGTAAACTGAAGTTTATAACATAAGGTTCCTCTAAGCTTACAGTAAGCTTACATCCTAAGTTTACAGCAAGCTCACACCGTATGGTTAAAGTAAGTATACAGTAAGCTTATATCAAAAGGTAAGTAAGGTTGTGTTATAAGCTTATAACGTAAGATTGTTGTAAGCTTATAATAAGCTTACGATGTAATGTTGGTAATTTTAAATAAAATAATAAAGAAACAATTCACGACCAATAAAATAATAAATAAAATAATATTAATTCACTCTTCTTTCGGGACTCAGTTGAAGATATGATCACTAATCATATTGACAAAGACATTAAATATAATATTAAACATTTTTAAGCCAAAATAAAAATTAATTTTTTAATTTGTTTATTTAAAAAATTAATTTTATTTTTAATTTTTAAACCTATCATCGGGCACCAATTGATCTGAAAAAAATCTAAAACATTGTTCAATATTTATTAAATTGATATACTAAATTTGGAAAACACGTTATCTTTCATTTTTGAGAAATTTTTTTTTAAGTTTGTGATACATGGCGCTCGACCATCTAACCTGCGCTTCTCATGTCTTAGCATGCGGGACTTAAAACCTTATAATATTCATTCAGTTTAATATATTATTTTAAAAATGTTTATGCAATGTAAGGTGAATTATTTATTTCTCAGGAAATGTTTAAAATAGGTACTTAAATAATAATTTAATAAACATAAGGTTCATTTAATTTTTAAGATCTATAATGGGAAACTTTTATTAAATTAAAAACTCATAAGGTTTCATTTTAATATGTAATGTATCTATATTTTTTATACTAATTTGTGAAGTATCTTTTATTAATTTCATTAGTTAATTATTTGTTTAGTTTTTAAAAAAAATTTAATTTTTAATGGTGGAAAGAAGAAGAAAAAAAATTAAAAGTATAAAAAAAAGTATGAATTTGGTTATAAGAAACCTAGAATGAAATTGACGATATAGGTAAGAAATTTTGCAATAAAACGACAATTATGAAATATATAAACATATTAAAAAGCAATTTTAAGGTAATTGAAAATACATGCACTCGTAGACAATCGTAGAACAGTTATTTGTGGGTCAAGGGCGCAAAAATAGGGAAATCGATATTCGAACGGAATTGGCTGCTCGAGCGAAGCGAGTGCTGCAAACGCACGATTCGAGTTTTTTCTATTGCGAGCGTGCCTCACACACTATTTTTTAAGGGTAGTCTCGGTACTATATATGCCACTTTATAACGGTTTAGAATGTGGTACTAGATTCTAAACATTTATAAACTGGTATCTTAGTTCCCACTTTATAAAATATGTTGACCACTTTATAATGGAAGACGAACGTGATTATAAAGTAGAAAAGCGGAAAATAATAAATTAAGTAAATAGAAGTAAAATGGGTGGAAATTGTTATGTTATATAATATTAATATAAATTAGATTTTGTTTATTTATTTAAACAACAAAATACACTTGCAAGAGACCAATAGGTCTGTACAAGAGGAGTTCTGACATTTGACACTAATAAAATATAAACAATAACAAATTATGGAATAAACTAAACATTAATAATATAAGACAAGTTTCAATATGCAAACTCTTGCTCCAGGCATGTTAATTCATACGAGATCGTAATTCTGTAATTTCCTTTAACATGTACACAAATTTTTTATTATCCGAGATACTTGCGGACGACAAAATCGACAACCATTCATCAACAGGATCACTATCACATTTAAAAATAAAATATTTAGATCTTATGTGATAATAAGCCGTGCAGATTGAGAGTATATGAAGTGAGTCGTCGGGCTCTAATTTACAGAAAGAGCAAAGCTCCTCTTCACCGTCAAAAGCAAGTTTATGATTCCTGCCAAAGTATATGCATTGATAATGTTTGTTTAACAGTCTGTATTGTGCAAGTATACGTTTGAAAAAGATTGGTAAGCGAGTGAGTAAATAAGGCTGTACTTGGTTTTTAGGATTAATGAGTGGGAAGATAATTAAGCTTTTTGATTTAGTTAAGCATTGAACATCGGTATTTCTTAGATAACATTTGTGTCTCTCTATTAGTGTGGCCATGTCCGCAACCAATCTCGCGGATGAGCAGTCCAACCACTGATTAATTAAATTACTCTCTTCATAAAAACGTTTAATTTGTAAAAGCCAATTGTTTTTCTCGTCAGATGGATGGCGCCGAGCCAGCCGCATAAGCCCTTTCAGACACTGTGCTGGGTACCGCGAACAGTTCATCTGATTTATTTTATTTAACCAGCACAGGATCATTTTGAAAATGTTGTGGCGTAGTGACCTACGGCCCGTTTCCAAACTTACTGCATAATTAGGCGTGTTTACAGGTAAATATAGTAATTTTTTTAAAAAGACAACTGCACTCCCTCCATGAAATCCAGGTGACGGACAGACCACACTTGTGTACAGTAAAATAGTGAGCTCAGGCAGAGGCCATTAAACAGCTTCTTATAAGTATTCCACGAGTCTGCTTTTGAGTTGTTTATTACATGTAAACACGCTCCTACGGCAGTATGGGCAAAACTAACAAAGAATCTTGCAGTTGACAAAAAAGACATTGAACCTGCTAGGGGAACACCTAAATAAACATAACTGTCCACTACCTCTATTCTATCATCACCAAATTTTAAAAATTTGTATTTCGGTTTTTTATTACAATTTTTGTTTTCTCGATATTTACACAAAGACCTTTTTTCTTCCATATACTCTCAAGGCTGCCAATTTTTTGCTTAATTCTATAGGGGAGTCTGCAGCAACAGTAACATCATCAGCATACTCGAGCGACACCACATAAGTATCACTGCTGATGGGAAGGACCCTGTAACCCTGTTCACGCAAATTGTCGCCAAGGTCATGTATGTACAGCGAAAATTGGAGGGAGCTGAGAACCTCTCCCTTTAAGACACCGCGTGTGACTTTGACCGGTCTAGTTGTTCCTTCGTTAGTCTTAATACAAACATATGCCTTGCTATAAAAATCACGAATAATATTTAAAATTTTAAAACTTATTCCCAACTCGTGGAGTTTACCCCATAGTAACTCGTGGGGCACCGAATCAAACGCTCCCTTGACATCAGGGTAAATATATTGTCCATACAGCCTCTCCCTTTTCTAAAACCGGACTGTGACTCGGGTAATAAGCCCCCCTCAGATGCCCAAGTGGAAAGACGATTATTTAATATTTGAGTAAATATTTTTGCTATGCAATTTACGAGTGTTATAGGCCTATAATTTTTGGGGTCATCTGCGTCCCCCTTTTTAAATAACATTGACATTGTTAGGTGGCTCCACGAGTTTGGTACCATTTCGTCAGTCATGATTCTATTAAATAGGTGTTCTAAAAAGCACAGCCAATTATCAGGTAATCTCTTATAGAAATCATAGCCAATAAGGTCTGAACCAGCAGCCTTCCCATTTTTACATTTCGCAATACTTTTCTTAATTTCGGTAATAGTGATATGTTCATCCAAGGTTGGATTCAATATGACATTAAAAGAGGGTATTTCCTCTATGATCGTGGGGTACAGATTATTCAAAAATGAGAACTAGGATTCCAGATTAATACTATTTTGAGAATAATATTTCTTTCTTCGAAACTCGCCAATTAAGCTTCAGAATTCCCTAGAACTATTAGTATTCGCTATTGCATCTATTATGTTTTTTGTGTATGAGTTCTTTTTTAGTACTAGCAATTTTTTATATTCTTTTTTTAAACATATATAAGTAATCCTTGAATTTTCAGAATAATTCGTTTTTTTGTAAAATTCTAGAGCTTCACTGACGAGCTTTTTTGCTTTTATGCAGTCACTATAAACCCAACCCAGTAAAGAAAGAATTTTTGGACAGGCAAAAAGGTAAGTTGAACAAACTTCATGTTTAACTTGCCTTTTGCCAATAGGAAGGTTGGACTGGTTGTTTAACCTGCCTATGCGTTATGTTCAACTTACCTAAATATTTAATACGTAAAATAAGACGGAAATATTGATTGAATATTATTTAAAGTACACAGAATTACGTAAATTTATGTCGATTTATTGTGAAAACATCTTGTTTTAGAAGAAAACAAGCGTTTCATGAAAAATATAGTAGTGCAAAAATATAGATACATTTCAGGGGCCAGAGCGTGTCATCGATATAAGAAAAAAAAATTTACATTTTTTTCCTTTTATTCTATAATTCTATTTTCACAATAAATCGACATATATTTACGTAATTCTGTGTACTTTAAATAATATTCAATCAATATTAACGTCTTATTTAACGTTTTAAATATTTAGGTGAGTTGAACATAACGCATAGGCAGGTTGAACAACCAGTCCAACCTTCCTTCTGGAAAAAGGCAAGTTGAACATGAAGCTTGTTCAACTTACCTTTTCGCCTGTCCAAAAATTCTTTCTTTACTGGGAATCAAATCTTACGACCAATTTTTTTATTTTCCCCCACACTATGCTTTATGCCAAGTCTCCCTGCAATTTTAGACAATAGATCTATAAAAACATCGTTAAGAGAGTTAAAATCCCCTTGCATAAACGACGATTCGTCCTGTTCTGTCATAGATACAAAAAAATCAACCGATTTTTGAATATTGAATACTATTTTAACCCTTTTGTTTTGTTTTTGCGGTAATTTTTTGTTATATGGACAGGCCCATTTAGTCAGATGTACTAAGACAGGGAAGTGATCAGATAAATTCATTAATAGGAAAACTCGAAAATCTGAGAGTAAATTCAAATCTTTACGCGTACAAAAAATAAGGTCAATGACGCTTGATCCCAGGGGTCCTTCGTACGTGGGTTTCGCAGGAGTGTCACTAGGGGCTCTCCTATTTAACAATATGAAATCATTGCTTTCGAACCAATTTATAAGCATTTTTCCTCTCTTATTGTTAACAGGATCCAGAGTAGATCGTTCATGACCGAATAGTTGGTTTTAAAAATATAATATATTTGTATCAAGCTGATTCAGATCACCAACACGACAATTAAAATCTCCCCCTATTATAATTGGTATATTTTGAAATTTTAACGCCGCCCGCTCTAGTTGTTCTCCGAGCATCGCTAAAGAATTTTCTAATACATTTTTTTGCAAGAAATAACCTACACCTAGAATAAAACTAGAATTAAAATGCTCTACCTTTATAAGGATGAAATCATTAGAAATTACAATCGGGTCAACCTTAAATAATTGTTTACTGAAACAAATTAAAATGCCTCCCTTTGCTCTACCAAACGTCGCACATTTCAATGCCGGAGAACACAAAAATTTTAATTCTGATGTTATAACTGAAAGACTTGTAATTTCTGATGTACACCAAGTTTCAGTGAAGCACAAAATATCTTCTTGACACGGTAAGGACTTGATGTCAGCAGCGTTTTCACAATCTGTGAGAGTTCCAAAATATTATTCTGCCACCGGGGCATTATTTCCTTGCTGATTCACTCGTTCACAGTTCTGGAGTGACGACCGCTAGGCCTTTTGAGTTTTTCCTTCTCTTCCCGTTTTCTTCAGCTCACGTGTGCCCATTGGTCTATTTGGGTCAGTAGTTTTCTGTGACAATCGCTCGTTTGCATTAGATCTCAGGGTTCGCTGGTCAAGAAACGATTCCATTATTTTTTTGCTTGATAATTCTTCTAAGATGGATTTCTTGGAGAGACGTCCCTTTCCTTTTTTTGTTTTTGGCGTTTCAGCATTGACAGCTGTTATCCTAGGGTCATCCCAGGAATATCCCGTCGATATATCCCAGGGACTTTCCAGGGATATCCCACGTGGGATATAGTATTTGCAATATACCATCGAGATGTCCTTGGGCTATTACTTATTGTTTATTATAACTATAATACTCATTACTTGTAACCAAAATGTATCATAAAATAATTAGTAGTAACAAATATTTTTATTTGTTTAAGATAATTACTAAATATGTTTAGCTTCTTTTAAAAAATAGTTTTTTAAGTTCAACTTATATTCTTTGCATCAAGTACTAATGTTTTTCCTTACTATTTATAACAACCTTCAATAGCTCAGTTGGTTACGACCACGCTTGCTATGCGCAGGGCGCGGGTTCGAATCCTCTTACCTCTAAATTTTTTCTTTAAAAATCATTAGAGTATATCTCATGAGGCGGAAATTTGTATGCCCTGGGGATGTCCCTAGGATATCTTTTTTGTCCCAGGAATGTCCCTAGGATATTCTAAATTTCAGCGGGATATCCCAGGGATATCCTTTTGTTATGAGGGTTGCATTGTTAAATTCGACGAAATACGGGGGTGTAAGATTTAATATAAAAGAATTACCAAGTATTTTGTAGAGTTCAATGAAGTACAGAGGGTTAAGATTTAATATAAAAGAATCCCCTAGTATTTCGTAGAATTCTACAAAATACTGGGTAATTCTTTTATATTAAATCTTACCCCCTTACTGAAAAAAAAATCTGGTAAGGTCATATGGTGGATTTCACGTGAAATGTCCAGCCCCAAAAATGAAATATGTCCAATCAATTGCAAATTTTTGTTATGAGTTGTCCTATGGGATAGTAATTTATCCTATAAATATTTTGGGATTTCTTCAAAAATTGGGGATGTGGGAGGGGGTAAAAGATTTGAGTTGTTTGGTGACACGCTCTTTCTTTTATATTTATTCTGCTTTAATGAATAGATAAAAAAATTTTATGGGACATGATTTTTGTAGATTTTTGCTTAAACTTTCGATTAGCAATGTCCATTTTAGTTGTTTTTTATAATTTTACCTTGATTTTTCAAAATTAAAAACAAATTTGAGTTTTTCTCAAAGTTGGGTATTTTTAATTTTTTTAAAAATATTTTTAAACGAAAGCTGAGATTTTTTCCGATGAAAACCATAAGTTTCAAAAATGCCTTTTTTTTTTGGTTTTCGAGAAATTAAATGATGAACACCGCGCGAAGTCGCGCCGAATCAACTGAACGCCGCGTCGACGCAAGCCCTTACCGCGGTACAGCTTCAATCACCATTTTTTATTAGATGTTAGAGTATCTACTTTCAGAAACAATTTTTACCATTTTTTCATTTAACTTTTTTTTGCATTTTACAGGGTTAAGACTTTAATTAAAGTAAAAAAATACCTTCATTTTTTTCTATTTTTGTTCAGTTTTTAAAACTGGAAAAATGTTTCTGCTCTTGAATTATAAAAGGTATTTTTCGTATTACGGTGCAATATTGCTGCAATCTTACACCGCAAGTTTTAGAATTTGACACGATTGCACCTTGCCGCAATGTTATATGTCAATATTGCAAATCTTGTACGGCAACATTGCCCCTAAATTGCAGCAAGGTTACGTGCTAATTGGGTTTATTTTTGTACTCGTTCACACAGTTTCCATTTCTTTAAAATTTACGCTTAAAAAATGAATATTTAAAACATTTGGATAAAATAACAACAACAAAAACAGATTAGTAACTTATTATTTATAATTAAATAATTGATTATTGATCATAAAAATAGCCATTTACATTTTTAATAAAATAAAAAAACTATTCACCCACAAAATCTATATTGCTTCCTTATAGAGAAAGTACTGTTTTACCCTCAAATCCTCGATTGCGATTTTTTGACAGTCAAAAATGATGTTTAGAAAAAATGTTCGTGTGTTAACATTACGTTTAGCCCAAAATCTCGTAAACCGTAATTGCTAAAAGCGTCTTTTATTTTACGAAATTAAAGGTTTCTTAAGGGGAAAATTTTTGACATATGTTTGAACCCGATCGATCAATTCTAACTATCTTTTATTCACGTTTTAAAGTTTTGGAAAAAATCGTTTTTTTTTGGGAAATTTTACAATTTTTCTTTTTAAAGTTAGAATGTAAATATTTTATTCTTTTTATTTTTTTAAAACAGTTTTGTTCATTGCGTTTTAGTTTTCCCGATGAAGCTTCCTCCTATCAGGAAGCAATGTGTTCAAAAAATAAACATAATAAATATGTACAAGAAATAAATACTTGAGGTAGAAATAAAAAATTGGAAATCCGTAAACAAAAGAAAATAAGGAAAATACCTTTTACAATTCAAGAGCAGAAACATTTTTCCAGTTTTAAAAACTGAACAAAAATAGAAAAAAATGAAGGTATTTTTTTACTTTAATTAAAGTCTTAACCCTGTAAAATGCAAAAAAAAGTTAAATGAAAAAATGGTAAAAATTGTTTCTGAAAGTAGATACTCTAACATCTAATAAAAAATGGTGATTGAAGCTGTACCGCGGTAAGGGCTTGCGTCGACGCGGCGTTCAGTTGATTCGGCGCGACTTCGCGCGGTGTTCATCATTTAATTTCTCGAAAACCAAAAAAAAAAGGCATTTTTGAAACTTATGGTTTTCATCGGAAAAAATCTCAGCTTTCGTTTAAAAATATTTTTAAAAAAATTAAAAATACCCAACTTTGAGAAAAACTCAAATTTGTTTTTAATTTTGAAAAATCAAGGTAAAATTATAAAAAACAACTAAAATGGACATTGCTAATCGAAAGTTTAAGCAAAAATCTACAAAAATCATGTCCCATAAAATTTTTTTATCTATTCATTAAAGCAGAATAAATATAAAAGAAAGAGCGTGTCACCAAACAACTCAAATCTTTTACCCCCTCCCACATCCCCAATTTTTGAAGAAATCCCAAAATATTTATAGGATAAATTACTATCCCATAGGACAACTCATAACAAAAATTTGCAATTGATTGGACATATTTCATTTTTGGGGCTGGACATTTCACGTGAAATCCACCATATTTAACATTTCGTTCTGGTTATTTCAACCAGAGTTCTGGTTAACTTAACGAGACTGTTTTTTGAGTGCTGTATTTTATATTAAACCCATTTAAATATGAATCTATTTTATATTAAATCTTAACCCTCTGTACTTCATTGAATTCTACAAAACACTGGATAATTCTTTTATATTAAATCTTATACCCCTGTATTTCGTAGAATTTAACAATACAATAATTTGTATAAATAATTTCTCTCAGTGATGTAATAAAAGTTTTCCATCATAGATCTTAAAACTTATATGAGCCTTACATTTATTGAATTATTTTTCATCACTCATGCACGATTAAGCTTGTTTTACGGTTCGCCGAGTGAGTCTAACCGTCTGCTTTTCGAGTGACCCTCGCAGGTGCGACTAAATTTCCAATTTACACTCTAGGGAGTAAAATCACCAAGTGACTTGAACGAATCTCAACCTTTTACACACACTTCACAGTAAGCTGTCACTGTCACAACTGCGCATGGCTCTGCGCATGCTTTACACAGACAATGTTTTCAGTGAGGTCGTACGTGTTTTGCATCGAATCGAAAATCGGAAGTTTATGTTTGCTTTGCGGTTCGCGTAAAGTCACTAAATCGCGCATTCGTGACAAAAAATATCTTGCATTCCGTGGCACGGTAACTTAGTTCAACCCAAACATGCTTGCACCTTCGCGTACGGTGGCACGCCGATTTATGCAAGTACTAGAACAAAAAAGGGCGCGCTATGCGCGCCTCTGTAGTATGTTTTATTAGAGGGATTTAAAACTCGATACACCTAGTGGGAAATTAACGACAGGCCAAAATCTTGTTCAATATTGGTGTTCAAGGCTTCCAATATATCATGCTATTTTGGTCCATATTTATTCAATGATTTTCTCTTAATACTCTGCCGCACAGTGGTCTGAGAGCCGAATCTAGCTGGCCAAAAGTAAAAAAATTGATATGTTCAAATACATTTTTTTAAAATGATTTTCTGATCTTTTGTACCTATTTTGTTTGATTCTTTATATTTTAGCCATTTAAAATTTTGTTATTGATGTATCATGGTCTTAACTGCGACAGCCTCTCTTATAGTTCATTTTGCCGTAAAACTCATATCTTCAATTATTTACAGCTAGTGACTATTTAAATTAACATATTTAAATAATGTATATAAATTAATTTAGCAGTTCGTTTTACTGTTTTTAAGATATTGTAAGATATATTCCTTTATTTTTAATCATGTTATTAAAAAAAAAGCAATGAAACCAACTATTTACAGTATTTGTACACTACAAAATTCAAGATACCATAAGTTAGAGCTGCCGACAACTGCTGAAAAATTATTTATTTGAGAAATGTTCATTAAGACGTTAACTTTCGATAAACCTAAAAGATTTTTGCCACTTTTAAAAATATTTTTCTTCAAATCGGGTGGCACGCGACGTTGTAGTGCGCGAACGGACAGGCCTAGACGCTGCGCACAGTGGTCTGAAATCCGATTCTAAATGGCGGATCCAATATGGCGGACGAAAATGCAAAATTTTTGCCGAAATTTATTAAACTTAAAACACAGGAATTTTTGGACTCGCTGATTCTGAATCCGTTCACAATTTTCCAAAATTCAAAATGGCAGATCCAATATGGCATACGAAAATTCAAAATTTCTGCCAAAATTTATAAAACATGGTATATAGACCACACGGCACTGTGTGCCGTGTGATTTAAGGAAATTCGTAACTGACATTATCTTGGAGATCGATAATTTCTAGCTTTTTTAGGATTAAGTGGAATACCATGTCGTTATTCTGATTATCCACATAGTTACATATTATGAAATACAATTTCTTCAATAGGATTAATTATTTCAATAGACCTTTTCATCTTGAATATCGAATATTGAACTTCCGGTAAAAGTCGGTCATATTCGGAACCTTATACATGCCGAATATCCATATGACCGATTCTCTGCTCATGCGCATTCATTACTTCCTATTCGAGATGAAAAGGTCTATTTTAAGAATAAAATTAATTAATTAATTTCTTAGGGTTTCGTACAGTACAAGTGTACGCACGGAACCCTATTGAAAAGATCTTGTCGATTTTCGTATACCCCCTTCCTCCTAGCCACTGAAGTTGCAATTGCCCGTAATTTAGTTGTCTGATTTTGTAATTTTCCGAACTTGCATTTGTAAGAATTTATAATTACCTGAATCTGTATTTATCTAAATTTTTAACTTCCCGAATTTGCATTTGTCATCATTTTCAAATCACCAAACTCGCATTTGCCAAAACATGTGAATCAAAGACACTGCACTTGTTAAAAGTTTCAACTTCTCGAACTTGTATTTGTCCGAACTTCTGAATCCCCGAACTTGAATCTAGAGTGTGTTTTAAGGGTTTATATCGGATAAGGTTATTACTTTATATAAATGTCAGTTGACCATTAAATAATTTCCATTTTATTAGTAACCTTAAAAAATTTCTTAGACTTCACAAACGTCAATAAAATGCTTTGGGGTTAAAAATCTGAATCTAGGGTGAGTTTTAAGGGTTGATTGGCTCAGATTATCAGTTAATATCAAGGTCACTCGACCACCATATAATTTCCTATTCATTAGAATCCCTTAAAACTCAAAAAAAAAAACCCGCGTAACAAGTTTAAAGCCAATCCTATCAACATAAAAAATGGTGTCCGCCATTTTGGATCTGTCATTTTGAATTTTTAAAAAGTGACTTTAGATTCCTAATCAGCGACCCCCTCCGTTTCACAGAGAATGCTCCATATATATACAGTACCGTCCAGCAGATTTTACCCACCCTTTAAAATTTTTGTCTTTACAAAAAGTTTTTTATTTTGTTAACCAATAAAGATAAAACAATAAATAAATAAATTATTGATAACAAAATATAAAGCTTTTTTTAAAGACATAAATTCTGAAGGGTGTTTAAATTTTGTTGGACAGAACTGTATATCTTCCTAAATTACAAAAAGATATCGCCACCGACGCCGACGCCGTCGCTGCCGTTGTTGTCTTAAGAATTCCCCCACCCCTCTCTAACCGCCCCCTCCAATCAACCTTCTATCTAACCAACCTCCACCCCGCCAAACAAACTCCCTCTCCATCCACTCACTCCTACCATTCTCTCTCCTTCCCACCCTTCCTCATCGCTACTACCCTTTTCTTCCCTCTCCTTCCTCCCACAATCTTTCTTATCGACCCCTCATATATTTAGAAATTCCTTCCATCCTTTGCAACATTTTCCCCTTTAATCAACCCCCTCCAATCAACCTTCTCTCTAACTAACCTTCCTCCAATCAACATTTTCTCTAACCAATATTCCTCCGACAGCCCCCCTCTAACCAACCTCAACCTCCTGCCAGCAATCTTCATTCTAACTAACTCTCACAAAACAAACCCCTTCTCCAGCCACCTCCTCCCACCATTTTTCTTCTTCCCACTTTGCCTCTCCACTACTACCCTTCACCTCCCTCTCCCACGCAATCTACTCTTCTCTACCCCTTTCATGTATTAAAGAATCTCCCCGATCTTCTCCAATAAACCTTCATATAATCAACTTCCTCCAATCAACCTTCCCTCTTACCAACCTTTTTTTAATCAACATATCTTCTAACCAACCTATTATCGACAGGCCCCCTCCAAACCAGCTCCCCTCTAAACAACCGCCACCTCCTGCCACCAATCTTCCCTCTAACTACCCCCCACCAAATAAGTGGATTTTTAGTAAATGTATAATAAAATATAATAACTTACTAATAAAACCTAATTTTTAAATTTAAAGTTTTTGATTAAATGTAAATAAAATATAATAACTTAATAATATAGTCAGTATTTCGGAGTGGCGACTTTTTAGTAAATTGTATTTTATTAATATGATTTAGATTTTTTAAAATATCAAATGTTCCAAGATTTGTAATTCAAAAAATTCATTTAATAGAAGTTCGTATAACGTTTTCATCATTATAATTGGATGACTCTTCTGCCGTTAAATTTCGAAAAAGCAATTTCTTTTAAAAATATTATAGCAAAATATAGTAATAATATGTAATCTACTTATAACATATTTATAAAAAGTAATTAAGGAATATTTTACTTGATATTCTTTTAAAATATTTGAAAAATTTAGAGCATAGTTATTCCAACATAATAAGGATACTCGACATTTGTCGTTATTATTCAAAATAAATTTAAATAGTTCGTGATCTTTTCCTAAATTCTTATTTGGATTATTGTTTTTTATAATTGTTATTTTGTATATAAGTTTAACATAACCCACGATAGATCTGTTGAGTTAAAAAAAAAGATAACGTGTTTATTAGATTTTTTATAACTACCCAGTAAAAAAAATAATTGGGCACACCCCGAAATAATTGGGCATGAACGAGTACCGTACTCGTTTTGGTGTCTAGACCGAACTGTGATGTTTTGCCGTAATATTTCAGCTTGTGCGGAATTCAATTGACTTATAGCGTTTAAATTGAGGTTATATGATCAGTGCTTTTGGTATAATTTAAAAGCAGAACTGTTTTGTAGTTGGAAAATGCCGGGTAGGAAAAGTAAATGCCATATTTTGTTAAAAAATAGAAATGTAAACCGTGACAGGTGTGAGTGAACTTACCATATGGTTTAGGTAAGCTAGTCGTTTGCAGTCGAGCAAAAGGAGTTCGGTGTTATCGACAAAAAGTTAGTATAAAGAGCGGTGAATTTAAATAATCAAAAGAAATGTATGTGAATATACAGTTGCAAATTCTCGGTAACTTAAAATCCGGTACATTCTCGAGAATATAACCGAGAATATTCTCCTTCCGGAGAATTAATGAGAATTTTCTATGTTTGAATGAGCTCCAATATTTTTAAACACAAACAATTCATTGAAATAAAAATGGATAAACAACAAAATAATTATCATTACAAATTAACTATAAGTCAATGAAGTTTTAACTTATTATTATACTTTTTTACCTTATGTTATCAACAATATTGTAAATATTTTAAATATAATATTTAAAAACTTAATGGCAAATTTTGCAAATAAATTAAAAGAAATAATGGAAACGATTAAAATTGTAGAAAGTAATATAAAAAATCATAGAAATGTTTTTAAATTCATGAAAATAATTTAAATTTGCAAAAAATACTTCAAAATCTTAGAAATAAATAATTGAAAAAATTAAAATAATGAAAAGTTGGAGAAAATAAGTGAAAAAATTACATAATATATTTTAAATAAAGGAAAATTAAAACAAATCTTAGAAAAATACTTTTTTTTTTATATATATATATATATATATATATACTTTATTTACTCTCCCTTTTACGGGTTCGAGGTCTCCACTTCCTTTACATTTTTATTACAATATATTTCTTACAACTACCTTTTTACAATCTTAATCTACTTAAATCTAAACGCCATCTTAACTTATTTTAACCTATTATTCGCCATGTGCCTGGGCTTCCATTTCCCGTTCCTTTTGACAAATCTGTCTTTATCCCTTTTATCGACCACCCTTTTACCTTTTACTATACTCTCTCACTCACTCCTTACTATCCACTCTTTTTCTCACTTCTCCATTTATTCCACTTTCGTCATTTACCCCCACACTTTCTTCCATTCTTAATATACCCATGCACTCCATACCTACACACAATCACACTTTTATAACCTCTCCTGTCTCTTCCCTCACTTTCCATCTTATTCCATCCACCCAGACACAATCTCTCCCCATCCTTACCTCGCCCCCTTTTCTTCTTTCTGTCCACGCTTTCTCTACCAAGAACCACCTTATCCTTCTCTCTCTCCATGCTCTATCTTCATCTATCATCTTCCCACTCCCTCTCAACCTTCCCCTTAATTTCATGACTTCATATTGGTCCTCCTCATTTTCCAACTCCACTATCCACAATTTTATTGTCCCCTGATCTACTCCTCTAATTCCCGTAACCTTCTTAATTTTTACCTTGGCCCCAATTCCTGTAAGCAATCTTTCTACTTCCTTTTTGCCTTCCCTACCCCCTACTTCCAAACCTCTAATCACGATGTTCCGCTTTCTTTTTTCCCTTTCGAGCAACTCAACCTGACTCGCTCACTCTTTCATTTTCCTTTCTAAATTATCATCCCTTACTTCTCCATTCTTCTCTCTACTTCCTTCCTTTTCCCTTATCTGTACAACCTCCAATCCACCCTTCTCATTCTTCCCATCTCCCTCACTCCAATCCGATATATCTTTCTCTAACTTGTTCATTCTCTTCCACATATTTTCTTTTTCCATTTTCCAATTTTCCTTCCACTTTTCTAAATTCCTTTCCATCCCTTCTATCTCCTTTTTTATTACCTCCGTCTGCTTATCTCTTTTTTCTTCTATGTCCCTATCAATCTCTATTCTGTCCCACACCTCTATCCATTCTTTATCGAACCTTTTTACCAACAACTTGACAAACTCAAGGAAGTCGATGCAGTCCTGACACTTCATAATTTCCCCGTCTTTTCCCTTTCTTATTTCGCCTATAATATTTCGTATCTCCGATATTTTCCCGCTTATACTACTTGAGTCAAATTTCGCCATTCTAGATTCCTACCTTACCTACAGTTCATTCGCTCTCCTCGTCATTCACTCTATCTCTCGCATTCACGCCCCACTCTTTCCACCTAACCTCACAATTCACGCTCTCCTTTTACTTTCTTAATCTTTCCCATTCACACTATTTTCTACTTACATTCTTTTCCAACCATTCACTTTAAATTGCACATAACTTTTCACTCACACCACTACCCACCCTTAACTAATAATAACCAAATTTTCCAAAAAACAATTTACCCTTCACAAACGCGTGCACTACTGTACGGTACCGGAAACGGAAGCCCTTAGAAAAATACTTAAAACTTTTAGAAGTTCATTAAAGAAAAATAATAATAATAATTAAAAGATAGGAGAAAATAAATGAAAAAATATAAATATATTCTTAATTTGATAAAGACAATTTTCAATTTAAAAGAAATAATAGCAAAAAATACAGAATATGGATACAAAAAATACAAGAAAGTCGTAGATATAATTTAAAATAGAATAAAAAATTAAAATTTCAGATTAATAATTAAAAATTTTTTGGAAATTATGAAAAAGAACGTAAGAAATATCAGATAAATAGTTTAAAATTTACAAATATTGAAAAGAATTGAAAATGATGAAGAATGATTTAAAAATATAATGGGAAATTTGAGAAAAATACTTCAAAATTTTAGAAATAAATAATTGAAAAAATTAAAGTAATGAAAAATTGTATAAAATAATTGAAAATTGAAAAAATGATTGAATTTGAGATAAACTATTAAAAATTTAGAAAATTAATTGAAAAATGATGAAAATGATTAAAAGTTTAAAAAAAAAAATGAAAAAATAATGTAAATAACTTGAAATTGAATTAAATTATTAAATTCTGAGAAAATAATTGAAAAAATTACATAATATATTTTAAATAAAGGAAAATACAAAAAATAAATCATTAAAAGTTGGAGAAAATAAATGAAAAAATAAAAATACAGTCAACCTTCCATTCCGCGGACTTCTAATCGGCGGTAACTCAGTAGGAAAGCGTATACGCTTCCCTACTGAGTTATAGAACGGTCTATATCGGTGAGAGTTATAACTGTGTGCGTACCATTGAATTCAAGGCCACTAATAGCATTTTAATGACTTTCTCTTTCGCGGACACGTCAAATTGCTGTTCGCGGAATGGAAGGTTAACTGTATAATTTAAAATTGATAAAGACAATTTTTAAGATAAAAGAAGTAATAGCAAAAAAATACAGAATATAGATACAAAAAATACAAGAAAATCGTAGATATAATTAAAAATTTAATAAACAATTAAAATTTCAGATTAATAATTAAAAAAATTTTGGAAATTATGAAAAAGAACGTAAGAACCTGTACAAATTCTGAATTTATTGTTTACACTGAGGCTTAACGACGATAAAAATCTTAAAACCTGAGGAGTTGAGAGAGCGGCGAGAACTGGTGGCAGAGTATGGACGGATAATCTGAAATAGATTATATCTTTAGCAAAGAAATGAAATGAAGGATAGGGAAGAAAACAGTGAAAAATATTTGTAACTTACCTTTATTTTTAATGTTGAGATCCTTAAACAATTCTCAGGAACTGGAATTGATCAATGCTGGTCGACCTCGGTTGGAAACTGGCAATCAGTCAGCTGAGAAATTGTCAGAATGTTGGGTGAACCCTGGCGAGATACTGGTAACCGGCCAGCTGAAAATTCGTCAGAATGTTAGGTAAACCCTGGCGAGATACTGGCAACCGGCCAGCTGAGAATTCGTCAGAATTTTGGGTGAACCCTGGCGAGATACTGGCAACCAGCCAGCTGTGTATGGTCGTGATGTTGGTGAAAACTTGGCAGGATACTGGCAACCACAGTGGCGTAACTAGAAAACTCGGAGCCCTGATGGGAAAAAAAAATTTGGGGCCTCTCGGAATCTAAAGCGATATTCAATACTAAAAAAAAAAAAACTTAATCTGTTTCATTTTTGGGGGGCCCTTAGCCTCCGGGGGCCCTGATGTTTCGGTTTCCCAACATCCCCTATTGTTACGCCACTGGGCAACCAGCCAGCTGAGAATTGGACTTGATGTTGTGTGAAACTTGGCAGGATACTGGCAAACACCCAGTTGAGAATTTTCTGCTATGTTGGCCGGACACTGGCGAGATATTGGCAACTAACCAGTTGAACTTCATACAGTAAATTGGTTGAAATACTGTTCGCAGAAAATAGACAATCTAGTCAATTGAGATGGTTGTTGAACAGAGTTTTTGGTTTGAATAAAACTTGTACGAAGATTGTTGACGATTCGTTTCTGGGGTTGAATTAGAACTTGGCAGGTTACTTGTAGAGATTGACGATATTTACAGGTTCCGGGGTTGAATTAAATCTAGTTGATGATAACAGGTGCCGGGGTTGAATTTAGTCTGGTTTGTTCTAACCCTCTTTAAATGAAAAACCAATAAAGATTCAAAAACTAGGGGAAGGCTTACTTGCTTGTTTAACGAGGTTTTACTCAAAATTTATGTGATAATGTTTATTGACGACAATGTATTCCATCTACTTGTCTGTATGACAGGACTCAACTCAAGAATTATGTGTTAATTAAGTATTCTTATCGATTACAATGAAACCCACCTAGTCACCTGTATAAAAAACTCTCCCTCAAGAATTATGTTAAAATAATGTATCTCACCCACTGGGAGGATGTAAGTCATTGATTACCTTTCATATAAAAGCTGCAAGGTGTCCGGCCAACATAGCAGAAAATTCTCAACTGGGTGTTTGCCAGTATCCTGCCAAGTTTTACACAACATCGAGTACAATTCTCAGCTGGCTGGTTGCCAGAATCCTGACAAGTTTTAACCAACATCACGACCATACACAGCTGGCTGGTTGCCAGTATCTCGCCAGGGTTCACCCAAAATTCTGACGAATTCTCAGCTGTCCGGTTGCCAGTATCTCGCCAGGGTTTACCTAACATTCTGACGAATTTTCAGCTGGCCGGTTGCCAGTATCTCGCCAGGGTTCACCCAACATTCTGACAATTTCTCAGCTGACTGATTGCCAGTTTCCAACCGAGGTCGACCAGCATTGAACAATTCCAGTTCCTGAGAATTGTTTAAGGATCTCAACATTAAAAATAAAGGTAAGTTACAAATATTTTTCACTGTTTTCTTCCCTATCCTTCATTTCATTTCTTTGCTAAAGATATAATCTATTTCAGATTATCCGTCCATACTCTGCCACCAGTTCTCGCCGCTCTCTCAACTCCTCGGGTTTTAAGATTTTTATCGTCGTTAAGCCTCAGTGTAAACAATAAATTCAGAATTTGTACAGGTTCTTACGTTCTTTTTCATTATTTCCAAAATGTTTTTAATTATTAATCTGAAATTTTAATTGTTTATTAAATTTTTAATTATATCTACGATTTTCTTGTATTTTTTGTATCTATATTCTGTATTTTTTTGCTATTACTTCTTTTATATTAAAAATTGTCTTTATCAATTTTAAATTATACAGTCAACCTTCCATTCCGCGGACAGCAATTTGACGTGTCCGCGAAAGAGAAAGTCATTAAAATGCTATTAGTGGCCTTGAATTCAATGGTACGCACACAGTTATAACTCTCACCGATATAGACCGTTCTACAACTCAGTAGGGAAGCGTATACGCTTTCCTACTGAGTTACCGCCGATTAGAAGTCCGCGGAATGGAAGGTTGACTGTTTTTATATTTTTTCATTTATTTTCTCCATCTTTTAATGATTTTTTTTTTATTTTCCTTTATTTAAAATATATTATGTAATTTTTTCAATTATTTTCTCAGAATTTAATAATTTAATTCAATTTCAAGTTATTTACATTATTTTTTCATTATTTTCTCAAACTTTTAATCATTTTCATCATTTTCATCATTTTTCAATTAATTTACTAAATTTTTAATAGTTTATCTCAAATTCAATCATTTTTTCAATTTTCAATTATTTTATACAATTTTTCATTACTTTAATTTTTTCAATTATTTATTTCTGAAATTTTAAAGTATTTTTCTCAAATTTACCATTATATTTTTAAATCATTCTTCATCATTTTCAATTCTTTTCAATATTTGTAAATTTTAAACTATTTATCTGATATTTCTTACGTTCTTTTTCATAATTTCCAAAAAATTTTTAATTATTAATCTGAAATTTTAATTTTTTATTCTATTTTAAATTATATCTACGACTTTCTTGTATTTTTTGTATCCATATTCTGTATTTTTTGCTATTATTTCTTTTAAATTGAAAATTGTCTTTATCAAATTAAAAATATATATTTATATTTTTTCATTTATTTTCTCCTATCTTTTAATTATTATTATTATTTTTCTTTAATGAACTTCTTAAAGTTTTAAGTATTTTTCTAAGATTTGTTTTAATTTTCCTTTATTTAAAATATATTATGTAATTTTTTCACTTATTTTCTTAGAATTTAATTAATTAGTTCAATTTTAAGTTGTTTATATTATTTTGTTATTATTTTCGCAAACTTTTAATCATTGTCATCATTTTTCAATTAATTTTTTTAATTTTTAATCGTTTATCTCAAATTCAATCATTTTTTTTGCAATTTTCAATTATTTTCTACAACTTTTTATTATTTTAATTTTTTCAATTATGTATTTCTAAGATTTTGAAGTATTTTTTTTAAATTTAAATTATTTTCATTAATTTTAAAACATTTCTATGATTTTTTATATTAAACAAGCAAGTAAGTCTTCCCCTAGGTTTTGAGTCTTCATTGGTTTTTCATTTCAAGAGGGTTCTTTCTGAGTCTTGTGTAAACATTGTTTTGACATTGATTCAGTTAATATTTTTTTTAGACATGCAACTTAAAAATTTATAATTTTCGTAACAACAAAGTTACTGACGTAACATTATTAATAATAATTTAATCCACCTTCCGCAAAATTCATTTATGTTTTAAAATTTTTTAATCATTTTTTAATTTTAATTATTTAATTTATTTATTTTATTAGAAAATACGATCCTAGGGCTAAGTAGCCCTTCTAGGAACCAAATAAATACATAATAAAGTTGTAAATTATAATTAGAATGAAAAAGAAGTAATAATAGTTACTAAAGTTATTAAGGCCGGATGGGATAAATTATTAATTTTTCTTATTTTCTCTTTGACAATAAAACAATTTAATTATTTATTGCTAAATTTTATATTATTTATGGCAAAATGAAATTAATTTTTTTAATTCACCATTATTATTTTCATTTTGCCATTATTTACTCCAAATTAATTCTCCAAATTTTAATTGTTTTAATTATTTATCTGAATTTTTAATTATTTTTATCATATTTCAAGTTTAAATTATTTTTATCATTTTTTAATTATTTTTTAAGATTTTTAATTATTTTTCCTAAATTTCAATTCTTTTTTTCAACTTATCTTTGTATTTAACGTATTTCAATTAATTTCTTTAAGTTTCATATTTTAAAAAACATTTTTCAATTCTTTTCCCAAATTATTTATTCTTATTTTTTAAACATATTTTCTAAAATATTAAAGTAATTTTCTCAAATTTACCATTATATTCTTAAATCCTTTTTAATCTTTTTTAATTCTTTTCAGTATTTGTAAATTTTAAACTATTTATCTGATATTTCTTACGTTCTTTTTCATAATTTCCAAAAAATGTTTAATTATTAATCTGAAATTTTAATTTTTTATTCTATTTTAAATTATATCTACGACTTTCTTGTATTTTTTGTATCCATATTCTGTATTTTTTGCTATTATTTCTTTTAAATTGAAAATTGTCTTTATCAAATTAAAAATATATTTATATTTTTTCATTTATTTTCTCCTATCTTTTAATTATTATTATTATTTTTCTTTAATGAACTTCTTAAAGTTTTAAGTATTTTTCTAAGATTTGTTTTAATTTTCCTTTATTTAAAATATATTATGTAATTTTTTCACTTATTTTCTCCAACTTTTCATTATTTTAATTTTTTCAATTATTTATTTCTAAGATTTTGAAGTATTTTTCTCAAATTTAAATTATTTTCATTAATTTTAAAACATTTCTATGATTTTTTATATTACTTTCTACAATTTTAATCGTTTCCATTATTTCTTTCAATTTATTTGCAAAATTTGCCATTATGTTTTTAAATATTATATTTAAAATATTTACAATATTGTTGATAACATAAGGTAAAAAAGTATAATAATAAGTTAACACTTCATTGACTTATAGTTAATTTGTAATGATAATTATTTTGTTGTTTATCCATTTTTATTTCAATGAATTGTTTGTATTCAAAAATATTGGAGCTCATTCAAACATAGAAAATTCTCATTAATTCTCCGGAAGGAGAATATTCTCGGTTATATTCTCGAGAATGTACCGGATTTTAAGTTACCGAGAATTTGCAACTGTATATTAACATACATTTCTGTTGATTATTTAAATTCACCGCTCTTTATACTAACTTTTTGTCGATAACACCGAACTCCTTTTGCTCGACTGCAAACGACTAGCTCACCTAAACCATATGGTAAGTTCACTCACACCTGTCACGTTTAACATTTCTATTTTTTAACAAAATATGTCATTTACTTTTCCTACCCGGCATTTTCCAACTACAAAACAGCTCTGCTTTTGAATTATACCAAAAGCACTGATCATATAACCTCAATTTAAACGCTACAAGTCAATTGAATTCTGCACAAGCTGAAATAATACGGCAAAACATCGCAGTTCGTTCTAGACACCAAACCGGGTAAAGTACTCATTCATGCCCAATTATTTTAGGATGTGCCCAATTATTTTTCTTTTACTGGGCCAAAAAAGATATAAACAAAATTTTTAAAATAAAATTGTATAAAATTAGTTAAAAGAATATTAATTACAATTATTTTGAAACATTTTAATGCTCACACAAATTTATTTCCAAGTTTAACCTTTTCTTTCAAAAAATCGGTTTCTATAAATTCGAGTTTTGGGTCAATTTTAATTTTTTATAATGATCATTGATTAAATTATCCTAATTTTTACTCCTTCTATTAGACATTTTTTTATTGAAAATTTTAGTAAAATTTAAAAACATAAAAATATATTTAGTTGCGAAATGAATGTAAACAAAAACTAACTTCAGATAGTTAGTTTTGATTTTTAACTGTTTTTTAATTTTAAATGTTTCATATTTTAAATTCAAAAGTTTTATATTTCTAAATTGAATTTAAAGAATTTAATTATAAATTTGTTTGTTAATAGTATATAAGATGATAAAGTAAGGATTAAAAAGATGACAAGCTATTATATACATTTATTCAAAGCCACAAATGAAAATAACTTCTTATGTAGAATAAAACAATTTCAAAAGATCTAAAACCTTAAAGAAAGGTAAATTTTAAGTATATAAGTTATATAAGAAATAATTTTTGGAAAAGTATTTACTAATCTATTTATTTTAACGAAATTAGTAATTAAAAATATTTTTTATAAATTTGATAATATAATTGTTTCAAGCATTATTTACTTGATCAAATTATTGATCAAGTAAAAATGTCTAAAGCTGTAGGGTTTCTCATATTTATTCGTACTTAACCTTTTAATAATGGTTGATGAAATTATGGAAATTATAATAAATTTTAATTTTATTCAAAAATAAAAACTGTTCCAAACTACCAACCTTTTTTCAAATTAAACGTTGTATTATTAAATTATTAATGAACTGTTTCAACCTACAAAGGTTTGTCGAAATTAAATGTTGTAATCCCAAATAGCACAATATCTTCCAGGAAGCTTCCCAGGAAGATTCCTGAGATTTGGAGAGAAGCTTCTAGGAAGCTTCCCACGGTGCTTTTTAAACCGATTTAACCTAAAGGTTCTGGCACCTGGAATTTTCTTCTTGATTTCGATTCTGGATCATAAATACATCATTTTTCAACAAAAACGAAAATCTTCTGTGGAGCCGTTTTTGAAAAAAGTTGATTTGAAAATTCAAAATGTCGAAAACTCAACTTTTCTTCAAGAAATATTCATTTGACAAAAAAAAAGTTCATCAGATGGAATTTGTTGATATTAAAAAAAGAATTTTTTTTATTTTAATAAATTTTCTCTAGAATTAATAGTTTACGAAAAAAAACCAACTTTATATATGTATTTTAAGTTTTTTTACACTTTTGACTAGTTAAACTAAAATAATTCTATTTAATCATTTTTTCCCTGTTGTAATTGCTTTTTGTTCATATAAATAATTTAATCTAAATAAAAGTTAAACGAAAATCAAATTAAAATTTACACTGGGTGACAAATAGAATACTTTATTATAAATAAGGTTGGTATGCTTCAAATTTTGATAAAAACTATTAAAATTCATTGGAGGATCCACGGGGGAGGGGGTAATGGAGGCCATGACCCCCCCCCCCACTGGAGCTAACTTAGATTTGCATGAAAAAGAAAGAGACAAGAAAGAAAGAGACTCTTTCTTTTTCATGTATGACCCACTCCAGAACCCAAGTCTAGATCAGCCACTGTTAAAATTATTAAATTTTTGACTTCAAGAAGATTTAGGAAAAACACGAAGTTTCTAAGATTCACCCCGAATATCCAAATCCATTAAGACAATTACGTACTCTTTGCGCTTACAATAGTGTACAGCTATCGCCAGATATGCTTTAACATTTTAACACGTAGGTCCTATGGAAATATGTTAAAGAATATCTGGCGATCAGTGTACATGCTTATTACCGATGATATGGCTCGGGCGGTGAAGCGCCTGGTTTTGCACATTCGAGACTTCGAAGGTATACATCCCGACTCAATGTCAATTCATCGGCTGTACTCAGTAGAGCTGTTTTCCGTAGTTTTCCTCTACTCTGGTCGAGAGGGCCAGGTGAATACGAGTACTTCTAATAAAGTCGGCTACGGATGCAAAGGGGGGTGAGGGATGTTGTAAGTAAGGATAGTAGAAAAAGATGGAGAGGAGACTGTAAAAACCCCAAAAAGGGGTATACAGTAAAAAGATCTTTATCTTTTTTAGTTTACATGCTTGAATAATTGAGATCGTTTCTTTTCATGTACTTTTTAATTATTTTTATAAAGTATACTTGAAAAATTATACTTTGAACATATTTATATTTTACTATTGGCAATCTGTATACATGTATGTTACATAATACAAAATAATATTACACTTTTTTCCTACGTTATAAAGTATTTTAATCAGTTAGTATTCAAAACTATGCAAAAATAAAGTACTAAAAACAAATTGTTTTATCTCAACTGCTTTAAAATAAAGAAAAGCTAAAAATACATGCAAAAAGTTAGTTTTTTTCGTTTTTCTCGTAAACTATTGATTCTAGAGAAATTTGATGAAAATAAAAAAAATTCTTTTTTTAATATCTACAAATTCCATCTTATAAAATTTTTTGTCAAATCAATATTTCTTGAAGAAAAGTTGAGTTTTCGTCATTTTGAATTTTCAAATCGAATTTTTTTAAAAACGGCTCCACAGAAGATTTTTGTTTTTATTGCAAAATGATGTATTAATGATCTATAATCGAAATCAAGAAGAAAATCTCAGGTGCCAGAACCTTTAGGTTAAATCGGTTTAAAAAGATTCCAGGAACCTTGGGATGTCCGCCTTTCAGGAAGCTTCCACCGGAATCTCCAGCGAAGCTTCCATTCCAGAGGCTTCCATCGAACCTTCAGGGAATCTTCATGGAAGCTTCCATCGAACCTTCAGGGAATCTTCATGGAAGCTTCCATCGAACCTTCAGGGAATATTCAGGGAAGCTTCCACAGAACCACCAGGGAAGCTTCAGAGAAGCTTCAAAAAACCTCTAGATTTAAAAAAAATTATTTTATTGTAAGCGTTTGAATATTAGTAAATACAGATTGTACATTACCTTAATTCATAGTGAAGACTTGGAATTATGAAGAAAATTTTAAAAACTAATTTTGGGGGACGAGGATTCGAACTCGGGTTTGACACATGCAAACTAACTATCTAACCACAAAGCTACCTAAGCAACTGCCAATAGAAAGCAAAATCTTTCTCTTGAGGTACAAGTGATTTTATTGGCTGACAAAATGGCGGGCTTATTTAAAAACGTTTTCACTACATATTTCATGTATTTAAACATTTGTCATAAAATATTGGCTTTTATAACAGTTAATTCTTATTTAAGAAGATTTATGTATTATTTTGAAAATAATTTGATTTATATTTTGTAATTTTTCTACTATGATTCAAAGTTTCGAACATTTAATACTTACTGTGACAGAAAAAATCGATTAAAGTTTCTTAAAATTTTGTTAGTTAACGATTTTAAATACTTCTCAATTGCAGTAGGGACAATTTGGTTTTGGAACTTTAAATAAGAGTAGGAGAATTACGAAATATTTAAGAATTTATTTTTAAAATCATTCTAATGTTTTAATTAAACAGTTCACAAGTATTTTAAATCACATACAAACAAAACCTTTGACTTTAATAATATGCAATTGATTTTTTGGTTAGAAGAAGAACATGAATTTTAAAACTTAAAAACGTTCCAGGAAGATTTAAAATTATTCAGAAGTGCGGTTTTGCGCAAAATGCCTGTCTTGCGTAAACTTTTTTTTAATTATTCTTAATCATAAATTAACAAAACTTATAAACTTTAAAATCCTTATTTTAAATTTTAATAAATTGTTAAAAATCACAAGCTTTGTTCTTTCGTGATTTCAAATGTTTAAAAAAAGTCTAAGGAAAATGGATTTTGTGGATTTTAAAAACAGATTTTCGAATAAATAAATTTATGTAAATTTCAGTTAGTCAGGACTGATAAAAATCATGACATTTTTTTAAGAAATTAAAATGAAATTTTTTAAATGCAATCAGTAAATAAAATCTCTCCAAATCTTTATTTGTATGTAGTTTATTTTTTAAACTGAGAACATTTAATAACAAATAATGAATTATAATACATTTAATCAAAATCAAATAAATGAGAAAATTTCAAAAAAAATATCTACAATCTATTAAAACAATGAAAAATTTCTTTTAAGTAAAAAATGTCATGATCTTTAATTAAGAAATGAAGAAAAAGTTAAATAAACAACACAATTATAAAATGTTTCATAATTCTTTTAAAAAATTTCAACTATTTAAGGACAGTTTTTTGTTAATTAAAAATATAAATAAGAAGATAATTAGAAAAACTTTAAAACATATTACTAAAGAGAACAAATTTTTAGTATTAGAAAAATTAGTTCACTATTTAAAAAAAATATAGATTAAAATTTTCTAAAATTTTAAAAATTTGTAAAAGAAAAAAATTCTATGAAATAGAATAACGATGTTAAAATGAGAATATTTAGTCCAAGCTTAAGTTCACAAAATATAAAATGAAAGATAAAATTGCTGCAAAATAAGAAGAAAATTATAATACTATGATTTTCTATCTTAATACCAAAAATTTTTAGATCTAAGGTATTCTAATCCTCAACTGACTCATATTCCAATTTGTTTAAACTTTTGAATTTCAATTAATTCAAATTTAAATGTATATTAATTAATGCAAAATAATTAAATAATATTAATTATTTTTCATATTCACAATAATCTTTTTTTTAATTCTTACAATATTTCCAAAAAAATCTATCTCTTTCAAAACTTTTTAATTTATATCTTATTACCTATTTCTTATTTTTACAAAATTTAAAAATCTTTTCTCTTCTTACTTTTAATTTTTTTTTGTATTTGTCTTTTTATTTTAGGATTTTCTTTAATTTTCTTCTTTTTATTTAAAAATTATTTAATATTATTTTATACAATTTTGTTATTATAACATTACCTAAACTTTTTATTCCCTTGATTTTCATAACTATTTCCATATTTTTAAAAATAAATACGTTCATTTTTTTTGTTAATTTATTCAATTTCATTTCACATTCACATTTTGTGATATGCCTTTTTTTGCGAGTTTTTTTGCAGATTTACACATTCTTTCTTAAAATTTTTAGATTTTTTTTATTTTCTAAATTTATTGTTGGACTTGTCTTAAGTGTTATATTATAAAAATGTTTTTGGTTTAATTCATCTAAACTTTTTTTTTTTAAAGGTTGTTCAAATTTCTTTTGTGCCCTTTTGATTTATCTTTACATTTTTTATTCTATTTTTATTAATTCTAATTTTCCAGTAGATTTTAACCAAATTTTATTATTTTTTTTTTTTTACTTTTTACATTTTGTTGGATTAAAGAAATAAACATTCCTCCATTTTTTTCCTATTTATTTTATTTTCTTGATGTTTTACTATTCTTCTAGTCCTTTTTTGCATTTTAATTAATTCTTTAATTTTTGACATCATTTTTCGTAAAAATATTGATCCTTCATTTAAATTTTTCAGTCTTTATTTTGTAATTACGAATTTTTGAAAATATTTGTTTAATTCTTTTGCCATTTTTAAAACTTTTAAATTTTCTTCTTATTTTGCATCCATTTTATCTTTTATTTAATATTTTGTAAACTTAAGCTTGGACTAAATATTCTGATTTTAACATCGTTCTTCTATTTCACAGAATTTTTTCTTTTACAAAGAGCATAGCCGGTTAAGTATATAAAATTTGCCCCCATACCTATTGTGCTCATATTGCTGTCACAATTGGAATTGCTGTGAAAAAATTTTTCACCAAATATTAACCCTTAAATCCAATTTTTGGGGGAGATATGGAGGGGGTATGTAAAATTAAAAAATGTGTTTTTCTCCAAAACGGCTGATTCGATTTCATTAAATAAAATATATGTTAAGGTAGTCAATGAGACTATTAAGAAAAATTTTTTTTTTATTTTTGCACAAAAATTACAATAAAAAAAAATTCTCAATTTTCAAAATTTTTTTTTTTAATTATATTTAAGAGCGACACTCACAGATTTCAGCTGATTTAGTCCCCAAAGTATCCCCAATAATAAAAAATTTATAACTAATTTATTTTCGAGGTGCGTCTTAGTAAAAAAAATAAAATATGACGTGCTCATGGAACGTTACAGAGTAATAGCCATTGGCGGATTCACGAGGGGGGGGATCATGGGGGTCATAACCTCCCCTGAAGCCTTACATATAAATGTGTGTGAGAGAGAGATAACATTATAGTGTCTAAATAATTATATTATATTATTTAAACGGTCGCCATGTAAGTTTTACGGTTTAGACGATAGGTCCCTTTTCTCGTGCGGCGTCATATGTAGGTTATCATATTTTTTATTTTTAAAACCTATGTTCATTGTTTATGATTCTCTAAGTATATAAAATGTAAGACTAACGAAGATTAAAAATATAACAAAAGTAAATAAATATAAAAATGTGTCACGTTGAAGTAGCTATTGCCAGGGGCGCACAGTGGGACTTTTATCATTTTTTTTTGTCAATATCTAATATCTCTCGATAGAATAGACGAAAATGAGTGGTCCCTGGATCAAAATAAAGCTAGATAAATACAGAATAAGGAAAAATTATAGAAAAGCTTTCTTCTAATTTTTCTGGTCCAAGAAACACTCGAGAAGTTAGCAATTTTTAAAAAAAAACGACGAATTGAAGTAAACAGACAAAACAAATTCGAAAAACTTTACAAAAGTCGTTATTTGTGAGCTTCTGAGGTCGCTACATTAAAATATGAATAAAACATTAACTTTCAAAATGGCGAATCCAATATGGCAGACTTAAATCTAAAAAAATAATCGTTTTTTACCAAACTTGGTTTTCAAATGTTTTTATAGTAAAATGATTTTGTATCTATAATGCTTTTACAATATAGTTGAAGATGTAATCGAAAGTGACAAAAATTCTGAACGTGTTAGATACTCTTCAGAGAACTAAAAATCGGGCAAGTTCGAGTTACACTCGCACTAAAATCGAGGGTTCCATACACAAAACAAAATAATTTTTAATATATTTGATACTATTAAATATATAAATATATTATACACTGAGAAAAAAGGTTTAGTTTTACCAACAATATTTTTTAGTTGACCATTGTTGGTTGTAATAATAATATTTTGATTGGTATAACAAAACGATTTGGTTGGCGTAACACATCAAGTTGTTTGGGACAACCATATTATTTTTTGCTCTTATTTGGTTGAACCAAACAGAAATTGGTTATGACATTCAAACATAATTTGGTTGTGACAACCAAACAATTATTAAAAAAAATTGGTGATTAGTTTGTAAGCAAGCTGCCGATAATAATATAAATAAAATCTAAATAAAAACCAATACCAGACGGTCGGCCGAACCTGGGTCTGATAGTTGAGCCAACGGTGTCTGTTACTGAACTGTCTAGATATAAGGTTTATTCCCTATTGGTCATTCATATCTCTCATGGGCTGGTAGTTAGCCTACTGGACTGGCAGCTGGAAATCCCGGGTTCGAATCTTCATGACTAATGAAATTTTTCTGTTTCAGGTTTTCATTAATATAAAATTTCTACATTCTCATCTGATTATATTTGTGTAATTAAATTTATCACATGTGAATTATGTAATTATATGTGTTGGCAGACCGAAAATTCGCACCTGGGTTTGTTAGCTCCCAAATAAAATTTTTTTTATGACAACCAAAATTTTTGTTATCCCGAATAAAAAAATATGGTTGTGACAACCAAAAGTTTTTGTTATGCCAACAAACAACACTGAACCAAATAATTTAGTTGTCTCAACCTAATAGTATGGTTGATTAAATAACAACCAAATAATTTGGTTGACTCAACCAAATTTTCGTTGCTATGACTAAACATTTTTCTCAGTGTACATATTATATATAATATAATATATAAAATATAATATATAATGAATTTTTATACAAAATGGACCACCCCCCCCCCCCTATCTTCCAAAATATTTTACTTAGAGAGTTCAAATTTTGTACAGGAATGTATTTTCAGGTGTAAATTACATAAAAATTATAGAGAACGTGACGGTGATTGCGCTGTCAACGAAAAATCCAGAGATTTTAGCAAATATCCTTAAAAAATACTCAAAAATCATTTTATTTCCTTAACAACGCTATGATCCACTTCTACAATCATGTTCTCTACCATTTTTCTGTAATCTACACGTACACAATTTATGTACCAAATTTGAACTCTCTAAGTCAAATTGTTTAGAATTTATGGGATTTTTCTGTAATCTATATGGCAAACTACATATGTATACCAAATTTCAGCACTCTAAGTACAATAGTTTGGCAGATATGGAGGTGGCATGGTACACTTTTAGTACATTTTTGCTAAAAAAATGACCGTATCCCCCCCCCCCCCCTTATCTTCCAAACTATTTGACTTGGGATGCTAAAATTTGGTACACGTATGTAGATTTACGTGTAGATTACAGGAAAATTATAGAGAAAGTGATGATTATAGCGCTGTCAAAGTTATAACACTAAACTATGGCCCATATGTTAAAAAAATGCTCAAAAATATTGTTATTTCCTTGACAACGCTATGTTCAACACATACAATCATGTTCTCTATAATTTTCCTGTAATCTATACGTGAAAATACATTTGTGTACCAAATTTGAATTCTTTAAGTCTAATAGTTTGGAAGTTCAGGGGGGGGGGGATACGACCATTTTTTAGCATTTTTTAAAAAAAATCGTTTTTTTTTGCTGAAAAACGCTATGATAACAACCTGCAACAAGGTTTTCTATAGTTTTTCTGTAATATACACGTCAAACTACGTATGTGTACCAAATTTCAGCACTCTAAGTACAATAATTTGGCAGATAAAGGGCAGGAATTGTACAAATTAAACGCATTTTTTAGAAAAAATGACCGTATTCTCCTCTTATCTGCCAAAATATTTGACTTAGAGAGTTCAAATTTGGTACAAAAATGTAGTATCATATGTAGATTACAGAAAAATTATAGAGATTGTTGTAGTGATAGCGCTGTCAAAGAAATGGCAAAAGTTATCAACCAAAAAAATATCAAAATTTCTCAAAAATCTTGTTATTTTCTTGACAACGCTATGATCAACCCGTAGAATCATGGTCTCTATAATTTTTCTTTCATCTACACGTGAAAATACATATGTGGGCCAAATTTGAACTTTCTAAGTCAAGTAGTTTGGCGGCTAGATGGGGGGATACGATTCTCGTCAAAGTCTTTCCAATAGGGTTCCGTGCGTACGCTTGTGGTGTACGGAACCCTAAAAAAGGATAATATATGGTCTTAAGATTCTGTTATAATAATTTGTACTAACGCATATGTGAATAGGTTCCAAAGTTTAAAGTATTAATTAAAAGTGTATTTAAATTTTTATAAAAGTTTGTAAGTTATTTATTTACCTTCTGTTATCAAATTATAATAAACATGTTAACAAAGTTAATTCTACGACTCAAAAAACATTTAAACATCAAGTTTTGTAAAAATAGAATATTTTCGGGGAATTTAGTCCGCGATATTGGATCCGCCATATTGAACTTCTTAATTTGAATATTATATTTACATTCTACGAACCAAAAAACATCTGAAAACCAAGATTGGTAAAAATCGATTATTTTTTTAGATTTAAGTCCGCCATATTGGATTCGCCATTTTGAAAGTTAATGTTTTATTCATATTTTAATGTAGCGACCTCAGAAGCTTACAAATAACGACTTTTGTAAAGTTTTTCGAATTTGTTTTTGTCTGTTTACTTCAATTTGTCGTTTTTTTTTTAAAAATTGCTAACTTCTCGAGTGTTTCTTAGACCAGAAAAATTAGAAGAAAGCTTTTCTATAATTTTTCCTTATTCTGTATTTATCTAGCTTTATTTTGATCCAGGGACCACTCATTTTCGTCTATTCTATCGAGAGATATTAGATATTGACAAAAAAAAAATGATAAAAGTCCCACTGTGCGCCCCTGGCAATAGCTACTTCAACGTGACACATTTTTATATTTATTTACTTTTGTTATATTTTTAATCTTCGTTAGTCTTACATTTTATATACTTAGAGGATCATAAACAATGAACATGGGTTTTAAAAATAAAAAATATGATAACCTACATATGACGCCGCACGAGAAAAGGGACCTATCGCCTAAACCGTGAAACTTACATGGCGACCGTTTAAATAATATAATATAATTATTTAGAACTATAATGTTATCTCTCTCTCACACACATTTATATATATATAAATTTTTACTATGACGCACCTCGAAAATAAATTAGGTAAAAATTTTTTATTATTGGGGATACTTTGGGGAATAAATCAGCTGAAATCTGCGAGTGTCGCTCTTAAATATAATTAAAAAAAAATTTTTTGAAAATTGAGAATTTTTTTTATTGTAATTTTTGTACAAAAATAAAAAAATTTTTTTTTCTTAATAGTCTCATTGACTACCTTAAGATATATTTTATTTAATGAAATTGAATCAGCCGTTTTGGAGAAAAACACATTTTTCAATTTTACTTACCCCCTCCATATCTCCCCCAAAAATTGGTTTTAAGGGTTAAAATTTGGTGAAATTTTTTTTCACAGCAATGCCAAATTGTGACAGCAATATGATCACAATAGGTGCGGGGGCAGATTTTACATACCTAACCGGCTATGCTCTTTTTAAAATTTTAGGAATTTATATTCTATATTTCTTTCTTTAAATTGTGAACTAATTTTTCTAATACTAAAAATTTGTTCTCTTTAGTAATATGTTTTAAAGTTTTTCTAATTATCTTCTTATTTACATTTTTAATTAAAAAAAACTGTCAGTAAATAGTTGAAATTTTTAAAAGAATTATGAAACATTTTATAATTGAGTTGTTTATTTAACTTTTTCTTCATTTCTTTAATAAAGATCATGACATTTCTTATTTAAAAGAAATTTCTCATTTTTTTAATAGATTACATGTACACTGAGAAAAAAATACTATTGAATCAAATACCTTCTTGCTACTGAATTCCATGTCATTACTTTAATGACAGATTTATTGGTTCATAAACATAAACCTTTAAAGCAGAAGTCTAAAGTTTTTGAAATAATAGCATGGTGCTATCAAATCGCTGTTATCTACTCATAAGTTAATTTACTTAAATCAATAGCATATTTTAATATTTATTTAACATAGTTCTCTTAAAATGTTGTCATGGTATTTTTGAAAGAAATATTTGAGTATTTGAATCATATAAGAAACTGTAGAATTGTAAACACCCTGCTTTAGATTTGATGGGTCGCGCGTTCGAGACCCCTCAGCGTCAAATATTGTAATTTATAAGTTGTGCGTTAGAATTAAAATGTATATGTTATATGTATAAAAATAATATAAAAATGTTATAAAATAGTATTAATAATAGATATCAAATATCATAAATAAATACAAAGTTTCCGTACAACTGATAGTATGTTTATACTTAATGCGAATTAATATTTATTTTGATTCATTATTTTTATCTCCCAAAAGTAAGGTGTTATTGCTTCAAATTCAGATACTTTCAATTTGATAGCACCATGCTATCAAATTGAAAGTATCTTTATATAATGTAATAAACCCTTACAAAAAAGAAGTACTGGATTCAGTATTGGTTTTAGTACTGGAATAAGTACTGGATTCATGAATGGGTTTAGTACTCGGTTCAGTATTGGAAAACCAGTACTTTTTTCGCCATGCACTGTTGAAAATTTGTTCACATTGCGCACTAAGATTCTATGTGTCCTACGGCTGCACAGTAGTTTTTGTTGTAAATTAAATAGAGAGGAATACATTGAACGCCAAATCACAGTTCCAATGAAATTTTAAAAAAAATTTGTTTTTGTGCTTAAAAAATTATATTGCGCGAAAAAAGTACTGATTTCCCAGTATTTAACCCAGTACTGACCCCAGTACTGAACCCAGTACTGAACCCAGTACTTTTTCCCAGTACTGAATCCAGTACTACTTTTTTGTAAGGGAACTGCTACTTTAGGGGTAACATTATATACTATTCTTCTGTAGGAATGACTTATTGATACAATAGAACTTATTTTATTAAATTTACAGCATATACATATATTTCAAAACAATTTGCTGATAATGCAACTAATCATGGTTTGATTCAAAAGCGACACTGTACAATCATTAAAAGCAGTACTTTAGAATTAATAAAGTCAAAGACAGATGTCATTGATTCAATAGTATACTTTTCTCAGCGTAGATATTTTTTTGAAATTTTCTCATTTATTTGACATAATTTATTTGATTTTGATTAAATGTATTATAATTCATTATTTCTTATTAAATGTTCTCAGTTTGAAAAATAAACTACTTACAAATAAAGATTTGGAGAGATTTTACATACTGATTTCATTTAAAAAAATCTATTTTAATTTCTTAAAAAAATGTCATGATTTTTATCAGTCCTGACTAACTGAAATTTACATAAATTTATTTATTCGAAAATCTGTTTTTAAAATCCACAAAACCCATTTTCCTTAGACTTCTTTTAAACATTTGAAATCACGAAAGAACAAAACTTGTAATTTTAAAAAATTTATTAAAATTTAAAATAAGAATTTTAAAGTTTATAAGTTTTGTTAATTTATGATTAAAAATAATTAAAAAAAGTTTACGCAAGATAGGCATTTGCCGAAAACCGCACTTCTGAATAATTTTAATCTTCCTGGAACGTTTTTAAGTTTTAAAATTCATGTTATTTATGTTATATAATCAATTGCATATTATTAAAATCAAAGGTTTTGTTTGTATGTGATTTAAAATACTTGTGAACTGTTGAATTAAAACATTGGAATGATTTTAAAAATCCTTACTAATGTTATGTCCGGAAGGGACAAACTACAATCTTATAATTTTAATTATTTTACCCTTGATTCATTTACAGAGCCAGCGGGCTTTGTACTAAGGGAACAGGGAAAAGAAAGTCCACCGAACAATATGCATCAGTTAGGTTATAATATATAAACACATCCAATTTATTAATTTAATTACAATTTCGAGTTAATCGAAGAATTTAGTCATTTGATTGAGAGATTGATTGAGAGGTTGGTTGAAAGAGGAAGAATCCTTGACAAAATCGAATCCTTGATTAGTTGAATAGTCGTTCACTGAAACAATGAATGACCTTTAGATAGGAAAGATTTTACTTTAAGATTTAGGGAAAACTAATAAAATACTAGACTTACAGTATTTCTGGAATACGCACGAATTTATCGTGCAGAGATGCGTGAATGGTCGGAGTAATTTATTGCCTCCGGTGCAGTCCTTCAGTCGTGGAGTAATTTGACACCGTACCGACGACTCGAAGTCCTAGTTCAAACGTTCTTTTCAAGGTTGATGCCCTTCTCTAATACTAGAGATAATTTATGTATTCTTTGCAAAGATGAAAGCAGGTGCTTTCCTTGTTTAAGATTTTTAAAGCTCCAAATACACTTGACGACTCGTAATTTATAGATTGATAAAGATTTATTATAATCAAAGGATTAAAGTCAAGGATTGAGAATTAAGAAAAGGGTTAATTGATGGATGTAGATTTTGTAAGGAAAAAGGGGTAAATTTGATTAGGGATATAATCAAATATGGATATAGTATCTAAATTTGTAAGAATTCAAAAGGAAGGGTTAAATAGACTGGATCAAAAGGATTAATTAAGGAAAAAGGGTTGAATTAGGATTACTGACAATTTTTATGTCATGAGTTCTCTCGGTCTTTTAAAATCGCACTTGTTACCAGTTCCACGATATAATTTCTACCAATTAATTTCGCAAAAAAATTTAACAATAGAATTTTATACATTTACGCATGCTACGACAATTAGAGAATTATTTTCTTAAAATTTTCGCGATAGGTAAAATACAAGAATTCAGAGAGCTGACAATGCGTTACGCAAAAACACGACAAGAAATTGGTGATGACTTATGACTCAAAGGTAGAAGCTAAGAGCTGAACAGTACAACTTAGACGGCGGATGAGAACTTTAGCAAAAGATGAACCTGAGGTGACCGTGGCGAAAAGAGAACTGATTTTAGTTGTAACGAAGTGAAATTTTGCTATGCTCCGAATTTGCTCGCCGGAGCCAAGGTTCTCAAAATATATTCACTTATGCTGGAAAAACTAGATATTTGACTATAAATATTTTATTTCTACTGCCGCTTTGAGGTTAGGTATAGTCAGTAAAACTCTCAGAATTTCTATTGGTAAGAAATAACAAAAGAATATATTGATAACAAAAGTAAAAGTGTACAAAAATAATATATTGTAATATAAAATAAATTTAAAAGAATATAAATCAAAGTAAAAGAAGGAATCTAACAATAACAATAAAAATTAAATAATAATCAAACAATAATTTAGGTGCTTGAAGAGCCGGCGTTTGTTAATAGAAAACAAAATAAGTAAAGAAATCTTCCTTTAATTGAAGGTTTCGCCTTGCCAGAAACTGGATAAATTCTGTTTAAGCTGTATGTAGAAACAGATTAATAAAAAATAATGTAGAGTACAAAATATATAGCCACGTTCTTGACAGTTCCATAATAAGACGAAAGTGTAACTTAACCTCAAAGTTAAGTTTATTTATTTTTACTTAAAAATAAATTATCCGATTGTAAATTAAAAGTCAAGTGCCATTGTGAGGTTCGTCACATAGTTTTCATCGAATTTGTGAAGAAACCTCGGTTTCCTGTATTTTTCGGAAGTAGGACGTCATTCTCTCTGAGTAAGGCATCATTTGCCGCGACTAAAGTCATTCTCCTTGAATACAGTTGATGACTCGCTATTTTTTATTACATTCAAGCGATATCGGAACCTCAAATATAATAGCAATAAAGAGTCACCCTTATTTTCTTTGATTAAGGAACGCACTTTCCTAAATTGAGGGTTTGAATTTTCACAGTTCAAATTGTTTAATCATAATAAATTTGAGAGATTTTATAAACCTTAATATAAAGTTGACAAACTTACAAAATACATTATTGATTTTATACAGAACGTCACGGGAACGTGACACTTCCCCCCTTTTTAATTCGATAAGCGATAAATTTACGTAGTATTTCGTATACACATGATATTAGAGAGGTGACATGGATACATTTGTAATTTATTACTTAGCGTCAATTTTTATAATTAATAACATTGTGTTGGATATCGTTTATTAATTAGAGAAAAGGGAAGATACATATTAAGAATGTTTAATATTCATTGATTCTAATAATTTTATGACAATATTATTATTGATCGAATTTGTTCGATATTTGTTAATATGGTGAATATAATCGTTATAACGAGGTTTCATAAGGCGTAACATACATTTTACTGGATTATATTAGTTAAAAGTATTTTTCGTACACTTTTAGTCAGGAAATTGTATTTACGTTTTATTGTTTATAATATTTCTTTATAATGTAAACTTCCATAAAAAGTACTACCTAATAGGATTACAATAATATAAGATATAATTCTGATATAACAAACATCGAATTGCTATAAATTTTGAACAATTCAATACTGCAAGCGATGCAGCTTAAATGAACAAGCATCAAGGATAATGATCAATAACAATCAATTCTGGTAAAATAGTTAAATTAGAATGTCAAAATATTTTAATATTTTGTCTTTGAAATTATTTCAAGGATTTCAGGATATTTTTAATTTCTAACATAGCCGTATGCCTTCAAATAAAAGAAACATTCCTTTTGTGAACGAAAAGAAAGACAGATCTTTTGTCGAAAAAAATATGAAAGATAATATAAGCTTTTCAACGAATCATAGAACACGCAACTGTCTAGATATCATTCAAAAAAGCCCCGTGTTACGGAGAGAAAGGATTTGTTTTATTGGACCAAACACAAAAATTGTCGAATGAAAATTTGATGAACTTTATCCCAGTCTTAAAAAGGTTTTAGAACATGAAAACCCTTACTTTACTGTTCTTGAAAGGATTACATTTTCGTTTTTCGAGACTATTAGTACTCTTTGTTTTATAAACGAGCAGGACCACATTCCCTTTGCTACGAAAAGTGTCCATATTCTTAAGAGAAAATTGAAAACGAGAGTATCTACTTATTTTTACTTCTTATTCGAGTTCATATAAAAAAAATATTTGCTTTTATCAATAACTATAATTAATTATATAGTTACTTGTGCAACGATGTTTAATCTTTGATAAAAAAAAATTGAAGGAAATTCTGGATAAGTGAGTGATAAGATTGAAATTCGTTTTCGTTTAAAAATAATAGAAATCAGAGGGTGATTTACGAAATTTTTAGGAGAAAAAGAAGTTTCATGCTAAAACTATAAAAGTTATTTAGGTTTATGCTTCTTCCATTATTGTTTCTTGTTCATTAATAGGAGTTACTCTAATAAGGAGTATTGACTGATTAGAATTTTGAAAGTGACAAGCGTTTTCTATATCGATAGTATCTGCATGATTGATATATCTTGAATTTGATTTCGTGATATTTTATAATAAATTATTGCTATAATAAATATAATTAATATAGTGAATGTTAAGAAGCAATAGAATTTTATATTATCTGAGTTGTTTGCAATTTTAAACTTATGATTATATAATATTTGAGCAAAAGATTCTAATTCTTTTATAGTGATTTCTTTGTTTTCTTTGATTTGTATTCGACAATTTGCCAATACTTCTTCTGAGAGAATTGATTTTTCACTGGATAATTTTTGAAAATAATTACTGATGATTCCTGTAATTGGAATGTAGTTTAAAGAAATTTCCGCTGTTTTTGAAAATTTAAAATTTTTAACAGTTTCTAAAGAAAATTCTTTAGATTGGTTTATATAAGACCATGAATTGTTTTGTATTGGTATCGTTAATAAAATATTGAAATTACAATTACTTCCTAAATGCTGAAAGAATATAGAACTTTCACAAATCTGCTCTATTTTGAGATTCTTAAATATTGTTGAAGTGTTGCACATATGGTCTTTAAATTTAAAATAGCAGGATTCAAACCATGGATCAATTAAAGTTAAATACGTGTTGTTACTAACTGCAATGTATTTATGAGTATTAATGATCTGAGTTAATATTTTATAATGTGAACCTAAATCTTTGTATCCTGGAATTGAATAGATGTTATAAACCCGGAATTCCATTCTAGATGGAAGTAGCAGAATTGACATAAAGAACTAATGATTTTTTAGTTGGAAAATATTATTTAAATGTAATTTATAGAATTCTGAAGGTGGAAGGTTGTTGGGTATAGAAACATTTTGTTTAAGTAATTTTATTTCACGAAGCATTGAATTATATTTGTTTAGTAATAGAAAAGAGTTCCAAATATTATTTATTGGAAGAGATAGTATTTGAGAACATTTTTTCTCAAATACTATCAAATACTTATCAAATACTTATCTCAAATACTTATTATACTATAAATAAGGATTTACTCAATCCTTTTTCAAGGATTGTGATATATTCTTTTCTAAAATTCAAAATGGGTAATAAATTTTTGACTGCATTCCGTTTTTTTAAATTTATTTTGAGAATGTAGCATTGTTTGATGATATCATTTCTGTGGCTGAAAGGTAAAAGAGCACAACTCCATTTTCATGGTTTCGAGATAAACGAGTTTTAATTTTTTCTTAGTTTTGTGAAATCGAAAAATCAACAAATGTTTTTGGTGTTTTGCATTATGTCTTATTATTTAATTGATTTTTTAAATACGTTTATCAAATTTAATAAAACGCTTCGATTTTAAAGAAATTTAATATTTTTTCACCGTAACATTATATTTTGTTGAAGTTGTGTCGTTTCACCTTTAAATTGTAATATCTAACTAACTTCAATTTGTTTTTAAACGTCATTTTCAAAAAATGGTTATGATTTACTTTCTTTTAAACTCTTGCCTAAATAAAATACATTTTTAGGTTCATATACATTTTTATTATATATTATAATTATTGTATATTATATAAATACATAATGATAAGTCAATTTAATCAATAACTTAAAAAATATTTTGTAGAATCAGTAATTTTTTAAAAGCGTCAATTGTTTTTCTCATTCTGAATGGAGTTGTGTCGTTATACTATTCGATCAACGACAAAAGTGGACTTGTGTCATTATATTATTCATTATTTTCTTTGTAAATAAATGTTTTACTCATTTTACAAGTATGAAACTTTAAATAGCATGTCTAAATATATATGAATCTGATGTTATCTCAAATTTGATAAAATGGCGCTTGTGCTGTTTTACCTTTCAGCCACAGATTTATAGGCGATGAGTAAATGTGTAAAGAATATTGATTCCAAAGAAAATTTTGAAAATGGTTTGCTTCAATTTTTAATATTCTGTTTATTTCAGATCGAATATTCTCTTGCTCTGTGTCTAAATTTTTTGTTTGTGTGTCATTGCTAAGTATAACTTTGGTTGTTTTAATAAAATCTTCAATTTTACTTTTATATAATGAAAATTCTGATTTAAACATGATATTTGTGAATCTTTACAAAGGTCTTCATGACTATCTAATAGTTGATGAATTTTAGTTTTAATATGGAAGATTTCATTAACTTTAATGTAAGTTGCAATATTCCAGTGATATATGAGGACCCTTTTTGAAGTTAAATATACAAAATAAAGAGCGGGTAATTAAGATAAAGAGATATTTGTTTGTGAAAAATCCTTAGTAGCATCCATGCTACAAGAAAGAAAAATTGTAAAAGTAATACATATTAATATTTTCATCGCTTCCAGTCCCACCTGCAAAAGAAATTAAGCTTTATTAGTTTGATTGTCTTATTTTCATTACAAACCATTAGAAATTAAAACTAAAGCGATAAATGATGAAGCATGCAAATGATAATTATTCTTAGATTTCGTATTCCACATATACCTTTATAATCAAGATTCTTGAAAAAATTAAGTTAAGTTTATCAAAACAGAAGCCAAATAGATTATAATAGTTCTAACGCATTACAATAAAATATAAAATTTTACTCTTTTTTATTTTATTTATTTTATTTTTTTTTATTTATAAATATATTTATTTATTTATTTATTTATTAATTTTGTGTCACGTCATCGTGACCTAGTACACTTTCTTTATTATAAACATCAATAATAATTATATTGTAAATTCACTATTTTCTAAATTGTACAAAAGCGAAGAAGAGAATGACAACCGTGGAAAGAAATATTGTAGAAAAGCGAAGAAGAGAATGACAACCGTAGATAGAAATATTGTAGTCAAGCGAAGAAGAGAATAACAATCGTGAAAAAAAAATATATTGTAATCAAGCGAAGAAGAGAATGACAACCGTGGATAGAAATATTGTATTCGAGCAGAAAGAAAGAACTTAAAACTCAATGTACATTTTTGGAGGAAACAAGGGGAAGCTGCGCAATGTATAATACTGAGGAGTGAAAATTGAGGGATTTTACATAAATAGTGGCTGTGGACCACCACGAGCTCAGTCTATGTTTTAGTTTTGTCTCTTAGTGTTGTTACGCAGTAGTTATCCAATAGTTAGTCAGTTGTTAGTTAGTTTGTCAGACGAAATCGAAGTCCGCATCAATTCATTCCGAAAAATACAAATTATCAACTCGTCGGCTTTCTTTCTACGAGCTCCGGATTCACGTCTCTCCGAGTCTCCAAATTTTATCTAAGGTCTTGACCCGCATCGCCTGATAAAATCATCCACCCAGGACAAGGAAGTCAGCCTCTGCCAGCCTTCTAGCCTGACATTGCATAGCGCCTCCACTTGTACTGGTGTAAGATAACGCAGTGTAATCTTCCCGAACTGACCTGCCTCTCTAAATCACTGTTTCTCGTCTACAAGATCCACTACAATATACATATCAAGGTAAGACATGTACAAAAATTTGTTGTTCCTATCCATTCGTATACCTTACTCCATTTTAACCAAACATTCATTGTTTCAGTGAATTACCAAATCCTCGAGTCAAGATTGTTTCTCTCAGCTGTCAGGATTCTTCTCTTTGTACAATTGAAAATAAAACATTAACTTAACTATACTATACATTGTTCAAAACACCTTCCTTTCCTGTTCCCTTAGTTCGAAGCCTTCTGCTTCGTAAATAAAACAGGATTTTAAATAATAAAGATTTTTGTATCTGTAAATTGTCCCCTCAGGACATAACAGAAACAATTTCTAAATTTTTGGTGCATCGGCCGGGAAACAAAAGGAAAAAGAATTTGAACAATGTAAAAACCTGAGAGAAATAATCTGAGAACATTATTGATAAAATTTAATTGTCTTTGTTACTAACAATCCTTTGTTGCATGTACATTTTTTATATTTTCATTCATGAATAGTAAACAAATTGCGAGTAGTGATCGCCAAACCCGAAGCCAAGCCAAAGCGCTAGCAGATCAGGAAAAAGATTTAAAATTCATAAATTTTGGGGAAGCTAAAAACCCCAAGGTTGTCCACTCACCACCTGTGAATAAAAAGTAGGAAATAACAGTAACCAAACTGAACATCCAAACGAAAACTCTGGTATTAATTTAGAAAATAGGAATACAGTAACTGACAATTTTGAAAATAATTATAATGAGAAACAGCTTATTAGTTTCTTAAGTAATGAAGGTGACGAAACAGTAATTAATCCTGACGAAATTTTAAAATTTTCCACCCCAAATAAGTCTAGCCAAGAAAAAATTCGTGAATTAAGAGAAATTTTGCGAAACTCCTTAAAGGATAACACCTTTGACGAAAAAACTGACGAAATTAATGAATTAAAAATCCTTGTACAAATTAATACAGAAAATAGCGACCCAAACAAAAATTTGCAAAAATCTCAAACCAATAATTTTTTAACAGACGATTCTTCAGACATAATGAGTGTTCCGTATAACCAGCAGGTGTCTTTAAGAGACGCACTTGAAATAGTACCGGTTTTTGATGGTAAAAATATTTCCCTTTCAGCCTTTATAGAAGGATGCGATGAGGTAAAACAAATGATACCAGAAACACCCCAAGTAGAGGAAAATTTAGTTAAATTAATTCGCGGAAAATTAATGGGGGAAGCTAGAAGAGGAATTTACGGTTCAACCTTTCAAACTATCAAAGATTTAACAGACCAGTTAAAAAAAATTTATTTACCTCGGAAAAGTGTTTATCAGTTACAAGGGGAACTAGGTAATATTTACATGTGGGAAAATGAAACAGTCCTATCATATGCCAATCGCGTAAAAGAAATTGCCGATCAAATTTACGATGCTCATAGATTAAATAATAAGGGGACTTTAGATAAAACATTTATCGAATCTTTAGAAAAAGATTTAATTCAATGTTTTCGGAGAGGGTTAAAACCAGAAATTGAAATTCGGATTCCAGAAACACTAATTTTTAAGGAAATCACAAGTAGGGCAATTGAGGTTGAAAGAAGAATAAACTCCAGTAATGAACTTAGGAGGGGGAGAACAAAAAATGAATCAAATGAATCTAAGGTAACATTTGCAAAGATAGAAACAGTAACTTGTCAAATTTGTAATTTAAATGGACACACGGCTGCCACCTGTCGCAGGTTAAATAATAACCAAAATTTTCAAAATCGGGATAGAAATTTTACACCATGGAATGGAACAAGAGGCTTCCAAAATAGGGGAAATTTACCTTTTTCTCAAAATCGATGGGAAACCCCTCCACGCGCTCAAAATTTTTCTCCAATACGAGGAAACTCTTGGAGACCGCAGCAACAATCACAAAATTCTAGAACAAATTTTTATCAAAATTCTTTAAACTCATCTTTCAATAATAAAAATAATTTAACATGCAATTATTGTAAAAAACCAGGGCATTTATTAAGAGACTGTAGACGCAGGGAATATAATAACCGATTTAAAGACAATAGTAATCAATTCAGGGGTAATAATAGTCAGTTTAGAAGTAATGGACGATTTTGGGAAAATAATCAATCAAGAGAAAATAGTAAATTCGAAGAAAACGCTAGACGTTCATTTTCACCCACCCCAAATAATCAGGGAAACGAACAGAACCGTCCCAACCAAGGTGCAATGGGACAGGTAACTCAGGATTAAATGCACCTGAAAATGAAATTGAAAAATCAATCGAAAGTGTTAAGTGTAATTTTAGTAAAGGTAATATGATCCCATCAATATTTATTAACATAAAAGAAGTTCAAAATCCAGTTCATATGATGATTGACACAGGGGCAGGCTTAAATTTAATCAAAAATAAAAAAATAAATTCTTTAATACATGTTAACACTTCTAGGAAAATACAGCTCACCGGAATTAATGAACATCCTGTACATACTTTAGGTCAGGTTAAATTAGAAATTTTCGGCTATTTAACCACATTTCACATAATACCTGATGAAGTTCCTGTTCAGGAAGAAGCTGTGCTAGGTTCAGAATTTTTTACTGACAACAATGTAAAAATTAATTATGCGGAAAAATGCTTAGAAGTTCATGGTCAATTTTATCCTTTTTCAACCCAAGAAACAATAATTTTACCACCCCGATCAATTACAGGCATGTATATGATGATTGAAAATACAGATGAGAATGAGGGTTATGTACCATTAATAACCACAGAACCAGGTGTCCTCATGGGTAATGCAATAGTAAAAAATAATCAGGGAAAAGCATATATTAAGGTCGCGAATACTCAATCCGAACCAATTAAAATTCAAATACCTAGAATAAAATTAGAAAAATTTGAAGAATTTAATAAAATAAATAATGAAATTCAACAACCCGTCAATTCTAATTCAGTAGAAAAACTTTTAGATAGTTTCTTTTCCACCTCAGTTTTGAATCACGAACAGTACGCTTTTAGAAAAATTACAGGTAAGGAAAGAGTTGAACAGATATTAGATTTGCTTCGGTTAGACCATTTAAGATCGGAAGAATTAAAACATGTAGAAACCTTAATCGAAAAATATTCTAAAAGATTTCATTTACCTGGCGAATATCTTACAGCTACAAACGTTTTGCAACACAATATTCCAACAAAAGATGAGGAACCTGTATTTACGCGTCAATATCGATTTCCACCTGTACATAAAGAAGAACTTTTAAAACAAACAAATGACCTTTTAAAAAATAAAATCATTAAACCTTCTCAATCCCCGTATAACACTCCTGTTTGGATTGTACCAAAAAAGGACGACTCACAAGGTAATAAAAAATGGTGAATGGTACTTGATTTTCGTAAATTAAATGAAAAAACAATAACTGATTTTTTCCCATTGCCTAATATAAATGAAGTTCTTGAAACCCTCGGAAATGCGCAATATTTTTCTGTTTTCGATTTAGCTTCCGGTTTCCATCAAATAAAAATGAGCCCAAAGGATTCTCACAAAACTGCATTTTCTACACCTTATGGTCATTATGAATTTGATCGTATGCCATTCGGATTAAAAAATGCTCCAAGTTGTTTTCAAAGGTTAATGAACTCGTGTCTATCCGGATTAATTGGGACGGAATTATTTGTATATTTAGACGATGTTGTTATTTTTGCAAACACTTTAGAAGAACACCAAGAAAAATTTGATAATTTCATGAATCGTTTGGAAGTAGCTAATTTAAAATTACACCCTGATAAATGTGAATTTCTTCGACCGGAAGTAGTATATTTGGGACACATTATCGATAAGGATGGTGTAAGACCAGATCCAAAGAAACTCAGCGCAGTTAGAGATTTCCCAACTCCGAAAAATATTAAAAATATTAAACAATTCTTGGGTTTAGCAGGTTATTATCGGCGTTTTATTAAAAAATTTTCAAAGAAATCAGGACCTTTAAATCAATTATTAAAAAAGGATATGCCTTTTCAATGGGGTGATAAACAACAACTAGGTGTGAATTCTGTCCATTTCATGGACACTTAGCTTCCAAGGAAGCAAAACAATTTGCTTCCTCATAGAGGAAGCAATAATTTAATAATATTTTAAATATTTTAAGTTAATAAAAACAAAAATTAAAAAAACATGAATTATTTTGATTAAAAAGATACTAAAATAATTTGATTAGTTAATTTCAAAAATCCCTAAGTTCAAATTCAGATATTTATGATTTCAATAACCAATTTAAATTTTATGGAAAATCCTCTACCAAAAACTTTATGCACGCATACACATTTACCCACACATATGTACGTATACATAAATACACATACACATAAATAAATAAAAATTAAATTAATTTTAATTTTGATAATATGGCATTCTTTTACATTCAAAATAGTCACAGAAAAAAAATTGGCACCGATAAGTAACATATATTTCGATGGGTTGAAATTTCTCAGGTGACTCCACTTAATGAACCAAATTTGATGATTTTCATTTCTCCCAAAAAATATTTTTTTTTCAGCCAATCAAAAAATGGCTTAAACAGACTTAAGGTACATGTTTAAAGCTTTAAAAATTCACTTAGAAAATTTATTTATGTATATTTTTGGTGTTACTATAGCTATTTGAAATAAACAACTTTTTAAAAAAGTATCTTTACATTTCTTGAAATATTTAAAAAAATATTAAAGACACATTAATTTAAGCTAGATATTCTTCTTCTACAGGTTCTGGCAATAAGTTTTAAAAAAAAAAGACGTCCCGATATGTTCATTAAGCTCTGAGCAATCAGCGTTTAAAAATCGCTCGGGTCCCGTAGACCCAATCTAGCAGTTACGTTAAATCCCGATAGTCTAGCAGTTGAGGGTTAATATTATTAGTAATATTATTATTATTATTATTATTATTATTATTATTATTTTACTAGATGAAAATTATGTCCATTTCGTGGATATTTCGTTTCAAAGTGAGCAAACAAATTTTTTTTCTTATAGAAAAAGCAATATATTAATAATATAAAATTTAATTCGAGAAATTCTTTAAAAAAAGGAATTTTAAGTGCAAAAAATGAAAAAACATCAATTAATTTACGAATTTTTGATCAATTATAAAAGTTATATAGGTCAATCGATTCGTTTTGAGATAAGGAATATGATTTTTTATTCATTAAGTTGTATTTTTAGCTTGGAAAAAATTTTTAGCAAAAAACGATTTTTTTCGATGAAAAATGGTGCTCAACAAAATTTGATTGGGTATTTTCAAAAATCCCTGTGTCCAAATTTAGATATTTACGAGCTTAAAAAGTCATCCCAATTTTATTAAAATCTGTTGAAGCGTTCTCGAGATATCCTGGCGACAAAAAACGCTATACACACACACGTACACACGTACGTACACACACACACACACACACACACACACACACACATACATCTGGACATTTGCTTAGGAATGAAAATTTACGCTTTTTAGATGAAAATGAGTCGATTTAAACTATTTTTGGAAAATTGAAAATCTTAGCGATCACAAAGCTTCCTCTATAAGGAAGCAAAAAGCATTTGAAAACTTGAAAGATAAACTTTGTGAAGAACCTTTGCTAATAAGACCTGATTTTGATCAAACCTTTATTTTAACTACGGACGCATCAGGTTTCGCAATCGGCGGAATTTTATCTCAAGGGGAAATAGGGAAGGACAAACCAATTGCTTACGCTTCTAGATCTTTAAATGAACATGAGATAAAATATGACACTTATAATAAAGAAGCCTTGGCAATTGTGTATTGTGTTTTACACTTTAGGCACTTCCTGTATGGTAGTAAATTTAAAATTGTTACGGACCACAAACCTTTATTATGGTTTAAGAATTCAAGCGATCCTTGTTCACGAGTAACAAGATGGAAACTTAAATTGTCGGAATATGATTTTGAAATGATTCATAAAGCAGGAAAAATGAACGTCAACGCGGACGCGTTATCTAGAAACCCTGTTAATATCGCAAAAAGAATGATTCCAAGAAAATTTAATAATAAAAGTGATAATGTGAAGCCAATAATTGGAGTAGAAGAGGATGACATAGATAATCTTTTTGAATACTTATTTGAAGAAGAAGATACAAATGAAAACGAGCACGAAATATCTAATCAGGGAGTTGAAAATAATAATATTATTTATAATGACAATGATGACAAAAATGAAGATGTCGACGATGATCAAAATTACGAAAATGATAAAAATCTTGAAAATGAAGAGGAAAATTTAATATGTTATGAGGAAGTCGATTATGAATCTTTCGAAGAATTATATAACAAAGAAGATAATTCTGATTTTAAAACAGTAACGAGAGAAAAACTGAAAAAATTAAATCAAAGAAAAAACGTGTATCAAAATAAACAAAGTAAGTTTAAAGAAAATATGAATCAGGAAAGCGTTCTAAATCCAAGAAATAAAAATTCTAAATCAACTAAATCAAGTGTAAATAAAAAAACTAAATCTGTGAAAATTAAGTCAAGTAAGTCGGGTCAGAAACAAAATCCAATGAATATAAATCCTAAATCTGTGAATATTGAACTAAGTAAATTAAAAAGTGATCGAAATCTAGTGAAAATAAATCCTAAATCCGGAAATACTAAATCAAGTGAACTAAGTAGTGATGAAAATCCAGTGAGTGATAATTCTAAATATAAAAATACTAAGTTAAGTGACTCAAGCGAAAATCAAAATCTAAAATCGAGTACTGTATCATGTGAAATAATGAAAAATCGAGAGAGTGAAAATACTAAATCTGTGTACAATAAATCAAATAAAAGTGAAATTAATCGCGAAAATCTGAAAATAAAATCAAAAAAATCTAATCCTAATGAAAATAAAAGTGAAGAGGTAAAAATCAAAGAAAAATTTTCAAGGTCTAAGTAATACGAGAAATCTAAGAAATCGAAGTCAAAATAAAAAATATTATTCAGATTGCATGGTCAATAATGAAGAAGATGAGGACGAATTACTAAATCAAAAAATTCAAGTTCAAGATAAAAATCAAATTTCGCAAAATTTACAAAATTCTGATGAAGATTCTGATCCTGATTATACGCAAAAATCTGTAAATCAAAATCAATCAAAAGTAAAGAAGAAAAGAGGAAGACCGCGTAAAATAAATTCTGACAATAAAGCAAGTACATCAATCAAGAAAAAAGGGGTAGGCCCAAGAAGAATTTAATTAACGAAGAAAATAAAGAAAATGAAGAAAATAAAGATAGTGAAGACTCAGATCCAGAATATTTCGTTCAACATGACAATTATGAGGTACCGAGGAACCTGTATGAAGATTATGAAATAAATGAAGATAATGAAGATTTTAGTGACAGTAATGATAGAATTGAAAACTATGAAGAAAATGAAGAAAATGAAGAAAATGAAGTACTTAATTCTGATGACCAGTTTGAGGAAATCGAAGAAAATAAAGAAATCGAAGGAATCAAAGAAAGTGAAAATTTTGAAAAATATGAAGATATTGTAGAAGATGAAGAAAATGAAGAAAACAAAGAAAATATAAATGATGTAGACAACGATATAGAAGAAGTTAATTTCGGTTTAGAAAGTAACAAACGTCCCCCACCCGAACCCCCACCCTTAGATAATCCTTCTACTTCTGATAATAATATCCATTCTCGAAACATTGTTGAATGTAAAGATCAATTAAGAATGAGAAAGGATAACTATGTATACTTTTTATCGACGACATGCGTACCTCAGGATAATGGTTCAAAGAGCCTGTTTAAGCAAAATGAATTACCTAAGTTTAAAAATCTCGAAATCGGTGAAGCTAAAGAGTTTAAGAAAGGAAACTTTTATCATATTGCGTTACCAATTATCTCAGAATCTAGCGCTAGCCTAACCGAAATGCATAAAAATATAAAATCTTCCATACAATCTTTTAAAACATTAGTTGAAAAACTAAAACTTCGGTCTGTAAGCATTGCTAGAACTATGATTATAAATCATATAAATTGGAATGAAATTATTTTAATGTTTCGAGAAATTTTTCAAAATTGCAGCACTATAATAATAATTTGTAATGGTTATACTCAATATGCAACAAATGAACAAAGAAAAATTTTAATTGAAGAAGCCCACTCCTCAGCATTAGGCGGTCACAAAGGGGTAAGCAAAACTTACAACCGCATCAGACAAAAATATTTTTGGGAAAATATGAAACTGGACATTCAAAAATATATACAGACTTGTTTACAATGCCAATTAAAGAAACTTGTTCGCGTAAAAACCAAAAATCCAATGGTTATCACTGACACACCTGGAATTGCTTTTGAAAAAATATGTTTAGATATAGTAGGTCCTTTAAAGCCTGTTACTAAAAATGGAAACGAATACATTCTTACGATTCAAGATAATTTGACTAAATATTCCCTAGCAATACCTTTGCCAAATCATCAAGCTAGTACTATCGCTGATGCCTTTATTAAAAAGTTTATTTGTATTTATGGAGCACCAAAGGCTGTTTTAACAGACCAAGGCCGTGACTTTTTGAGCAACCTTTTAAAACGAGTAGCAAAAAGATTTCGCATTAGACAATTTAAAACCACTGCTTTCCATCCACAATCAAATGGATCATTAGAAAGATCGCACCATGTATTGGCAGAATACTTAAAACAATTTGTTAGTAAACATTCTCAGTGGGACGATTGGTTAGAATTGGCAACCTTTTCATATAATACTAGCGTTCATGAAGGAACTAAATGCACTCCATATGAATTAGTTTTTGGTCGATTAGCCAGACTACCTTCGAGCCTACCTTTACTTCCCGAAGAAAAATTAAAAACTTATGATGATTATTTGGTAAATTTGGTAACTAAATTACACGAAATACAATCTCTAGCTCGCGAAAATTTAATTGAGGCTAAAGAAAAATCAAAAATATATTATGATAGAAAAATCAACCCGCAAAATTTTAAAATTGGCGATAGTGTATTTCTTTTACAAGGACCTAAACCTAGTAAATTAGGCGATCAATACACTGGTCCACACGAAGTTTTGGAAATTTTAGGCAAGGGAAACATTAAAATAAAATTAAGCAAAGGACCCAAAATCGTTCACATTAATAGACTTAGACTGTCGCATATTCAACATTCTACCAAGATTAAAACATTAACGAAGATATCAATTGGGAAAATTACCTTTTTGTTTCAGGGGGGCAAAATCTACAATATTAAACTTATTTGACTTGAGAAACAAATCAAAATGGTTGTAAGTATGTACGACTTTGCTCACCATTCCGCAATGCCATTAGAAGAAATAGTAAAATCACAATATTTAATTTATGAAGAAGAACTATTCGACGTTAATATAGATATTGAGCATAGCTATGTTTCCGAATCGGTCCTTACCCAAGATTGTAACTACATTGCAATTCCAGACTGTCATTCTATATTTGGTTGTTTAATAGAATCAATAGGATGGATTCTTCTGACATTAAACGGAAAAGAAGTACCCTTTAATATAAGCAACCAAAACTATTCTAATATGATTGGTTTAGATACTGGTATTATTGGCTACCGAGAAGCCAGAGACGCAGACATTATCAATTAAATATAATTTATTTAATATTATATTGATTATTAAGTGCAAAAATTTAAATAAACAACCCATCACGTTTCAGAAAATGGGAATAACACAACTTATATTTTTAATCGTAACTGTTCCAAGTTCTCCATGACACCTGCTTACGGTATACTTGGATTTGACTGCGCTTCTAGCCGGTTGAACATAACTACACTATCGTTAATCGATGTGGGAAATTGTGAGGCACCAAAGGGTAAGCCCAATACGACGGAAACATATATACAATTGATGCAATTTACTGGAATTACTAAAATAAAGGTAATCCAATGTAAAATAGAAATTAAACGCACTATTTATCATTGTGGAATGCATTCTCATTCGTCTGTAGTAGAAAATGGAGTAGCAGAATATTTGCATGAAATCTCGCATGAATCCTGCAGAGAAATACATAATGCCAGGACCTACAAACACAATGAACAGGTAATAGCGCATGAATTAAAAATGAATCAAACCCTTACCAAAAGCGCAACATTCGCCGGAGATATTCAAGGAAATGGAGCATGTACTGGTGTAAGATATATTGACCCTTTAGGTAGTTGGAAAGGCGTTGTTGTTCAAGGAATCATAAAAATAACATTAGCAGAACAATATGAAATAGCTGATTTAGAAACAGATAGGGTCCGTTTAAGTTCAGGAATATCATGTCCTTTGTCTGATACATCCTGTTTTGATAATGATAACGGTTTTTCATTTTGGCACCCTTTACCTAAAGATATTTGTCAATTTAATAAATACTCATTACTTTATGAAGGTTTTGCTAATAAAATAAAAGATGAAGAAACAGATGAAACCTTATTTTCCTTAGAAACAAAAGAAATTACCTTTGTATTAAGCCAAAAAGGTCAATTTGCAATCTGTCAATATGTTTTGTACCGTACTGAACATCCTAAACTTTTTATTTTTGAAACCGTTAAAGGACGACCATTCTTAGAAGGAAAAGAACTAAAAATCGAAGCTTTGGATATGATGTTATATGTAAACTCAAAATTTATTTATGTCGAAAGACATATTCGAACCCAAATAAACACCTTATATCAAAATATAATGTATCAGCGTTGCAAATTAGAACAAGAAGTATTCAGGAATTCGCTGATCCTTGCAACCCAAGGACCTGATGAATTTGCACTTGACTTAATGAAAGGGCCTGGTTACATGTCGGTAGTAGCAGGCGAAGTAGTACATATAGTCAAATGTGTACAAGTAGAAGTAGCTTATAGGAAAATAGACCAGTGCTACCAACGGTTACCAGTATTCAAAGGTAATGAGAGCCTTTTTCTTAGCCCACGAACACATATATTAACTAATCAGGGTACAATAGTCGACTGTAATTCGTTTGTACCTACCATGTATCAAATCGGCGAAACATGGTATAAAATTTTTCCAAACCCAGTTGAATCTTTCCCACCTCAAATATTACAACCCATGCAAAATCACACATGGAAATATACCAACCCAGCGTCATTAGCAACTAGTGGGATTTATTCACAATCAGATTTAGAAAAACTACGCGAACATGTAATGTTCCCCGCGGAAAAACCCATGATATTAAATACCTTAGCTAGGGGATTTTCTGGACACAATATTGCAAACCAAAAATTATCTATTATGAATTTTATGGATGAACAAACTTTAAACAAAATTGCATCCTCAGCCTGGGGAAAATTTTGGTCCATTTTCACAAGTTTTGGTACTGCTAGCGCTGGTTTGATCGGTGTGATTATCATTATTCGTTGTATTAAAATGATAGCCGACACTTTTATTCATGGATATGCATTGCATAGTGTATTTGGTTGGTCTTTTAAGTTATTAGGCGCTTTTTGGGATTCTGTTACAAATTTATTATTGCATTTAGGTAGAAACGCACCAAATCCAGAAGAATCCTCAACGCATGAAATAGAACGTAGGAAAGTAGAGTCTGCACCGCTTTCACCAGAAATTAAAAACCTTGAACCAGAAAAACAAGGTAACTGGGAAAATCCTGAACTACGTCAAATTTATCCAAATCCTAACATCGAAAATAACTATGTCGTTCACGTATAAAAATCTAACAAAATTTGAAATCTGTCATATAACACGCCTACACAACCTTTTAATTAAAAACTCCTATCCTTTACCTCATTTTGAAATCACGAAAAATCGGAATAAGGATAACTTGGCATATACTTGTGTTCTGAAATTTATGGATGAAACCTTAATTACAACCGGAATAAATCCAACTAAATTGGAGCAAAATGCTGCTAAAACTCTCTTTGAAATTTTACAAAAAGAAAATTTTAAAACACTGGAATCTGCTGACATTTGTTTTAAACTTATTGAATTAAAAAAATTATGTACGAGCATAAACTTCCAAATCCTACCTTTAATTTTCTTCAAATCCAATTAAATGACAAAAAATCCATTTTTATTGTCATCATAAAAATTAACGAATGTAAAAAAACTATAACCTCGTATAATCCTTTGAACGTCTATTCTGAAGCAATCACCAATATGATAACAACAATCCATTCCATTTTTCCTTTAATACCTAACCCCTTTTCTTACTATCAGAATCAACAAAACTTCTTATGCTACGCTGAAACACACAATACACCAACACTAAGTACAGCATCCCTACTAAACAACTACCCATTATCCTTGACTAATTTTTCACATACACAAGCACAAGACACGATAGAAACTTTCAACCCAGATCTTCCTTCTCAATCTACTCCCCAAAATCAAAACAAAAAATTACATATCAAAATCCCTTTTTTCCAACCATATTTTCAAAAAAATGCTTGTAAAATAATATCTAAAAAATTAAGAAAATCAAAATCATGCATGAAATTCATAAGCAACAAAACCGATCATAAAAAATGATATTCTGACACCTTATTTTTCAAGTATATTGTACACAACTAATAAAATTTCTCTCTGTTCCAGGTAAACCTCAAAGGGAATTAAAATGGATGTAAATTCTCTTTTTAAAATATTTCTGATTTCCTTAACTAGCCTTTCAGCCCTATCAGAAATTAATCCACCTTTTTCCGATTCTCCTTACCCACAAAACCCCGCACTATATTTCGAACATTTAGGCACGTCCAGGTTAATAATTTCAAAATGGAAAATTTTAGCATATGTAAACTTAGTTGAAATATTGGAAATCGAAGATAAACTTTATAAAAAAAAATTCTAGAACTAGAAACGCAATGTGAAACTATGAAAAACTCCACGGATTGTTTCCAATTGAAATTTAACATCAGAAATGTCAAAATAAATACAATTAACCAACAAATTCAAACTTTTGTAAATAATGTAGTAAAAGCATCGAATCATGTTTCACTCGAAGTAAGTAACACTTTAACAGAGACACAAAAAATAATTGTTAACCTGGAACGAAATGGTTATCGCAAATCCCGATGGGATATATTTTTCTCTCACCTTTTTCTTTCAACATTTAATGATATATTAGATGATTTTGAGAGATTAAACGAAACAACTATACAACAAGGATCCTTAGAAAATCAATTCCTCACCATCCTTGCGTTTTTAGATAAGTACTTGTTCACCTTGGAAAATCTTTATCAAGCCTTTATTCTTGCATCTAATAATATTTGGTATTCACCCCTAATAGCAACAAAATATTATTTCGTATATCAAGATATACAAAATTCAAACCATAAAGCATCTCTGCCTAACAATGCACCATTTGTAAATTTTTTCAAACCTTCAGATATCTCGGTATATCATATTAAACAATATATGGTTCTTATATCAAATATTCTACTGTTATCTATCGACAAATATTATTTATTTAAAGTGCATTCCATTACAGGTACTAAAAAATGAAAACAAAATATAAAACCATAATCGACATTAACCCCAAACATGAATACATAGCATTTTCATCAGATAACACCACCTATTTTTCCTACAATACAGAATGTTTTAAATTATGCATAACACAACTACCAGAACTTACTTGCAAACCTTCCTTGGAAATAAAATCGTCAACACCAAGCCCAACTTGCGAAAGCTCAATTTTTTTTAAGGGACTACCAAAAAATTACAATTATAAAATCAGTTTAGAACCCAACCCCCAGTGGATACCTTTACACCAAACTAACTCATGGTTATACATATCACAACCAAAACAATTAATACAAATGGCTTGCTTCGTCAATTCAGAATCTTCATTTATCATCATAGGAAACGAAAAATTGCAATTAAAATCCAACTGCATCCTGAATCAACAAATTTCTTTACCATTCCTTTCAAGCAACTTTGTATCCAACCTTGAAGATCTCTCATTATACTCACCGCTGTTATAACCAATTAGTACATTTCTTGTCGAATTTGTTGAAAAAAATTCGTACTCCGTAAAGAAAATTCTAACCTTGTGTCAACAATATATTTCTAACGCAAAGCAAATTTCCATTACACAACTAGAAAATTGTATTCAAACAACTAAAGATCTTATCTACAAGGAAATTTAAAACGAATTACATTATACCACATACAAGTCAATATTTATAATAATTTCTTCAATCATTGCCTTAACAATTATAATATTAATGATCATTTCTTATAAAATCTCACACAACAAAATCCAAGATTTAGATTATTGGCCCAGACATATAGCTTCTTCCACTAAACAGCATACTTACGATATACCATACTCATATCATGCAACTCCCTTTATAACAACCAATCCTATGAACAGATTGGACACTATAATAGAAGAAGCATGAAAACAATAACAATATTTTCGTACCAAATTTTCGATTAAATGGAAATAGTTTAATTAGAAATATCCATTATCCAAAATCATTAACAGCATGAAAAATAAAAGGAAATATTGAAATAGCATGCAAACCATTATTAATAATTTCATCTCAACATTGAATCCCAATTTATTCCATTGATCCGAAAATCTCAAACTCAAACTTTCTTTCTCTCTTCCTCTTCCACATGAATACCAGAAGTTAAAAAAAAAAAAAAAAAAACTTTTTTGTCATATTTTTAAAATTTTGTTCTCTCAAATCCTCAACTTTAATAACAAATCTATACAAAATCCTTTTATTTATTTTATTTTCAAATTTTAATATTCTCAAATACACCTGTTTTATAATAATACATAATAATTACATCATTATTTTTAAACTTGTGCGACCACCTCAGTTATGGAAAACCCTTCAATTCTAAAATTCACTCCCTTGCTGATAAAATTGGAATTGGACCTTTGTAGAGCATCAACTAAACTCGTTTTTATCTCCATCAGACAAGCTTCCGGGATACCAAGGTATTTCATTGGTAAGAAAAACTCCGCGTCATCAAGTTTGATTTTAGGTGATTCTTTCTTGTATCTATATCTCCCCACATGTACAACATCCGTATAACTAATCTAAAACACAATTAAATTCCATCATTAAAACTCCGAAAATAATTTTAACAAATGATCATATTGATGGAAAATTAAATTAATCAATTTAAATATGATAAAAATAATTTAAGATTGAAATATATGATAAAAAAGATTTGAATATGAAAAATTAAAAACAATAAATAAATAAATAAAAAAAAAAAATAAATAAATAAATAAAAAAATAATAATGACAATAATTACAAAATTACTAAAAAAAAAAAAAATAATAATAATAATAAAAAAAAATTTTGAAAAAATAACGAAAATTGGTGAATAAAATTGAAATTTCGGATAAATAATTGAAAATAATAAATAAATAAATAAATAAATAATGCCAAATTAAGGAAAGTAATTGAAAAATTGTTTAAAACATAGAAAATTGGTTACAATAATCTAAATTTGAGATAATAACTGAAAATTTAGAAATTTAATTGAAAAATAATAAAACATTAAAAATTATAATAATAATAATAATAAAAAGAATTAAAATTGAACAAATAATTAAAATTTGAGATACCTTTATTGAAAAGTAAACAAAAAAAAATTTTTTGTTTTAAACAAATTAATATTAAAACATAAAGTAAATGATTTAAATTACCTGTTTCAATGAATCTCCATCAATAATGCAAAAAAGGTTATCCAATAGTAACACTCCAGACAGTCCTTGAAAATCCACCTGTTCTTTCAACTGACTATATATCGACTGTTGAATTCTCCTTTGAAAACAACTCCACCACTTCGGCAGATATACCTTTTTTCCACCAAAATAACAAAAAATTGTTTTTCCACATTTGCGTTCCCTCCAAATTCGATAGTTACTTATAGGCTTTCCAACCCTGTCACCTCTTGATAAAGGAAAAACATATTCCAATTTAACTTTGCTTAAAATTATATTCTCAAAAACAATTTTCTCTTGAGTTTCTAAAGTCTTTAAATTTTTCTTCAGATTATGAGTCATTCCATATCTCAAAACATCCGGTTTTTCCAAAGGAAATAATTCTTGATAACTGACAGAACTACTCGAAGTCGATGCGCCACAGTGATAATAGTCAACAGCGGGAACATCTAAAGCCATTTTTTTTATAATTGCCATAGAAGAATCAGAACCCTCATTAAAATCTTCAGTAGATATACGCCGCTTAGAATCCATTATAATATTTTGAGACAACTTTTCATCTGTTTTTCCCACCATCGCATTTTCGTCAGAAATAACATTATTCTCTTGTACGAGTCCAGAAGCACCCATAAACTGGGTTCCGATAGCAACATTATCACAGTTCAATACCTCATGTTCAGTTTCTTTCACCAAGTTCTCAGAATTTTGACCATTATCCAGAACAATTACATTAAAATCAAAAGCAGGTACATTCTCACTTTCTACCCCACGCATTATCTGACGAAACGCGTCATCACTTACTCCCGCAAAAATATTATCAAATTCTTGTAAATTGCTCATGTTAAAATCTCTGCGACTATTTAGAAACAACTAAGTCAAAAATCAAAATCTAATTCTTTAAATACAGGAAGCTGAGAGAACAAAATAGTGGGAGATAAAATAAATATATTTTATTATCTAAAATAAGAAAATTTATGGTCCATTTTTGCGCCAAATCTTTAAATTGTTTTCATATGACCCATAGGTCAAGTAGCTGAAATATAACTTCTTGGTAATTCTGCCCTAAACACCCCACTTTTATTATTACTTCTTAGAAACGAATTTCAATCTTATCGCTTCTTTTCTCTAGAATTCTTTTTGCAAATTACTCTCCAAATTAAGATTAAACATCGTTACACAAGTAACTATATAATTAAATATAGTTATTGACAAAAGCAAATATTTTCTTTTTTTTAGATGGACACAAATATCAACTGTCCAATCACAAAATTAGAGAATCTGAGTATTCAATACGGCTTTTCAAAACCACATTACATAATACCAAATCCGATGGGAATGACGGAAATCGCGTCTTGCTCCATTACAATCGAGACAGACTATCTGAAAATAGTCGTACGAAATAAAGATAGAATTATAGAGACCAAAAATGAATTAGCCCAAAAGATGTTTGATAGGATTCTGAGAAGATATGAATTTATTGAGTCTTATACCGAAAGTGAATTAATTCAAAACGAAAATCTTGAAAAAACAAAATTGTTTAAATGGTTAAATTCATGTCAAAGGTGCTACTCAAGGTTTCACACAGCCTCTAGATGTAACGGAAAAAAAAGAAATAAGGACTACATGGATTGGGACCGAATTCTAGAGCGTAAAAATAGAGACGCATAATAAAGCATTTTAAATATATTTGAATTAAATAGCATTCGCTCTATTATCAATAAATAAACTCGGGAACAATAAAAAGTAATCCAGATTAACTAACTCTATATCCACCTCATGTAACATGTAATAATTTATACTTCTATATGTGCTTCTAGATATCTTTACGCTAGAATTCAGCAACAATAATAAACAACAATCAATATTATATTATAAAACTCCTGCGTATCATTACTTAATTAATTTTCAATAATAATTATTCATATAGGACTAAATGCGATGAGTCACAACTAGTCAAAGTAATATAAACTTATAAATTTATATCTTCATTGAAAAATAATAACCTTTTGGTGCAAGAAGTAAAAATAAATAGGTACTTCCGTTTTTAAGTTCCTTTTAACAATGTGGCCACCTTTCGTAACCAAGGGAATGTTGTACAAAGAGTACTAATAGTCTCGAAAAACGAAAATGTAATCCTTTTAAGAACAGTAAAGTAATGGTTTTTCATGTTCTAAAACCTTTTCACGACTTAAATGAAAGTCAACAGATTTTCATTCGCCAATTTTTGTGCTTGGTCCAACACAAATCCATCCTCCTCAGAACACGGAGCTATCGAAATAATATCTAGACAGTTGCGTGCTCTATGGTCAGTTAAAACACTTATATTGTCTTTCAAGAATTGTTCTAACTTATTTAATTTAAGTGAGCTTTCAGAACGATTTAAAGTAATAAGCGTCAATATTTCTGTAAATCTATTAATAAGTCGTTTAAACGTGCGTTTATGATCTTGACTTGAATGCTTTTTAAATTTTGGTTATATTTTTTTACCAAATTGCTCATACAATTCAGCCTGTTCTAAGTGATATCCAATGTACGAGTAACTGTAATTATTCACAGGTAATCGAGAAAATCATTACTCGATTTCTTTTTGCATTATTCTTCAATAAAAGATCTATGTCTTTCCCGTCATTTGCAAAATGAATGTTTTTTTTTTTTTTATTTGGAGGCATACATAAGCTATGTTAAAACTTAAAAAAAAAACATCCTAAACTCTTTGAAATAATTTCAAATACAAAATATCAAACACTTTGACATTTTTATCTAACTATTTTATCAGAATTAATTGTTATTGATCGCTATTTTAGACGTTTGTTCATTTAAACTGCATCGCTTGCAGTATTGTAGTGTTCAAAACTTATAGCAATTTCATGTTTATTATATCAAAATTATATCTCCGGGAGAGGTATATTATTGTAATCTTATTTAGATAGTATCTTTCATTGAAACTTTCATTACAAAGCAGTATTATAAACAGTAAAATTTGTATACTACTTCAGGACTAAATGTATACGACAAATACTTTTACCTAATATAATCTAGTAAAATGTATACTACGCCTTATAAAATCTAGTTATAATGATTATATTCACTATATTAACAAATATCGAACAAATTAACTAATTTCTTTACAAAATTTTATTAATGTGCCACCTCGACCAATGTACGTCGAATATATTAATAATTCCTTTTTTTAAGCCTTGTTATATTGTTCTGACAATGGCTTTAGATTTTTATGCAAAACATTTAATTAAACAAGTATTCCATAATTAATATTTGAGCACACTACTCTGATGGTACTTTTTTCGAAAATATTAGAATCGAAAAACATTTCGAAATTCTCAAAAGATATTTTTGGGAAAATTATTATTTGGACCGATCTACTCATAATAATGATAATATTATCATAAATAGTTAGAATCAAAGAATATTAAAATTCTTTATATCTATCTTCCTCTTTCTCTAATTAGTAAACGATATTCAACACAATGTTATCAAATTCTAAAAAAAATTGACGCTAAGTAATAAATTATCATGTCATCTCACTTATATTATAAATATACGAAATACTCCGTAAATTTATCGCTTATCGAATACTCAAGCTCCTCTTTCGTATTCTTCTCATAAAGGGGGAAGGAGCGTCCAAACGTACGCAAGCGAACATACTCGTGTTATCTTAATGTACGCGTTTTTTTTTAACTGCGACAATTTTTACTCTCTTCATGTTAATAAAATAAATGATCAAATTAAATACTATCTCTAGTTTTTATGTAAAAGATTAAGATTCAATTGCCTCGAAAACAATTCCAACAAAATATTACACATGCCAATTTATTTATTTATTTATTTATTTTATTTATTTTTTTTTTCTCTCCTACTTCAAGCTACAATATTTAAGCTTGAATGTTATTAACATTACTGTCTTCGAATAAATATTATTGTTTCCAGTATTTTGTAAAATTCTCTAAAGATTGTTAATATGTCGTCACAAAATCTTTAAAGTGACATACTCCCTCAGATCATTAAATTCGGAATATTCTAAACTTACTCAATCTTTGAATTCGGAAAATTATCACTTGCATTCCCATTTTCCGAATTTAAAAGGGGGGAGGTGTCACGTCATCGTGACCTAGTACACTTTCTTTATTATAAACATCAATAATAATTATATTGTAAATTCACTATTTTATAAATTGTACAAAAGCGAAGAAGAGAATGACAACCGTGGAAAGAAATATTGTAGAAAAGCGAAGAAGAGAATGACAACCGTGGAAAGAAATATTGTAGAAAAGCGAAGAAGAGAATGACAACCGTAGATAGAAATATTGTAGTCAAGCGAAGAAGAGAATGACAATCGTGAAAAAAAAATATATTGTAATCAAGCGAAGAAGAGAATGACAACCGTGGATAGAAATATTGTATTCGAGCAGAAAGAAAGAACTTAAAACTCAATGTACATTTTTGGAGGAAACAAGGGGAAGCTGCGTAATGTATAATACTGAGGAGTGAAAATTGAGGGATTTTACATAAATAGTGGCTGTGGACCACCACGAGCTCAGTCTATGTTTTAGTTTTGTCTCTCAGTGTTGTTACGCAGTAGTTATCCAATAGTTAGTCAGTTGTTAGTTAGTTTGTCAGACGAAATCGAAGTCCGCATCAATTCATTCCGAAAAATACAAATTATCAACTCCTCGGCTTTCTTTCTACGAGCTCCGGATTCACGTCTCTCCGAGTCTCCAAATTTTATCTAAGGTCTTGACCCGCATCGCCTGATAAAATCATCCACCGAGGACAAGGAAGTCAGCCTCTGCCAGCCTTCTAGCCTGACATTGCATAGCGCCTCCACTTGTACTGGTGTAAGATAACGCAGTGTAATCTTCCCGAACTGACCTGCCTCTCTAAATCACTGTTTCTCGTCTACAAGATCCACTACAATATACATATCAAGGTAAGCCATGTACAAAAATTTGTTGTTCCTATCCATTCGTATACCTTACTCCATTTTAACCAAACATTCATTGTTTCAGTGAATTACCAAATCCTCGAGTCAAGATTGTTTCTCTCAGCTGTCAGGATTCTTCTCTTTGTACAATTGAAAATAAAACATTAACTTAACTATACTATACATTGTTCAAAACACCTTCCTTTCCTGTTCCCTTAGTTCGAAGCCTTCTGCTTCGTAAATAAAACAGGATTTTAAATAATAAAGATTTTTGTATCTGTAAATTGTCCCCTCAGGACATAACATTTGGTTAGAATGCTGAATATGTGATAATCTAAGTCTATTAGTATGAACGATTTTCGGTCCCTTATTTAATTTTATTTTTATGTTACCCTTGCCTAAAATCTTTAGAACTTCGTGTGGACCAGTATATTGGTCGCCTAATTTACCAGGTTTAGGTCCTTGTAACAGAAATACACTATCTCCAACCTTAAAATTTTGTGGATTAATTTTTCTGTCGTAATACGTTTTTGACTTTTCTTTTGCGCAAATCAGATTGTTTCGAGCTAAAAATGGGATTTTATGTAATTTCGTTACTAGATTTATTAAATAATCATCATAAGTTTTTAATTTTTCGTCTGGAAGTAAAGGTTCACTTGAGGGCAATCTTGCTAAACGACCAAAAACTAATTCATATGGAGTGCATTTAGTTCCTTCGTCAACACTTGTATTATACGAAAATGTTGCTAACTTTAACCAATCATCCCATTGCGAATTTTTGCTAACAAATTGTTTCAAATATTCTGCTAATACATGATGCGATCTTTCTAGAGAGCCATTTGATTGTGGATGAAAAGCTGTTGTTTTAAATTGGCAAATACGAAATCTTTTTGCTACTTGTTTTAAAAGATTACTCAGAAAATCACAACCTTGATCAGTTAATACAGCTTTTGGTGCACCATAAATACAAATAAATTTGTTTATAAATGCATCCGCGATAGTACTTGCTTGATAATTTGGTAGTGGTATTGCTAAGGAGTACTTAGTTAAATCATCTTGAATCGTAAGGATATACTCGTTATCATTTTTAGTAATAGGTTTTAAAGGACCTACAATGTCTAAACAAACTTTTTCGAAAGTTATTCCAGGTGTGTCAGTAATAACCACTGGATTCTTTGTTTTTACACGAACAAGTTTCTTTAATTGACATTGCAAACAAGTCTGTATGTACTTTTGAATATCTGTTTTCATATTTTCCCAAAAATGTTTTTGTCTGATACGATGGTAAGTTTAACTTACTGCTTTATGACCGCCTACCGCTGAGGAATGTGCTCCTTCAATTAAAATTTTCCTTTGTTCGTTTGTTGCATACTAAGTATAACTATTACAACTATTAACCATAGTTCTTGCAATGCTAACAGAACGAAGTTGTAATTTTTCAGCTAATGTTTTAAAAGACTGAATGGACAATTTTAAATTTTTTATGCATTTCAGTTAAGCTAACGATAGATTCTGAGATAATTGGTAATTGGTAATTGGTAATTGATCTTTACATTCAACAATATTTCGAGAATGGATATTATTGGCAGAAGTAGAAGGACTGTCTAAGGGTGGGGGTTCGGGAGGGGGTCGTTTGTTACTTTCTGAACCGAAATCAACTTCTTCTATATTATTATCTACATCATTTTCATCATCTTCAATTTCTTCATTTTCTTCATCCTCTACAAAATCTTCATATTTTTCAAATTTTTCACTTTCTTTGATTTCTTTGATTTCTTTATTTTCTTCAATTTCTTCAAATTGTTCATCAGAATTAAGTGCTACATTATCTTCAGTTTCTTGGTAATCTTTAATGCTATCATCACTTTCGCTAAAATCTTAATTATTTTCATTATTTTCAAAATCTTCATAAAGGTTTCTTGGTACCGTCAAACGGGGCAATTATGGTACAAAAACTGCATTTTTTTGTATTCTATGCTTCACCAAAAATCAGAATTATATACAAAATTTTTTTTAACTAACTAGCCACGTTGTTTACATCCTTCTGAAAGTTTACTGTAAGTTTTACCATAAAAAACATTTTTTCTTCGAGTTATAAAAACTCAAAGTTTGTATTATAATAATTTCGCAGTCGGGGCTATTATAGTACAAAATTTATTTTTGTTTATAAAATAAAGAAAACATTTTATTTTTTGCATTAAACTATGTGGGAACCTTTAGATAGATATCCCAGAGACAAATTTTTTATAAGTCGCCAAAGAGTAATTATTATTATGGAAGTTATTTATGAAAATATAAAGTTAAATAATGAAATTTGTCAAAATTTGTATTTTATGTTATTTTAATAATTAAACGACTTAATATGGTCCATAATAACGTTTTGAGCTATTTTATCTCAAGCAATATTGAAATTAACTTAAAACCCTTGTAAATAATATGATATTAATATAAGTGGTTTTTGAGGTTATGATGCACTCGTTGTCAAGTTTGACAAATTTGAGTTATTTTCAATTTTCTGACAAAAAATAAAACATTTACTTAATAAAAACAATTATGCCAAAGCCCAGAAACCTTTTTCACTTTTTAATAAAACGAATTTTCATAAAATAATTAAAATAGTTTTGTACCAGAATAGCCCCGCTATGTGCTGAACTTTTAGTTTTTAACCATTTATTCCTTAAATTCTTAATAAAAAGTTAGCCCATCACGTGAATATAGTCCCAACTAAATTCTCAACACGTACCTTAAGTATCTTTTACATTGAATTTGTCAATATTAAGATCGAAGCAGATTTTTAGAGAACTTCCATTTTTTAATGAAATTTGTATGTATGTATGAAATTTTTCCGGATTTTTGACAAAGAATTTATTAGAAACAATACTGTTATTTTGTTTGCGAAATATTACACTATATTTACAAAGAAAAATCATATTTATAAATTTCAAAATAAATATTTTAGAAATAAAAAACCAGCTTGTACCATAATAGCCCCCGGTATAACAGAATAGCCCCGTTCGACGGTACCTCATAGTTATCATTTTGAACAAAATATTTTGGATCTGAGTTTTCACTATCTTCATCTTCTTCATGAATTAAATCTTTCTTGGGTCTACCCATTTTCTTCTTGATTGACGAACTTTCTTCATTATCAGAATTCATTTTACGCGGCCTTTCTCTTTTTCTCGATTGATTTTGTTTCACAGGATTTTGAATATAATTAAGATCAGAATCTTCATCAAAATTTTGCAAATTTCGCGAACTTTGATTTTTACCTTGAACTTGAATTGCCTGATTTAGTATTTCTTCTTTATCTTCTTCATTATCGACCATAGAATCTGAATAATATTTCTTATTTCGAATTTTTTCTAAATGACTTCGACTTCGTAGATTTCTTGTGTTACTCCGACTTTGAAAATTTTCTTCGATTTTTGACTTTTCATCTTTATTTATTTCAGGATTCGATTTCGTAGATTTCATTTTCAGATTTTCGCAGTTGATTTCACCTTCACTTGATTTAGTATACACAGATTTAGTATTTTTACTTTTTCGAGTCTTCATTATTTCACTTGATTTAATACCTGATTTAAGATTTTGATTTTCACTTGACTCACATGACTTAATATTATCCGTCTTAGTATTTTCGCTTGATTCACTCGACTTAGTATTAACCGACTTCGAATTTTTACTTGATTCACTTGACTTAATATTCACTGATTGAGTAGCATCACTCAGTAAATTTTGGTTACCACTTAATTCACTTGATTTAGTATTCTGAGATTTAGGATTTTTACTTACTGGATTTCGATCACTTCTTAATTCACTTGGTTTAATTTTCACAGATTTATGATTTTGATTCACTATATTTTCTTTCTGACCCGACTTACTTGATTTATTTTTCACAGATTTAATATTTTTATTCTCTCGATTTTCACTTATACTTGATTTAGTTGACTTCGAATTTTTATTTCTCAGATTTCCTTGATTTAGTTTCTTCAATTGCCTTCTAGTTACCACTTTAAAATCAGAATTATCTTCTTTATTATGCAATTCTTCGCAGAGATCGTCATCGATTTCCTCATAGCAATTTAAATCTTCGTCTTCATTTTCGAATTCATCTTCTTCATTTTTACCATCATTGTCATCATAATCATTATCATTATTCTCAACTTGCCAACCAAATATTCTGAATCTCCTTCTTCTTCAAATAAATATTTAAATAGATCATCTATTTCATCTTCTTCCACTCCAATTATTTGCTTCACATCATTATTATCATTATTAAATTCTTTTGGAATAATTCTTCTTGCAATATTAACAGGGTTCCTAGATAACGAGTCCGCGTTGACGTTCATTTTTCCTGCTTTATGAATCATTTCAAAATCATATTCCGACAATTTAAGTTTCCATCTTGTTACACGTGAACAAGGATCGCTTGAATTTTTAAACCCCAAAAGAGGTTTATGGTCCGTAACAATCTGAAATTTTCTACCATACAGAAAGTGTCTAAAATGTAAAACACAATATACAATTGCGAAAGCTTCTTTATTATACGTGTCATATTTTACCTCGTGCTCATTTAAAGATCTAGAAGCGTAAGCAATTGGTTTGTCCTTTCCAATTTCCCCTTGGGTTAAAATTCCACCAATTGCAAAACCTGAAGCATCAGTAGTTAATATAAATGGTTTGTCAAAAACAGGTCTTATTAATAAAGGTTCTACGCAAAGTTCATTTTTTAAAATTTCAAAAGCTTTTTGTTGTTTATCGCACCACTTAAAAGGCATATCTTTCTTTAATAATTGTGTTAAAGGTCCTGATTTCTTTGAAAATTTTTCAATAAGACGCCGATATAAACCTGCCAAGCCTAAAAATTGTTTGATATTTTTAATGGTTTTTGAAGTTGGAAAATCTCCTACTGCGCTAAGCTTTTTCGGATCTGGTCTTACACCGTCTTTATCAATAATGTGTCCTAAATAAACCACTTTCGGTCGAAGAAATTCAAATTTGTCTGGCTGTAATTTTAAATTAGCTGTTTCCAAACGATTCATAAAATTATCAAATTTTTCCTGATGTTCCTCTAAAAAATTTGCGAAAATGACGACATCGTCTAAATAAACGAATAATTCTGTTCTAATTCATCCAGATAGACCCGAATTCATTAATCTTTGAAAGCAACTTCGGGCATTTTTAAGTCCGAATGGCATACGATCAAATTCATAATGAACATAAGGTGTGGAGAAAGCAGTCTTATGAGAATCCTTTTCACTCATTTTAATTTGATGAAAACCAGAAGCTAAGTCAAAAACAGAAAAGTATTGCGCATTCTCAAGAATTTCGAGTACTTCATTTATATTAGGCAATGGGAAAAAGTCAGTAATTGTTTTTTCATTTAATTTGCGAAAGTCGAGTACCATCCGCCATTTTTTATTACCTTGCGAATCATCTTTCTTTGGTACAATCCAAACAGGAGTATTATACGGAGATTGAGAAGGTTTAATGATTTTATTTTTAATTAATTCATTTGTTTGTTTTAAGAATTCTTCTTTGTGAACAGGTGGAAATCGATATTGACGTGTAAATACAGGTTCCTCATCTTTAGTAGGAATATTATGTTCTAATACGTTTGTAGCCGTAAGATATTCACCTGGTAAATGAAATCTTTTGGAATATTGTCCTATTAAAGCTTCCACATGTTTTAATTCTTCTGATTTTAAATGGTCTAATCGAAGTAAATCTAATATTTGGTCAACTCTTTCTTTACCTGTAATCTTTTTAAACGCATATTGTTCGTGATTTGAAATTGAAGTAGAAAATAAACTATCTAAAAGTTTTTCAACTGAATTGCAATTGATTCTAGATTTTTGTGGTTCGGTTTGACTAACTTCATTTTTTATTGCTTTAAATTCTTCGAATTCTTGTAATTTTATTCTCGGTATTTGGACTCTAATTGGTTCGGATCGAGTATTCGCGATTTTAATATAACCTTTTCCCTGATTATTTGTAACAATTGCGTTACCCATAAATACACCTGGATTTGTCGTTATTAACGGTATGTAACCTTTTTTTACTTCTGTATTTTCGACTACCATGTACATACTTGTGATTGATCTAGGTAGTAAAATTATTGTTTCTTGAGGTGAGAAAGGATAAAATTGACCATGCACTTGTTAGCGATTTTATTTAATTAGATAATAATATTTATTAAAATGTAGTTAAGTAATACAAAAAGATTAGAATAGAACGTATCATAAGAAATTAGTTACAACGACAAGATTCTCGTAACACGTACTACAGAACCGAACTTTTAGAGCGAACAATCTCAACGATCTGCATCGAATCACGATCAAAGACGTACTAACTGCGCACTCGTCAGGCACAGTTACGCCATCGCGCGGTCACTTTATTCACTAATAATTCAAATTAACGTTCTTTAGTCCAATCAAAGATTCTTCGCCAACATTCGGCCATCCTATTTGAACTCGTCCTCGAGGTCTGCTTGCTCATGATTAATTAAATGCCGTATCGTTCTGAGCTCTTCCTGATTCGTCCTGAACGTCTCGCTCCAACCGGTGACTTCTCGTTACCTTTTCTTGCTCCACTAGTTTTATCTGGCATTGTTTTTTCATTTGGCCTAATATAAGTATGATGATCAGATGCTGGGTAATCGGCGTCGATTAATTGGTTCTTTGCAGAGTTTCCCCTCGTGCTCTCAAGTTCTTCCTCAAGCTCGTCTTCTTGATAACTTACTGATTCGTCATCCTCTAACGCTGGCTTCCAAGATCGCAGTTGGCTTACGTGGGCAGTTGAGGAATAACGGCCACCCGATTTGTCCTTCTGCAAATCTGCGACTCGGTAAGTATCATTAGGTAGTATTTGGTAAATCACCAATGGTCCTCTTCGATTACTGCAAAACTTAGTTGAAGTTCCCGTGTTGGTAGGCGGAACCGTTTTGGTATAAACGATCTCTCCCACATCATAATGAACGTTCCTGTATCGATGTTTATCAAATCTTTCTTTGTATTTTCTTTGCTCTTCTACTATCTTCTCTCGAGCTTGTTGCTGAAGTAGCTCTGGTCGCTCGTACTGGTTTCTTTAATTTTCAACTGTCAACAGGCGAATTAATCCTTCCTCTCGACGTGGTGCATAACCATGCAACAGCTCAAACGGTGTTTTCCCGGTGGTTTTGTTTATGGAATCGTTTAAATCCATGGCTACTGCGCGCAACTTCAAATCCCAGTTCCTTTCGTTAGTTTCCAAAGTTTCTGCTACAATAACAGGAATCAAGGTTTGATTCAGCCTTTCTACCTGTCCATTAGCTTGTGCGTGTCTTGGAGAGTTGAGTGAATGAATTATTCCGTGCTTCTTACAAAATTCGTCAAATTTATGCGCTGTGAAACCGGTTCCCCGATCAGAGATGATTTTCTCGGGCGCTCCAAAGTCCAAATTAAACGTTTCTAACTTTCGAATAATCGAGTCAACTCCGGTATCCTTTACAGGTTCTAAACGAACAAACTTAGTAAGGTTATCGATGATGACCAAATTGTACTTATGACCACGGCCACTGGTCACCAATGGTCCTTCATGATCCACGTGAATAATGGAGAACGGTCGTTGTCCTGGAGCAATTGGGTGAAGTTCTCCTGCTGGCTTGCCGGTTCCTGAATTTGCCATAATGCAATGTAAACAAGCTCGAATATGCTGTCGAAGATATCTCCTCATCTTCGGAAAATAATAGTTCCTATTCATTTTTTGAAATGTCCTGTCTAAACCTTGATGACCTTGGCAATCATGGAATCGTACGACAATGCTCTTTCTCATTGCTGCTGGTACAACAAATTTTTGCACTCCATTTTCTTTCTTAAAAAGGATTCCTTGGTCTAATTCGTACCTGTCAACCTGACCTTTTTCCTGGACTGTTCTTTCTTCTTCCGGTTTTCGTAAGATCTCAATTTTACTTTGAATGCACTCATCTCCATATTGATATAAGGCAATTTCGTCTTCGGTAGAATTTATAGCAAACACGGTTGCCATTCCTTCCAATTCTTTTTCCGATGCATCTTCTACTGGAGCTCGGCTTAAGGCATCTATGTGTTGAAGTTTTTCACCAGGACGGTGTACAAAGTCGAATTTGTACTCACTTAGTAAATGATGCCATCTGACAATCTGAGGGTTCTTCGTTCGATGAGTTTGTTAGTAAATTAGTGCTCTGCAATCTGTAACGACTGTGAAAGGAATGTTGATTAAGTACACTCTTAGTCGATCAATTCCCCACACAATTGCACGTAATTCCAATTTACTGGAATGATAATTCTTCTCGCTTTCTGTTGTTCTTCGACTCACAGCGTAAACTGGATGCATTTTGTTGTCATCTCCGAGTTGAAGCATCATAGCTGCCAAGCCTTTGGAACTGGCATCGGTGTGAACCTCAGTTTTTCTTTCTTTGTCAAACATTTGCAAGACTGGTTCCGATCCCATTGCTCTCTTCAAAGCTTGGAATGATCGTTCTTCTTCTTCTTTCCAATCATCAGGTATCCGTTTCTCTTTTTTCAGCAACGTATACAAGGGTCCTGCTATCCAAGCAAAACGTGGAACAAAGCGTCTACAAAAGCTGGCCAATCCCAAAAAGCGTCGTAGTTCGTGTATGTTGTTTGGTCGAGGAAACGTGAAAATAGCTTCCACTCTTCTTTGACCAGGCTCAATTCCTCGTTCTGAAATGTCAAATCCCAAATAAGTCACTGATTTCACCAAAAACTTACTTTTTGCCAACCTCAGCTGCAATTTGGCTTTCCTTAAAGCTTCCAAAACCAAAATCAGTCGTTCTTTCAAGTCCTCCCAATCTTTACCAGATATTAATATATCATCTAAATAATATAACACCACTTTACTTCGAAGAGGCCCCAAAACCATTTGCATCAACTTCGAAAAAAAGAATGGAGCGTTTGTAAGTCCAAATACCATGCGTGTGAATTCTCCTGTATCATCTGGGGTGATAAATGCCGTTTTCGCTCGATCTTCTGGTGCTAGAGGTACTTCGTAATATCCATGAGCCAAATCCAGTATAATAAACAGTTTTGCTCCAGCTAAACATGCCATATGTTCGTCCAAATCTGGCAAAGGAAAATTAATCCTTTCCGTTTGATTATTTAGTTGTCGATAGTCTACTACTAAACGTTTCTCACCTGTTTTCTTTTTTAATAGTAAAACTGGACTTGCATAAGAGGACGTCGTGTCTGTGGCTACTCCAGCTTCCTTCAATTCGCGTACCATCTTTGATATTTCCTCTCTTTCAGCTTGGCTGAATCGTATCAACCTTCCTCTACACGGTTTACTTCCGGGCACTTCTCTAATGTTCATTTGGACTAAATCGGTACATCCCAAAGTGTTTAATCCTTTGTAGATACAGTCTTCGTAATTGAATAATACTTGCATCACGTCTTTTTTCACTTCTGCTGATTGTTCCTCACCAATAAAAACTTGTTCTTGAATACTGGTGCTCGGCTCTTCCATCGTCTCATATTTCAGTTCGCAAATTTCGTGTCCTTTAAACACGTTATTTTCTTCCACTGACACAATTTTCGGTTTTCTATCCAAATTTATAACGGGTAACAGAAATTCTTGATCTGAATTCACAACACTTAGGAAATTAATCGATGACTCGGGTAAGTTTATCTTTCTATCCTTTGGTTGCAGTTTGTTTTTAACGATGTGATTCAACTGCATACCGAAAAAGGGATCATCCCTCCATCCAAAGATAAGATCATCATCACATTTCAAATACACAACTTGCGGTAATTCGGAAAAGCTGCGGCCAATAAAAACGTCTACTGCCTGAGCTTCGTCGGGTACGACCAACATTTTAATATCTGCCACTGCAATTTCATCGATCTTTACCTCGGCCTTTATCCATCCGGGAGATGTTAACTGAAATTCCTGAGGTCCCCAGCTCTTTATTTTCGTCTCATTTTTTTCAAACTTAAATCCGTGTGTCATTACTGCCGAGGCCTTTATAGTACAGTCGGAGCTACCAAAATCCACAAAAGCCGTACAATTTTTATCGTTTATTTTAACCTCTTTCATACATTTTTGACCCGATCCAACGTGACTTGCTATAACTTGTTTAATTTCACTTTGCATAAACTTCGTATCTGCACAATGTCGTTGCGTATGACCTTTTCGTTGACACTTTAAACATGTTAGCTCTCTTTTTGGTTCCGGGCAATCCCGTGACAAATGTCCAAACCCGTTACAATTGTACCACTTAAATTCTCCCTGATCATTTTTGACAGGCGGTCGTTTATCTGGATTTTTGCCACTAGTTGTACTTCGTATTTATAATTCCTCACTTTTATCAAATCTCTCTCTATTTATTTTTACCGACTTATCTGTCACTGTTTTCTCTTTATTTGCCCGAATTCGATCACTACGACACTCATTTAGTCTCTCTTTCCTTTTTAAATCATGGAGTAATTCATCGTCATCCTTGTGGTTCGAGGCACTTACAACTGCACACAATTCTCGCGACCATAATCCGATTAATACCTGTTCTTTTAAATCTTCGAAGGTGAGATTTAAATTTTTACACAACTTCACTTTTTCATGATAATATGCACTTAATGATTCGTTTTTTCCCTGAACTCTTTCTGACATTCTTTGCCAACGCATTGGTAAACTTTCTACACCCACAAAAGTTTTCTTAAAAGCAGTTTTAAATTTTTGCCAAGTGTCAAGTTCTTGTTTTCGTCCTTGAAACCACTGTTGAGCTCCTCCTACTAGATGAGATCGTGCTGTTTCCAAAGTAAAACTTTTGGGCCACTGATGCAGAGTCATCATGCTTTTAATATTTCCAATCCAATTTTGCGCTACTTTGCCGTCTCTCTCTCCGTCGAATGTTTGTATATTCTTGCTTAAGTCTGGCATTATGTGGTACGATGGCGTTGTCGGTTCTACTCTTACCGGCTGAGATACATGCGCGCGAGCTAACATTTCAAGCAACTGATCAAATTTGGCTTCTCGTTCTCGTTTTTCTTCCATTAATTGGTACAATACATTTTCATAATGCTTTTCATTCGAACCTGCACTAGCTTCAACGTTTTCTTCTGGGTCACTTTCAATTTTGTCAAAATCTTCCTTTTTCTTGCGATTATGAATTTTGTCTCTTTCTCTCTTTGTTTTTGAATCTCTTTTTGGCGTCTCATAATCGCCACATTTATCCTCATGTATTTCCGCTTCTATTGTAATTTTTTCGGCATCCTTGGTACCTTCTCCTTCCTCTTTCGCACTTCCGTCGTCACTAGAGTCATTCTCGTCACTAGGAGGCTTTTCTTTATCATCGAATTCATTATCTGAGTCTCCCATTTTCACAAGTTTCACTTTTTCAACTGTTTATCTCACTATACACGTCTCGAACTTTTCAAAATGGCGTACGGCTTGGCGTCATCCCACTTCTGAATTGTTAGCGATTTTATTTAATTAGATAATTATATTTATTAAAATGTAGTTAAGTAATACAAAAAGATTAGAATAGAACGTATCATAAGAAATTAGTTACAACGACAAGATTCTCGTAACACGTACTACAGAACCGAACTTTTAGAGCGAACAATCTCAACGATCTGCATCGAATCACGATCAAAGACGTACTAACTGCGCACTCGTCAGGCACAGTTACGCCATCGCGCGGTCACTTTATTCACTAATAATTCAAATTAACGTTCTTTAGTCCAATCAAAGATTCTTCGCCAACACACTTCTAAGCATTTTTCCGCGTAATTAATTTTTACATTGATATCAGTGAAAATTTCTGAACCTAATTCTCCGTCTTCATTGACAGGTACTTCATCAGGTATTATGTGAAATGTAGTTAAATAGCCGAAAATTTTTATTTTAACCTGACCTAAAGTATGTACAGGATGTTCATTAATTCCGGTGAGTTGAATTTTCCTGGAAGAATTAACCTGCATTAAAGAATTTATTGTTTTATTTATGATTAACTTTAACCCTGCTTCTGTATCAATCATAATATGAACAGGATCTTGAACTTCTTTTATGTTAATAAAAATTGTTGGTATCATATTTCCTTTACTAAAATTGACTTTAACGCTTTCTGTTGACTTTTCACTTTCGTATTCACGTGCATTTATTCCTGGGTTACCTGTTTCACTGCACCTTGATTGGGACGGTTCTGATCGTTTCCCTGATTCATTGGAGATGGTGAAAATGAACGCCGATTATTTTCTCGGTATTGATTATTTCCTCTGAATGGACTATTTTCCCTGTATTGATTATTTTCTCTGAATATGCTATTTTCTCTGTATCGACTATTTTTCCTGACTTGGTTACTGTTACTCCTAAATTGATCTTTGTTTTCTCTAAATTGATTATTACTTCTTTATTACCCCTGATTTGATTATTGTGTCTGAATTGATTATTTTCTCGGAATTGATTATTATATTCTCTGCGCCTACAATCTTTTAATAAATGCCCCGGTTTTCTACAATAGTTACATGTTATATTGTTTCTGTTATTAAAAAATGAATTTGAAAAATTAGGACAAAGATTTGTTCTAAAATTTTGCGATTGTTGTGTAGGTCTCCACGAATTTCCGCGTATTGGAGAAAAATTTCGTGCACGTGATGGAGATTCCCATCGACCTTGAGAAAATGAAGAATTTTCTGTATTTTAAGAGCTTCTTTCCCCATTCCAGGGTAAAAAATTTCTATCACGATTTTGAGAACTTTGATTAGTAATAAATCTTCGACAAGTGGCAGTGATGTGCCCTTTTAAATTGCAGGTTTGACAAATTAAAGCTTCTACTTTTGCAAAGGTTACCTTTGATTCATTGAATTCACTCGTTTTAGATTTCCCTTTCCTAAGCTCATTACTAGCATTTATTCTTCTTTCAACTTCGATAGCTTTACTCGTAGTTTCTTTAAAAATTATTGTTTCTGGAACCCGAATTTCAATGTCTGGTTTTAACCCTCTACGAAAACATTGAATTAAATCCTTTTCTAGGGATTCGATAAAAGTTTTGTCTAAAGCCCCTTTATTATTTATTCGATGAGCATCATGGATTTGGTCAGCAATTTCTTTCACGCGATTCGCATATGACAATACCGTTTTATTTTCCCACATGTAAATATTCCCTAATTCACCCTGTAACTGGTAAACACTTTTTCGCGGTAACTAAATTTTCCTTAATTGGTCCGTTAAATCTTTAATTCTTTTAAATGTTGAACCATAAATTCCCCGTCTAGCTTCTCCCACTAATTTTCCACGAATTAATTTTACTAAATTTTCCTCTACTTGAGGTGTATCTGGAATCATTTCCTTTGCTTCATCGCACCCCTCTATGAAAGCCGAAAGAGAGATGTTCTTACCATCGAAAACTGGTACTATTTCTAAAGCGTCCCTTAAAGAGACTTGCTGGTTATACAGTACACTCATTTCGTCAAAAGAAATGCCTGTTAAAGAATTATTGATTTGGGACTTTTGAATATTAGAATTTTCGTTTTGAAGAACCTTTTGCAAATCTTGATTTGAGTCTGTGGTTTTTATTGAATTTTTTGTAAGATCTTTTAACAGATTTATTTCACCAGTTTTTTCATCAAAAGTGTTATCTTTTAATGAATCACGCAAAAGTTTTCTTAAGAAGAACTTTCTTTCTAAAGAAGACTTTTTAGGAGTAGAAAACTTTTAACTATTATTAGGATTCAATATTGTTTCATCAAATTCATCACTTAAGAAACTACTAGATGGTTCCTTAGAATCGAAATTATGATGTTCTACTCTTTTTACTGGTGGTGAATGAACAACCTTAGAATTTGTGAATTCCCTAAAATTTATAAATGTTTGAGTTTTTTCTTGTTCTGCTAGTGCTTTAGTTCTACTCCTAGTTTGATAATCACTAGTCGTCTTTTTATTTTTATCGTTCATGAATATACATTTAAATGAGTATACAACCAAGGATTCAGATTTTATTATAAAAAATTTAATTTTCTCATAAACGACTTAACAAGTTTACAAGTTTGATCATCAAGACAAGATCTAGTACTTAAATACCATAAACAATATTTTTAATACTTTCCAATAAATATAGAATCTTATGTGCCTTTTTTCCACCTCGAGATCTAAACGGTTTTTCTTACTTTTCATTGAACATATTTACTAGAAAACATTTTATATCAATTTTTTAGAAAAATAAAATGTTGAAAAATTTATTTATTTCAAAACTTTCTTATAAGCACTTTGATATTCTAGTTCCAAAATATTAAGTAAATAAAAAAAAAATTTCTCAACTGTTAAATTTAACAAAAAGAAAATTTAAATAAGGAAGTTTTAGAGCTCTTGATTCACTACCGATAGGCAATTCCTCAATTGCTCTTAGAAATATTTCGTCTGCCGAAATGCTAAAAAACGCTTCTATTCTTTTCCAAATTTAAATGATTAATAAGGAATATTTCGAATTTTTGATTCGCAGCCGAAAGGCGATTCCTCAAAAATTCTTAGAAATCGTTCTGACAGGCCGAAAGGCGATCTAACGTTTTCTATGTTTTTCCAATATTAATAAAATGAAATTTATTACTTGTTCAATATTCAATTTTATTAAAAGAATTTGAAATAAGAATTCAATACATGCTGAATGCACAATAACGAAATAATTTTGTAATTTGAAATTTACAACTTGAATATTTAATAATTTTCTTTGATATCAATTATGCTGAAATTTGACAATTTAGTTACACACTTGATTTTAGAATTCGCTAAAATATTGTTTATGCTGAAATTGGAAAGATTAGTAGTTACAGAGAAAATCAGAATTAAAGATCAGTAGTTTCTCTCAAAAATATATAAGATTTTTCCTCTTTTTATTTATTTTTTTTTTATTTAAAACTTTAGAAACGATTTTAATGCAAATTTTTTCGGATTCTTCCTCTCAACCTTTTAGCATTGTTCAGTTTATTTTCTTTCTTGTTTCCCGGCCGATGCACCACAACTTTAAGAATTGTATTCTGTTATGTCCGGAAGGGACAAACTACAATCTTATAATTTTAATTATTTTACTCCTGATTCATTTACAAAGCCAGCGGGCTTTGAACTAAGAGAACAGGGAAAAGAAAGTCCACCGAACAATATGCATCAGTTAGGTTATAATATATAAACACATCCAATTTATTAATTAAATTACAATTTCGAGTTAATCGAAGAATTTAGTCATTTGATTGTTCAAACGTTCTTTTCAAGGTTGATGCCCTTCTCTAATTCTAGAGATAATTTATGTATTCTTTGAAAAGATGAAAGCAGGTACTTTCCTTGTTTAAGATTTTTAAAGCTCCAATTACACTTGACGACTCGTAATTTATAGATCGATAAAGATTTATTATAATCAAAGGATTAAAGTCAAGGATTGAGAATTAAGAAAATGGTTAATTGATGGATGTAGATTTTGTAAGGAAAAAGGGGTAAATTTGATTAGGGATATAATCAAATATGAATATAGTATCTAAATTTGTAAGAATTCAAAAGGAAGGGTTAAATAGACTGGATCAAAAGGATTAATTAAGGAAAAAGGGTTGAATTAGGATTACTGACAATTTTTATGTTAGGAGTTCTCTCGGTCTTTTAAAATCGGACTTGTTACCAGTTCCATGATATAATTTCTACCAATTAATTTCGCAATAGATTTAACAATAGAATTTTATACATTAATGCATGCTACAACAATTAGAGAATTATTTTCTTAAAATTTTCGCGATAGGTAAAATACAAGAATTCAGAGAGCTGACAATGCGTTACGCAAAAACACGACAAGAAGTTGGTTATGACTCAAATGTAGAAGCTAAGAACTGAACTGTACAACTTAGACGGCGGATGAAAACTTTAGCAAAAGATGAACCTGAGGTGACCGTGGCGAAAAGAGAACTGATTTTAGTTTTCATCGTATTTGTGAAGAAACCTCGGTTTCCTGTATTTTTCGGAAGTAGGACGTCATTCTCTCTGAGTAAGGCATCATTTGCCGCGACTTAAAAGTCATTCTCCCTGAATACAGTTGATGACTCGCTATTTTTAGATCACATTCAAGCGATATCGGAACCTCAAATAAAATAGCAATTAAGAGTCACCCTTATTTTCTTTGATTAAGGAACGCACTTTCCTAAATTGAGGGTTTGAATTTCCACTGTTCGGATTGTTTAATCACAATAAATTTGAGAGATATTATAAACGTAAATATAAAGTTGACAAACTTACAAAATACATTATTGATTTTATACAGGTCACGGGAACGTGACACTAAGAAAGAAGTTATATGCAAATGAGTTACCAAGGACAGTTAGATGAGTTAGCAAGGACCGTTAGAAAGTAACGCTTCTTTTTGGAGAGAGTGAGAAGCAAATATTTTTGCAGGTAATGAGAAAGAGGAAGGCAAATTTTCTCTCTTTTCGATTGAAGTTCGAAAATTTTGCCTTTTTCCTAAAGTCATTAACCCTTATTATGCAAAGGCTCGTTCGAACGATAATGGGAATAGCAGGAGGTATATTGTTTGTATTTAGAAATAAGATTTAAATTTAAAGTATATTTGTATAATCAGGTAAATTTTCAGTGAAATGTAGATTCAAGTACACTCGAATCTCTCCATAACGAGAAGCTCGGGAGTTTAGAATTCCTCTATTACGATGCTCCGCCTAGAAAGAGGGGTTGCCCTACTCTACAATTTTTTATGTCCATCGATAGTGCGCATGTTAGTCTGCGCATCTGTCTTGTAACGAGTGAGGATGCAGGAAAGGTAACATTTCTCGGTCTGTGGAGAGAATCGGAGCTTGTTAAAGAGAACGTTCGTTTTACAGAAGGTCGTTATAGAGAGATTCGAGTGTAGGTTGTACCTACTTAAACTGCTGCTAACGTTGATTGATATTTTAAATCTTTTTTAAAAAGTTATGGGTGTACTTCCGAAAAGCTTGAACCTCCTATCTTTTTGATACTTCGTATACTTATGTAATTTGATGCGCTGATTACGAAAATCGTACTGAAAATTGGCGACTAGCTCATCTTTATGGTAAAAACCATAAAAAACCATAAACATAATGGTTTTTTGCATTTATTTCAGTAAATTAAAAAAATTTAAAAAAATGTTTTGATAAAAGTTGTAGTTCTCATTGAAATACACATTTTATGTTTCTTACATTTTTACCAAATGTGCATAGTTTTCAAGAAAAATGCAAAAAACTAGAAATCACCATAAATACGTTATTTATAACGTAATTCACGTACTTCTATGTAATCTTTTAAGTTGGTTTGTTAATTCGGGGCGCTTCGCCCCCTGAATGGGGGGTCACTGACCTCCCCATGACTACGACAATCTAGGAGGGGTTGGGGTACCATACTGTAAGTGGAATGTAAACAGCGGTGGGAAAACCTATAGTTATGTTGGTTTTTAAAGTATTTATCATAAAAATGATCAAGTTTACAATTTGTTAAATATGATTTTCGTAATTACTGCATGAAAATTACGTAAATTACGTAATTTTACGTTATTACATAAGTGTACGTAATTTTACGTTATTACGTAGCAGTACGTAATTTTACGTTATTACGTAGCAGTACGTAATAAATGCATAGTTACGTAATGAACGTAATGTTACGTAATAACGTAATCTTTCTCTCTCTCTCTCTCTCTCTTGAGCTACCTGCCATTCCAAATTAGGATAGTTAGACGACAGTTTCTCATTATATGAACATTTTCAAATAATACCTACCTTTCTTATCTCTCTCAATCTTAGACTATTTTCAATCTTCGTTTCTCTTTATACCGTTTTGCGTAACATTTTTGCGTTACAAGTCTATAGCTAGCTTATTTCTTATATAGGATACGTATATTAGAAAACAGTAATTAGTAAGAAAAACATGTTTCTTTAATGCAAAATTTGCAATATTTTATAACACAGGCAGTTTAATAACGAATCCGTATACTTTTTCGTAATCAGCGCCGCCAAAAATTCCTATATACTAAGTTTAATAAATTTTGCATTTTCGCCCGCCATATTGGATTCGCCATTTTGAATATTGAAAATTATTAACAGATTTGTAATTTGCGACACAAAAAATTCTATGTAGCAAGTTTCAGTAATTTTAATATAAAACTTAAAGATTGGTCTAACAGATATTAATTTTTTACTTTTTTGTACAATATCCGCCATTTGTCGTCACCATATTGAAATTGATGAAATAACTAAAATATATTTTCAATCTTTCAACAGTTTGCGCCACTTTATTACACATTAAAAAAATGTTTTCGGTAAGAAATAATTATTACAAAACAAAAAGTTGTCGATTTTCTGTACATTTTTAAAAAAAGCCGCCATATTGGTCTTGCATAAAATATGGATAAAAATGAAATCTGAGCCCACAATCTTGTAGAGTGACCCCAAAAATGTAAATAAACAATATTCCCATATTTAAAAAAACTGTTTCTACTTGTAGTAATATTCCAAAATAAGGCTACGACTTTTGTGATTTCAGACGTTTGTGGTTAAATGTCATAAATTCAAATATTCAGAATTTCTTTAAAATCATTAAGAATTAATTTTTATAAAACGGTTTTAAATCTAGCAGTGCGTACTATATGAAGCCAATATTGAAAATTAACCCTCCGTCTGACACCTGGGTCCAGCCAGACCCTTTTCGTTTTTTATAGTTAATTAAACATATTTCTAATTCAGTTAGGGACTTGCGCTTTTAGGTAGCTTCCAAAAACTTAATTGGCTTTCGATTTATGAAAAATAAAGAGAGAAAAAAAATACTTACACAGGATTATTACAAGGATTTTAAAAATACACCTTCGGACCGACACCCGGGTCTGGCTGGACCCCTGTGCACTGTGCTTCAAAACGTTCAGAATTTGATACAATTTATTCATGCAAACGGCATTTTTTACTTTTCAGTTGTACTTTTTCGTTACTTAAATCCTTGCCGTAAGTATTTACACACCTATAAGAATATATTCGTATGTGTATTCCTACTTTGAAAAAAGTGTAAAATAGACTAAACAGAACAGTGAGTTTTGAAATAACAATTCATATTTACAAAGTCGATAAAATAACTCCTGTAATTATTAAAAAAGAAGAAAAAAGCATTCAAGTTTTAAGCCAAACGTTGACACAACTGTACTCTCAAAAACTGAAACAGTTGAAATTTGCTTTTTCTTTAGTCCACAGTATACATCTATTTCAAAACAGCAATATATTAATGTATTAGTGAATTTTGCTGTAAATCAGTAAATTAATTGCTTTTTGATCAGTATATATGTTCTGTTTAAAATCATTTGCATACTTTTCGATGTTTCAAATTAAGTCAGTATGATTTTGTCATAACAGTTTTTTAAAAATTCTTATATAAACATAGGTAAATGTTATTTTGCACAACTGATAAAATTAAAATATTTTATGGTTCTAATTATAAAATATTTGACTTTTATGAATTATTTAAAGTGTTTATTATTTGTTGCATTTATTATTTTAATTGATTAATGTTAAAATCTTTAATTTTAGCGGTTGTTCGAAATAACATTTACTTGTGTTTATACAATATGACAATCTTCATGGTCAGTTTTGTGCCACCAAACAGGTTATGTTTACCTGTCAATAGTTCAGTTTATATCAAAACCACTGAGAAAGTGATGAAATCAAAAATATATACTTGCTTGCTAAAAATATGAGTTTGAATACCTTCATTACTTTTTAAATTGAAATTTGATTAATTTTTTGCTTATCCAATCAGTGAATCAGTAACTAAAATATCACTTAAAATCGTAGTTTTTGTGATAAATTTGACTAATTAAACAAGCAAGAAGTCAGTTAGCGAATAAAAATAGTAACATTTTAAGTAGTTTAAATTTAATGAAAATATTATTGCATACAAATGAACATCAATGTACAGGGATCCAGCCAGACCCGGGTGTCGCGCAGTGGTACGAATCGCAAATCTAGCAGGACAAAAGTCATAGCGCAAAAGGTTTTGAATTGATTTTCACAAAACTTGGTATCCAAAAGTTTTCCTGGTCTCTGATGACGAATCTGAAGTCAGATTTTGAAAATACAAAATGGCGGATCCAATATGGCGGCCAAAAATTCTAAAAATTGATTCATTTTCACAAAAGTTGGTACCTAGAGGTTTTTTGATGCTCTAATTACGAATTTAAAATCAAATTTTAAAAATTCAAAATGGCGGATCCAATATGGCGGCCAAAAATTTTAAAGTTTGGTTCATTCTCACAAAAGTTGGTACCTAGGGGTTTTACGATCCTCTTATTACGAATTTTAAGTAAAATTTTAAAAATTCAAAATGGTGTATCCAATCTGGCGAACAAAAATTCTAAAAATTGGTTTATTCTCACAAAAGTTGATACCTAGGGGTTTTTCCATGCTCTGATTACGAATTTGTAGTCAGATATCAAAAATTCAAAATGGCGGATCCAATATGGCGGCTAAAAATTTTAAAAATTGGGACATTCTTACAAAAGTTGATACCTCGGGGTTTTTCGATCCTCTTATTACGAATTTTAAGTAAAATTTTAAAAATTCAAAATGGTGTATCCAATCTGGCGAACAAAAATTCTAAAAATTGGTTTATTCTCACAAAAGTTGATACCTATGAGTTATTCGGTGCTCTGATTACGAATCTTAAGTCAAATTTTGAGAATTGAAAACGTCGGATCCAATATGGAGGACAGAAATTTTAAAAATTTATGAATTTTTACAAAACTTTGTATTCAAGGGAGTTCGGGGTCTCTAATTACGAATGTAAAGTAAGTTTTTGAAAATTCTAAATGTCTGATCCAACATGGCGACCAATAGTTTTTTAAATTTATTTATTTTGACAAATTTTGGTATGTAGGAATTTACATGCTATTTGATTACAGAGCTGAAATCTTCTTCTGAAAATTAAAGATAGTGGACAATAAATGATATAAAGAATGTCAAAAATTCATGTGACATATGTAAATAAAAATTCAGTGATCTTTATTTGTTTTAGATACTGAGTTCTATTGTTTGTAACGTTTTGTATTTTCATATATCAAAGACTTTAGAGAATTAGACTTAATTTCATGTACATCGTCAGTGACTCCAAAAAGCTCCGAGGAACACACTATTAAAACGTATTTGATGCACTTTTTAAAAAATGAGACGTCAAATCGGATCCGATATTTTGAATTTTTAAAAACTCACTTTAGAATCAAAGTCCCTACAAAATTTTAGTTAAAAAGTCTTAAAAACTTCAATCAATTTTAACATTTATGTCCGCCATATTGGATCAGCCATTTTGAATTTTTAAAATCTGACTTCAGATTCGTAATCAGAGCACCCAAACACCTTTAGGTACCAACTTTTGTAAGAATGAACCAATTTTTAGAATTTTGTCCGCCATATTGGATCCGCCATTTTGAATTTTTCAAATTTTGATCTCGGATTCATTTTCAGCGACTAAAATACCCTTGGGTGCCAAGTATTTGTACATGGAAATCTGCAGTTTTCCCAAAATGATATTTATTCTCTAAGACGTAACAGTCACCTTGAGGTTTAAAATTTATTTAAAAAGAAAGTTGTCTAAAGTTAGTTACAAATTAAGCATAATTTAACACAAGGGTAAGTACTTTATTCGTAAAAAATAGTTTTACGACGGGCCAGCTTAGGCTCCAAAACTTCTAATCCTCCGAAATAAATAGAACGAACCTGAAATAATATAATTTAGTCCTATGTATACAGCAACCACAGATGCAAAATAAATTTTGTAAAAATGTTAAGATTAGTTTTAAGATGGAGGGTAATACTTCTAGTTTACTCTACAAATGCTTATTTTTTCATTAGTTGTATAGTAATTGCGTAAATAAATAATTCAAAATTATATATCAACTTTAACTTTATTCAAAAAGTAAGATCCCGTAAACGCCAATGTTTAAACCGTTTTCAATGAATTATTATTTTTTTTGTTGTAAAAACTAACATTCATATCTCAGAGTACAACAACTAAACATACTATTCATATAGTATTTATATTTTTTTAAGACACAAAAATTTTGACTTTTGTCCAGCTAAATTTCCGGTTCGTACCACTGTGTGTCGGTCCGAAGGGTACGGAATAGGTGTCAGACGGAGGGTTAAAGAAAAAATTTCGGTCTTCCAAAAATAATTCACAAAAATGGCGAAAATAGACATTTTTGGGACATTTGACCTGGAATTACTCAAAATCCTGACGTGATGGATCATTTTTGACAATAGATTTGTTTTCAGCGCGAAAAATGGTTAAATGCTTACTTTTGAGTTATTTAAATTATAAGAAGAAAAAATCAATTAAGACGTATAAAAATAATTAATATCTAAAATTTAGCTTTTACGAAACAACGCCGGTGAACGCCGACACGCTGAGAGTCTTTCGGCGGCGCGCTGGTGTACACAGTTAAAAATTTCGTATGTATTCCCGCGCGTGTTCCTGTATGGGATCCCTTAATGGTTCCTACATGGGTTCCCATATGGGATCCTTTGTACCAAGGAACTTTGGCACGAGAATAGTTACTGACAAATGAATTATTTTCTTAACAATATTTTTTTTGTAGATTCATTTAAATTGTTCAATAGATTAAAGATCCCGTAAGGGAACACATACACATAGGATTCTATGTACAGTGTTCCCTCGAGGGTGCGTGCCAAAGTTCCCTGGCTCACAGGATCCCATATGGGAACCCATGCAGGAACCTTTAAGGATCCCATACCGGAACCAATACATGTGGGAACACACACGAAATTTTTCACTATGCACGTAGTAAATGATCAGCGGCTTTGGCGTGGCCCGGCTGCGCTGCAGTGGGAGAATATGCATTGATTTTGGTATAAATTCGACCGTCAGCACAATTTTCATTTGATTTCGAAGTTTTTTTTTTAATAATTGTGACGAATTGAGCTATAACGCCTGCCTGCAACTTTTATGATTTAAGAAATTTTTTATTATTTATTTAAATAACAATTGTGAAAATAACTCGACAGTTTAAGTAATTTGCTAGAAGACAATCAAAATAATGCCAAATTTAACTTGTTTTCTTTTGTCTAAGTAATTTCGGAGAAAATTGAGGCATTAGAAAATAAAATTTTCATAATTCAAAATGGCGGATCCAATATGGATGACGAATTTTTGAAAATTCCTTGAATTTGCTCGAAACTTGTTACTCGGGGGTTCTTGGGGTTGCTGATTACGAATTTAGAGTTTGATTATCAAAATTCAAAATGGCGGAGCCAATTTGTTCAACCACAAACATTGCAATTCTTTTAAACCTATTAAAAATAAATAAAATTATATTTTTTTTGTTTCGCAAACACAGAATAAGATGAAGGAATTCATGTACTTTTTTTTACGTCGGATGTAAAAACCTGCTATCAGGTACCATGCTGCTCGTACTGCAAGGTTATGTGGGGGTGGACAACTCTGCCGACCCATTAAAAACACACCCGTCATATTTTTTTTTGAATAAGAACAAGAAACAACACATATGATGCACATTTTAGAGAATCCAAAATGGAGGAATCTCACCTTTGAAACACTTTATTAACATAAGACTTGGCGGACACATTTTACGCGTTGGGAGCAGTGCTAACACAGGAATCGGATAATGGAGAACATCCAATCGTGTATATTAGTAAAGTGTTTTCTGCGCCAGAGAGAAACTACAGTGTAACTGAGAAGGAGTGTCTTGCGTTATTCCGGTCGATTAAAAAGCTGAGACTGTACATCTAAGGGTATAAATTTAAGGCTATTACCGACCACATCGCATTGAAATGGTTAAGGAACTTGAAAGAGCCCTCAGGACGATTGGCTCGATGGGCTCTCGAAATGCAACAATGGGATTTCGATATTGTTCAACGGAAAGGAGCTTATCACCATGTTCCAGAAGCTCTTTCCAGGTTGTTCGAGGAAGAAATTTTGAAAATAGACGCGTTTGAAACCATCTGCGACCAGTGGTACATCAAAAGATTGGAATTCGTGGGAAAATTGGAAATTGGTGGTACCACAGGAACATCGTGAAAGAGTTTTAAGTAACGCGCATGCGGAGACATCTTCGGGACACTTAGATGTCGAAAAGACTTACTATAGAGTTGCACGGGAGTATTACTGGCAATGAATGTGGATGAATGTTCACAATTACGTAAGAGAGTGCTTGGAGTGTCAGTGTTATAAAGTCTCGCAAGACGGAGCTAAAGGTCTGATGGGACAACGTATAGTGGAGCTTCCTTGGTTTGTAGTGGCGGCCGACTGATTGGACTTTCCATCCAGCAAAGGTCAGAACAAACACCTTGTGGTCTTTTAGGATTTGTTCACAAGGTGGATCGAAGTCAAGCCGATAAGATCAGCTGATGGCAAAGCGATTGCCAAAGCGTTTGAGGAGCTGGTTTTGTTCCGGTAAGAAACACCTGAGTTTCTGCTCACCGACAACGGCAAAGAGTTCGACAACAAATTCCTGAAGACGACCTTAGAAGAGTATGGTGTTCGATATCTTACCACGCCACCGTACCATGCACAAGCTAATCCTGTGGAAAGGAGCAATCGTACACTGAAGACGATGGTTGCAACCTTTGTTGGACAGGATCACAGAGACTAGGATAAGTACCTCCACGAATTTAGACACGCAGTGAACACAGCAGTTCAGTCGACTACGGAAGTTAGTCCAGCGTTCCTGAATTTTGGACGTCAGCCTAAGCCAGTAAAAAGTCTGCGACGAGAGGTAGAAGGAAAAACTAGTGTCCAAAGGATAGATCCGAAAGTTTGGGTAGATCGCATGCGTAGGCTGGATGCCTTAAAAGATTTGATTTCAAGATTTGTGGATAAAGAACGTGAGAAGCAGACGAAGCAGTATAACAGAAATAAGAGAGAGGCAAACTTTGGAGTGGAGAACGTAGCTGGAACATATAGTAATACAGAACGAGTAGAAGTTCCGACTTGTAGTGTACCGGTTACTACCACTGCTGCTCCAGCCCCATTATTGACAACAACAAGTGCTACTACCACTTCAGTATTGACAACTACTTCGGGAGCTGGAAGTAGTGCTCTAACTTACTCGACCTGGGCCGGGTGACACGTAGGAATTCCATCTGCGACCATGAGCCCTAACCTCTTGGGGTACAGTGAGTGGACCGCGCGTGCGCAATTGTGTCCTGAACTGAGAGAGTTTCTCAGTACAAATAAGGCGGCACAGACGAATTGGACCAACTTACCCCCACCACCAGAGACTTTTAGAAGAGTTATAAGTCCCGTGGAAGGGGAAGAGTGGACGAGACGAAGTGCTGGAATACCGAGCCCATTGCGAGAGCAGAACAATCCAGACGATAGGAATTTCAATAATAACCGGCCCAATGATGGAAGTAGACCGGAAGCGGGAGAAGTTCCAAATTTCGGGAGACGAGGACCAGACTTTGCAAGACAAGGACCGAGTTACAGAAGAAACACAAAGGGGGAATGAATGACGGTCCATCTTTTCATGCACAGGCACCGAAGTTTACGCGCGGTCGTCCAAGTTTTGAGAGGAGTAGGGGAAATTTAAAAGATGAAGAACCGAATTTTAAAGGAAATAGAAGTGTTGGATACCGAAGAAATCGCCATCGTGAAGATAGGCGGTCAACTGGAGGTTCGAGTCACACTTTGCCATTTTTATCAAGTGACTCTGAATCCGAGGATGAGTTTTAGCGGGATGGGGCGGAAAGTGGGATGTTGTCAGGGACGCGATCGTTTTATTAGTAGTCGGGTAGTTAAATTGTTAAAGAAGTGGGATATTAAATTTGCGGGTGGGGAAAAAGAATATCCAGAGGACTTTTTGGAAAGAGCGGAAGAGTGTAGGAAATGCAACGCCATCTGCGACCAAGACATGTTGGAAGCAATTCCAAGTGTCTTGAAATTATCCGCAAGCCGTTAGTTTCGAGTTGTAAGGAAGGAGATGAATTCTTAGAGCTTTCAAGAAGCTTTTTAAGCGTGAATTCGCGACATCAGTTGAGAAAGACGATGTGTTGGATGAGCTGAGAAGCCGAACTCAGGCAAAAGGAGAGAAGATTTCTTCCTATCTTCTCAACTTAAAACTCATCATGGGACATTTGATGCGCCCTCTGATGTCAGAACAATTTTTAAAGATTGTTTATAAAGGATTAACTCCGGAATACCGACGACAGCTCACTTATTCCGGTTTTGAAGATATGGAGGATCTGGAGACGATACTTCGCCGTTACGAGCAAGTGAAAGACCTGGACAAACGTAATGTCCCACCCCCCACCAAAGACAAGATGAGGATTCCATCTGCGGCGCCGAGAGGAACGGGACGAAGTTCAAAGGTGGATGCGCTAATAGAGGAGTCCAGGTCATCGTCTGGTGAATCTGACATTGCAACACCGAAGAAGAAAGGGAAACGAACAGCGAAGAAGAAAAGCAAGCCAAATCAAAAATCGAATAATGGGAAAAAGAAGGAAAGCTTCGATGTGGATGCAATAAGTTCCTCGGGTGGAACTCAATTAAAAAAATCCACGGCTACGGCAAAGACGATGCCACATCCTGCTGTCCCACAGACGTCATATGCTCAGGTAGCTGCACCTTCTACGAGTCTTGGTGCTGTCCCAATAATTGTCCCATCAGTCAGACCAATGAAAGTTCAACGTACGGCTTATTCCTCTCCGCCTATGGACGTTCCTGAAACAAGAACCTCAAGTTTTCAACCGGGAACTTCCACTTCTTCGGGAGCAATTCCGAAAAAGAAGTCGGATCGGAAGTCCAAGAGCAAGAAGAAGAGTAAGGCGGGTCCCCCTATTAGTCCGAGAAGATCTTCCCAGGGAATCAAGATTCGAGTGGGAGAGTCGAGCTGCCCAGGTTGAACTCGAAATAATTGTTGAGGAGAGGAAAGTTTCTACGGAGGAAGTGATGGTGGTCGATGAGCAGCAGGAGTTGCTACAGGACCTTCGTGTTAAGTTGGTGGAGGAGAGAAAGAAGAGAGCTAGGTCGTTACCGAAGGAGGACTTCGTTAGCCCGAGAGATCGGTCTCCAAAACCGAAGCGCCCTCCCACTCCACCAAGACCACGGGAACCTATCACGATGGTGCCGGTCCCGACTCCCCATCAACCAACGCAGGGGAAGAAGCAGAAGAAGAAGAAGAATCATCTTCCGATTCCGCCCCCTACTCAACAGAAGCCAAAGACAAAGGAGCTACCTGTTAGGCTGGGTGGAGTAATGTTCGCCGGATTAAAACCGATTCCAACCGATCCGGATCTTGATCCCCCTCCCCCCCGGGTTCTTGCTTCAATTGCTGGAAGCGGGGACATGACCGCAGGAAGTGCCCGTACCCATCATAGAGTCCGTTCTGCTCCAATTGTGGTCGAAAGGGGTTTGTGTTAACCAAGTGCCCTAGATGTGGCGAGGTACATCTCCGGGACATGGAGAAGAAGTACGGGGCGAGAAACCATGCTCGGTTCCGGTTATGCCGTGATGGTTACTACCAGAACCGAGAATAGGAGCAGGAAGCCACTGTTCCTCAACCGGCACGTCCGATTCCGGTGATGACAACGAATCAGGGATCAAAGGAGCGTAGGCCGTTTATGGAGGTGGCGACCCTAGGAGAGTTTAGTTTGTCTTCTGTGCGGTTTGTGGCACAGCAAACAGGCGCCGCGATGCCTCCTGTGCATCCTCAGCCGATAGACCTAGAATTTACAAGAGTGCCGGAAGGATGGTTGGGGTTGGCCAGTGTTAGGGAATCTCCGTTGGCCTTAGCGGCTGAAAGGCAAGCTGCCTTAAAGAGAGAGCAAGCAGCTCGTCCGCCGGTAGCGCAACCGAAAGTGGCCGCGGAGAGAGGCTTAATGGAGGAGTTACTTGAATTATCCCAGTTGATGGATGGGTTGCCACCGGAGGAAGTGGCTCGGGTCAAGTTGGAGTTCTTGGAGGAAAGGAGGCGGCGCCCTCAGGGCCCTCTTTTCCATTGATTTGAGAGGATAATTGTGAGCGGCGATACTAGCCAGTATCAGCCTAGGGGGAGGGGGAATTGTAACGAAGTGTCTCGTTACTTAAGAGTTTAAGTATTATTAGTATTATTTTGAATAAGTTGATTAAGGGAAATTATTAGTTAAACATCTGCGCCTGGGTTCGACTTTTCTTGAGACGAGCCTGACTGACGTTTTTCCGATAATAAGTAGTTTCCCTCGTAAATTTTGGTGATTTCTTGGTCGTTGAATATTCTGAATTCAGCAGTCACCTCTTCCCTTTTCCATCTGCGCCAGTCGTCAGATTTCGCGTTACAGGTTCAAATCAGCGAGCAGCGTGATAGCCAATCCTAGACGAAGGACGCACAAGAGAGGGGAGGGTGGATAGGAAGTCGAAGGAGAGGAACTAATTTTCGGCGGGCAACGTACAGCGGGACGAGAGGAACGTCGACACGTGCTTCTTCACTTTTAATCGGGCTATTATCGAATATACTCGTGTGTTCGAAAGAGACTTGTAATGTAGATAGTTAATTTTCGTGAAATGTGCATTATTATTTTGATTTTGTGTTGGTGGAAACCCCCTTTATTTCTCTTCTCGAGAAGTAGTTGGAGTGCATCGTTGGGAAGCCTACGTTGAGTACGAGGATATCGTCAAGGGTGTCGTCGAGTCAGTCATCGTTGGTGAGTCGTACGTCGAAATATTGTGTCCTGGTGTCAATCGTTTTGCGTGAATTGTCGGCAACATCTTCGTGGCCATCGAGGGTGTGATTCTCGTGGAATCTCCCCTAAGGTAATTTCTCGTGAGATTTTTTGTCGTTCGTTCGTGAAAGTAAATTTCGATAATAAGGTAATTTGGCCAATTATTAGGCCTTAATTCAATTTAACGGTCTAATAACACTGTGTAACAAAAAAATGGTCATGTCGTGTTTATTTCGAAATCCCTGTGTTTATTGAATCTCTAGGTACCAATGAACAAGAAAATATAAAAAAAAAATTTCAATTTATTCAGTTTCCTAAAAAGAGGGGTTAAAGTTTCAAAAAATGGTTTTTTCGGTACTTTTTGCAGTACTGTCAAAAGAATACGAGATGACATAAAAAAAAATTTCAATTTATTCAGTTTCCTAAAAAGAGGGGTTAAAGTTTCAAAAAATGGTTTTTTCGGTACTTTTTGCAGTACTGTCAAAAGAATACGAGATGACAAAAAAAAGCTTAAAAGAAAGCTTAAACCTTCAACTTTAAGATCCAATACTGAAAAGTTATGTAACAATTGCGTGGAAGCTGTATTTTTTGTGAACCTTCTCACTCATAATCGAAATTTTAGTCAATATAACGGAGAAAGAATTCCTAATGTCGAAAAGGATTCCTTTAATAGTAATAATTTGAAACTTTCTGTATGTGTGTTTTTGGTATCACTGATTACTAATTGCAGGTTAGATCAAAAAATTTCAAAATGGCGGATTCAAAATGGCGGATCCAATATGGCTGACGCATTTTCCAAAAATCGTTCAAGCCGTCTCGAGACTTATTACTTAGGGGTTTCTGGGGTCGTTGAATTTGAATCTGACATTAGATTTTAAAAATTAAAAATGGCCGATCCAATATGTCGGACAAATTTTCCAAAAGCGATAACATCGACTCGAGACTTGTTACTACAGGATTTTTGGGAATGATGAATTTGAATCGGAAATTAGATTTTAAAAATCCAAAATGGCGGATCAAAGATGGCGGAAATTTTTTTTAAAAATCATTTAAATCGGCTCGAGACTTGTTCTTAGAGGGTTTTTGGGGTCGCTGATTTAGAAAGTGATTCCCCTTAATGGTAATAGTTTGAGACTTTTTGGACGGGTGTTTTTTATTTCGCTGATTACTAATTAGAGGTTAGCATTAAAAATTTCAAAATGGCGGATCCAATATGGCGAACAAATTTGTCAAAAATCGTTTAAATAGACTCGGGACTCGTTACTTGGGGGTTTTCGGGGTAGTTGAATTTGAATCTGACGTTAGATTTTGAAAATTGAAAATGGCGGATCCGATATGGCAGAAGAATGTTCCAAAAATTTTCCAAATCGACTTGATACTAGTTACTTGGGGGTTTTGGGATCGTTGAATTTGAACCTGAAATTAGATTCAAAAAATTGTGATTGGCGGATTCAATATATGAGGGCTGATTATTTTTAAAATCGTACTGATGCGCTTGAAACTTATTACATGGGTGTTTTTGGGGTCTCAAAATTCGAATCTTATATCAAATTTAAATCTAATTTCCATTTCAGATTCAACAATCCCAAAAACCCTCGAATACTAAGTTTCAACCAAAATAAACGATTCCAAAAATTCCCAAGTAACTAGACACAAGTCGATTTAAACGATATTTGAAAAATTCTTTCGCCATATTCGATTCGCCATTTTAAATTTTTGTTAATCTAATTTCATATTCAAATTCATCGTCCCCAAAAACCCCCCAAGAAACAAGTCTCGAGTCGATTTAAATGATTTTTGCAAAATTCGTCAGCCATATTGAATCGGCCATTTTTAATTTTTAAAATACAATTTTAGATTCAAATTCAAATACCCAAAAAAACCTCCGAGTAACAAGTCTCGAATCGATTTGAACGATTTTTAAAAAATTCGTCCGCCATATTGGATACGCCATTTTGAACATTTTAAATATAACCTTTTTTTAGTAATCAGCGAAATTAAAAACACTCGTCCAGAAAGTCTCAAACTATAACGATTAAGGGGAATCACTTTCCAAATCAGCGACACCAAAAACCCGCTAAGAACAATCTCGAGCCGATTTGAATGATTTTTTAAAAATTCTTCCGCCATATTTGATCCGCCATTTTGGAGTTTTAAAATCTAATTTCCGATTCAAATTCATCATTCCCAAAAATCCTCTAGTAACAATTCTCCAGTCGATGTTATCGATTTTTGGAAAATTTGTACGCCATATTGGATCGGACATTTTTAATTTTTAAAATCTAATGTCAGATTAAAATTCAACGACCCCAGAAAATTTGAATATGAAATTAGATTAAAAAAATTTTAAATGGCGAATCGAATATGGCGAAAGAATTTTTCAAATATCGTTTAAATCGACTTGCGTCGTGTTACTTGGGAATTTTTGGTGTTGGTGATTTCGAATTAAAAATTAAAGTTACAAAATTTTAAATGACGGATCCAATATGGCGGCTGCTTCTTTCAAAAATCGTTTATTTTGGTTGAATCTTAGTATTCGAAGGTTTTTGGGGTTGTTGAATCTGGAATGGAAATTAGATTTAAATTTGATAAAAGATTCGAATTTAGACACCCCAAAAACACCCAAGTAATAAGTTTCAAGCGCATCAGTACGATTTTAAAAATAATCAGCCCCCATATATTGAATCCGACAATCACAAATTTTTGAATCTAATTTCAGGTTCAAATTCAACGATCCCAAAACCCCCAAGTAACTAGTCTCAAGTCGATTTGAAAATTATTTGGAACATTCTTCTGCCATATCGGATCCGCCATTTTCAATTTTCAAAATCTAACGTCAGATTCAAATTCAACTACCCCGAAAACCCCCAAGTAACGAGTCCCGAGTCTATTTAAACGATTTTTGACAAATTTGTTCGCCATATTGGATCCGCCATTTTGAAATTTTTAATGCTAAGCTCCAATTAGTAATCAGCGAAATAAAAAACACCCGTCCAAAAAGTCTCAAACTATTACCATTAAGGGGAATCACTTTCCAAATCAGCGACACCAAAAACCCGCTAAGAACAATCTCGAGCCGATTTGAATGATTTTTTAAAAATTCTTCCGCCATATTTGATCCGCCATTTTGGAGTTTTAAAATCTAATTTCCGATTCAAATTCATCATTCCCAAAAATCCTCTAGTAACAAGTCTCGAGTCGATGTTATCGATTTTTGGAAAATTTGTCCGACATATTGGATCGGCCATTTTTAATTTTTAAAATCTAATGTCAGATTCAAATTCAACGACCCCAGACACCCCTAAGTAATAAGTCTCGAGACGGTTTGAACGATTTTTGGAAAATGCGTCAGCCATATTGGATCCGCCATTTTGAAATTTTTTGATCTAACCTGCAATTAGTAATCAGTGATACCAAAAACACACATACAGAAAGTTTCAAACCATTACGATTAAAGGAATCCTTTTCGACATTAGGAATTCTTTCTCCGTTATAATGACTAAAATTTCGATTATGAGTGAGAAGGTTCACAAAAAATACAGCTTCCACGCAATTGATACATAACTTTTCAGTATTGGATCTTAAAGTTGAAGGTTTAAGCTTTCTTTTAAGCTTGTTGAAAGCTTTTTATGTCATCTCGTATTCTTTTGACAGTACTGCAAAAAGTACCGAAAAAGCCATTTTTTGAAACTTTAACCCCTCTTTTTAGGGAACTGAATAAATTCAAATTTTTTTTTTATATTTTCTTGTTCATTGGTACCTAGAGATTCAATAAACACAGGAATTTCGAAATAAACACGACATGACCATTTTTTTGTTACACAGTGTAATAATTACCAACATTACAAGTAGTTCACGGATAAACAAGTATTGGTAGACGAATAAGAAAGCTTTATGCGGATACATCTTTTGTCCGTAGAAGGTGATACAAAAATGTAAAGTTGCTCAGGGATAGACAAGGATTAAGATGCGGACAGAAATCTATGCGGATTCAGACAGATAGCCAGACACTTTTTTAATCAAACAATAAAGTAGGTTAGAAAATGATTTGCACTGATTAATACGTATAAGCTGAACGGATATAAAGAGGATTTAAAAAATAGATGGATAGACAGCTGATTCAAATTGATGGAGAAGTATAGAAAAAGTATTAAAACGGATATCAATGGATAAAGCATGAATTCAAACGGATAAAAGTTGAATCCGTTTACTTCCAGCAGGGATAGATATTTTTCAATTCCTCATAACTATCCTTTATTTTTATCTCATTATATTTCTAAATCTATAACCTGATTTAAAGTATATCTATCTTTTTCTATTCTTCATAACTATCGTTTATTTTTAGCTCATCCCATCCTTAACTCTATAACCTGAGTAAGTATGTCTATCTTATCTTTTCCATCCTTACCTCTATTACTCAAATTTAAAATATTTTATCTCTTTCCATTCCTTATTATATCATCAAACTGCAGGACAGCTACCCTAATGTGTTTGCACATAGCGCTTACATGAGAAATAGCTACAGTTACAATGTTAGGGAATAGACTGGAATAGAAAAGGAAACACTGAAAGAGATTGGATATTGATGTCATTGACCAAGTATAGGAAAAGTAATATGTAGGATTGTAGGGATGAAGAAAATTTTTTAGGATAAAAAAGAGGAAATTGAAAAGGATAGGACGTTCATTATATTCATTAGGAGATATAAGATGCGATAGGAAGCAATTTAGAAAGCATAGGGTGAGAATAAAGAAAGATGTTTAGTAGGAACTAGTTATTCAGTTTATTTACTGAAAAAAAAATAATATAGAGTTAGAGTAGTAAGAGATTACCAAAGATTGAAAATTCTTTATTCAAATAGATAGAATATTCATAATTATGAAAAATACCTGCAGTTACAATGTTACGAAATAGATTGGAATAGAGAAGGAAAAACTGAAAGGGATTGAATGTTGATGTTATTGACAAAAGATAGAAAAAGTAATCTGTATTCATTAAGAAAATAGGTTAAGATAGAAAACAGGCGATTGAAGAAGATATGCTATATATTTTATTTATCAGTAGATAGAATGCAATAGAGTGCGATAAAAAAGAATAGGATGAGATGGAAATAAAGTGATTAGAGCAGATATGCGATTTATAATATAAGCAGAGTGATTGAACGGAATGAAAATATATAAAAAGGAAATAAAAGTGGATAGGGATTGATAGACAAGGTAAAGAAAAAAAATTAAGATTAGGTAATAAGACATAGGCAAAGAATGAAAAGGATATCCTTTTCAAATATATATCAAATAGGTTTGGAGTCACAAGAGATAGGATCAGATAACACTTGATACACACACGTGTGATAGAATGAGATACTATTTTTTAACTCTTTCTATCTAACGAAAAAAAAATTATTCAAACTGATAGGATTTCTATCTTTTTACTCTTAGCAGGGGGGTATTAAGGAAATTGGTTAGAATAAAAAAGGCGATTGAAAGAGATAGGCTTTACATTTTATTTATTACGTGATAGAATATGATGGAGTGCGATAGAAAAATGATAATATGAGATTTTAAAAAAGTGATTAAAAGTGACTTGTAACTCAATTTATTTATTAAAAGAATGAAAAAGATAGAGTAATGATAGTAATGGATGGACCAAAAATGAAAGTAATTGATTGAAATAGATGGAATTTTCGTTACTTTGAAAAATAGCTATACAGTTTCAAAGTTAAGACAGGAATAGAGGAAATAACAGAAAGAGATTGGTTATTTATGTTATTGACAAAGCATAGAAAAAGTATTAAGTTTGTATTAAGGAAATAGTTTAAGATTTAAAAGAGGAGATTGAAAGAGACAGACTGTACATTTTATTAATTAGAGGATAGAATGTGATAGAGTGCGATAGAGCAAGAACAGCGTGAGATTGAAATGAAGTTATTGGCAGAGATATGCAATTCGTTATTGAAACACAGAGATAGAACTGAATAAAGAAATATTGAGAGAAGATAAAAGCAAATAAGAATTGATGGACAGAGCTAAAAAAATTGAGATGAGGTAATAAGACATCGACAAAAGAATGAAAGGGATAGGTTTAAAGACATAAGAGATAGGATCAGATAACATTTAATAAACGTGTGATAGAATGAGATCAAATTTCTTAACTCTTTCTATCTCACGGATAAAAAGTGATTCAAAATTATAGGATTACCCAATGAAAAATTTCTGGGTTATGTCGATACTTATTGTTTCTGCCAAGGATTGGCTTGCCAGAGTCGGCGCAGTACTGGCTGTAACGCTGTATCAGTACTGCGCCAATATTGATGCCCAGTATTGGCAGTCGTATTTCATTTTCGATTATTTTAAATGTTGTTATAGAATTTTATTACATAAAAAGTTTTTAAAAAACGTTATTCTTATAGATTAAAGTATTTTAAAATTATTTTTTTGAATAATATTATTATTATAATTTTTAATCTTTATTGTTATCAATAAAACTTGCCATATATAAAGATTTAAAAATTAGATAATTGAAAAGTGAATCCTCAAAAATGAAAAGTCAGAAAATTCTGAATTCTTTATATAGACTAATATCAGCACAACTTCAATTAAATGCTTAACTTTTATAAATATTATTTAAACAATGTTTCTTATTAATTATTTAGACAAAGTTTACTACAGTTTAAAAAATATTTAGTAAAAAAAGTAAATGGTCCTCCCCATAACTGATCTGAAATTGAAATATTGAATTTTGTAAATCTTAAACTAAGCCAGCGTGGCTGTAGGGTTTAAGCGTGTAACTTGCGTCCGAAAGGTCCCGGGTTCGATCCCAACCAGCGTGCGATTTTTCGTTTTATAAAATAGTTATAATTGTTTAGGCGTAGCGAATGTTAACCATATATGTAAAAATTTGTTTAAACAAATTAAATTAACTAACAAAATCTCAAAATAAAATTTGCAGGACGAAGCTTTCACTCGATTAATGAAATAATTATACGTAATATTCGTATTCCAAAAATATAAATTTTATTTTTTATTTGCTCAAATAAGCAATAATAATGATAAGTAGGAAATTAATAACAAAATTGTACTGTGCCAGTGACTTTTTTCCCATTGGGTTATTTGATTCCACTTTTCCGCCAGAATTTCTCCTTGACAATATACGCTGATACTGTTCATCATTAATGCGTTAGCCCTGGCAGGGCCGTATTGCGCCAACCCTGGCAGGCAGTACTGCACTGGTACTGGCAGTCAGTACTGAATAGCATTATCATTCCAGAGTTAGGTCAATACTGACCCAGTACTGGGCTACAGTACTGCGCCAGCCTCGCACAGTACTGGCGAGGTACCGCGCCAGATGTCAATTTTTCATTGGGTTTCTATCTTTTTACTCTCAGCAGGGCTTTATCATTTTTTGAGTAACCGGATAGACTCCAATAACACTATCACTTCCGGATTGAAACCGTATAGCTTCCGTATAGTAAGCTCGTTGAAATTTTTTAATTTTGTTTTCCTGACGGTAAAACCCGAATCACGCACGTTTTTACAGTAGGGTACGGATCAAATAAGGTTGAAGTCGGGTTTTATCCAAGTTATGAAATTAAAATAAAAAAGAGGGGTGACATTCTGTACGGGTTTAATCCGGAACATATATTTAAATATAACACAAACGTCGTTTTTGATACGGTTGGAAAGTAAGTTTTATCCGGGATAGATATGGTTGTCCACGCAGAAATAGTTCCTACCCGGTTTTATTCGGGTTTTACCGTCAGGAAAATAAAATTAAAAAATTTCAACCAGCTTACTATGCGGAAGCTACAGGGTTTCAATCCGGAAGTGATAGTGTTGTCGTCTATCCGGTTCAATCCGGGTTTAATATGACAGTAGTAGAACCGTTTTGAAAGTGGTTTTTATCCCGGATTCATATGGTTGTCAACACAGAAATAGTTTCTACCCGTTTTTATTCGGGTTTTACCGTCAGGAAAACAAAATTAAAAAATTTCAACGAGCTTACTATACGGAAGCTATACGGTTTCAATCCGGAAGTGATAGTGTTATTGGAGCCTATCCGGTTACTCAAAAAATGATAAAGCCGTGCTGAGAGTAAAAAGATAGAAACCCAATGAAAAATTGACATCTGGCGCGGTACCTCGCCAGTACTGTGCGAGGCTGGCGCAGTACTGTAGCCCAGTACTGGGTCAGTATTGACCTAACTCTGGGATGATAATGCTATTCAGTACTGACTGCCAGTACCAGTGCAGTACTGCCTGCCAGGGTTGGCGCAATACGGCCCTGCCAGGGCTAACGCATTAATGGTGAACAGTATCAGCGTATATTGTCAAGGAGAAATTCTGGCGGAAAAGTGGAATCAAATAAAAAAATATAGGTTTTTAATTTAACCTTTGTATTAAAATTTACTGTTTGTTATTGGAAAATGTATATTTACCTAATTACAATCATTTTAGTAATAAGTTTGGTAAAGGTAATATTATTTACTAGAATAAACTGTAGATTTTTTAATATGAAATGGGAAAGTTAATTATCTTTAACAAACAAAAGTTATTGAGATTACTGGGAAAAATTAATTTCAAGGTTTAAGATTTTTACTATCCAATACAGAAAATATATGGTTTTGAAAAACAAAAATTAAATGATAGACTTACAAATACATATTTTCAATCACTTAATCCAATTTCGGAACAATTTTTTGCACGAACTCTTATGTAGAAGTATCACACACATTTACTTATTGTCATTTAACATTTAAATACGGTATACTATTTAAATTAATTAAACTATGAACTTAACCTATAAACGCTATAACACACATACACAGTTACAAATATCGCAATATATATAAAACGAAGTAACACATTATATACAATATACATATCCACGTCATGCTTGACCAATGCTTATATACTAACTTCGATCAAGTTATGCCACTTGCAAGAATATATTATAAAGCTTCCATCTATGGGGAAAATTTTTCATCGCGCCAAATTTAAATGCTCAAATGTTAAGACAAATTTTCTTTTAAAAATTTTACTTTTATTAGTAATTTTGTGATTAAGTAAATACCAATAATTAAATACCAAGTAAATAAATAATATTTGATGATTAATAAATTAATCCACGTATTTAAAAAATATTATTCTTGAATAAACTAACAAATAAGAATGAATAACTAATAAACAATAATAAATAAATAAATAAGGACTTTCTTTTAAATTATTGTTATCATTAGTAAGTTAATAATGAAATATTAATATTATTAAATAACAATTTATTAATAAAAAATTAATTTTTTTATTTTAAAATTATTATTTTAATTAATTAATTAGTAATAATTAAATTAAATGCTAATATGTAATGATAAATAAATAAATTAACGCATACATTTTTTTCAAATAATTATTATTATTATTCGCAAGTCAATAATAAATTATTAATATTATTCAATAATAAATGATTAATATTAAAATAATTTTTTTTTAAAAACATTATTTCTTTTAATAAATAAGTAATGAATAAATGAACAACTGGTAAATATTAATTAATAAATAAATAAGGATATACATTTTCTTTAAATTATTATCATTTGTAAGTTAATTATGAATTATTAATAAATTAAATAATAACAAATTAAATTAATATTTGGTGATAAATGGAACTACTATTTATATAAAAGTTAATCATGCATTTTCATGTACAAAAAGAGTATACAATAACAACATTAATATAAATTACTTTATTTATTTAATGTTTTCAATAAACAATACAAGATTTAATTTTGAACATAATTTAGGGACATTTTAAATGACAGTAGTAAATAATCATGTAATTGATAACTTAATTAGTAAACAATTAAGTTATTTTCTTAATATAATTTAATATATAATAACATCTTTAACTTTGAACATATTTTAGTAACGCTTTATATAATAGTAGTAAATAATTTAACATTGAACAATCACAAACTTCACATATTAATTCTATTGTTAAAAATGAAACCTTTTCAAAAGCGGAAATAATTTTTTGATTTACATCCAACTTTTTAAAATATAAAAATATCCATCCTTTAACTTATTAACGTAAGAAAGTTCGCAATTGTGAAGCTCACTTTTGAATATAATATTCCAAAAGAATATATTTGGGTTAACAATTTTATAAGCATTGGTGAGCTCATCTAAATAACATTCAGGAATAAATTTTGTTATTAGAAAAAAATTCTTCGGGCCATTTAAAACAATTAAATAGACTAAATGAAAGTCTTCACTTATTTTAGAAAATCTAATAATCACACTACCCTTTGTAACATGTTTATCCATATAACGAATACTCGCTGCCAAGGAAACATTTTCAGTCAAATTAATTGGCCACAAATGATTAAATTTTGATAAATTTGGCAATTTTTTTACAGAAATTGATTTTATACTGGCAGCTTCATATTCTGGATAAAAGGATTTTTTGCATAAAAATCTGTAGTTCAAAATCAATTGATTACGCAATGCTATCGTTCTACATATATTTATTCGACAGATTGCTGGACGAGATATTTGTTTTCCTTCGCGATTTTTGCTTTCATAGCGCATACAACAAATATTCCATAAAGGTCCAACCTTGCGCATAATAGTTGAATAGTGTAATAAAAGGTGGTGTTTGGGTTTAATTGAATTTAGAAACTTTTCAGCTAGAAGGCTTAGATATTCATGAATTTTTACTTCTAAAATCGTCGAGGTGTCAACAGAAATTTTTTTGCTGCAGACTATTTTTACAATTTCTTGCACACTGAGCAAAATCTGCCAATAATCATAATTTTCGTCTACATCCAGGCCAATAATTAGATTTGAATTAAGCACTAAGTTAAACATTTCAGCTGCCGATAGCAGAAAACACTTTTGGTTAATGTGTTTATCTAAGATTTCTGGTGGCTTATTCACATTTTCGCCATAATAAAATGCTTGTATTTTTAGATTAAGATGCTCTAAACTGAAACTTTTACGGACCTTTATATAATAGTGTAACAGAAGACCAATATCGTACCGTAAAATACCTTCAGCGAAATCATGCATCACGTCAACTGCAGGATTATTTGTAACATGGAAACCCGAAATTTTATTAAAACAACAAGACTCTTTAATACCAGATAGTGATGGATTTTCCAATGCCAATAATTTGTCGTAATTTGTGACATCACGAAGTATGCATTCATTTTCTTTAAATATTGAGTTAATATTCGAACGATCAATTAAACAAAATCTACAGAATTTGTTAGCGTTAAAATTTTCAACCAATCCAAAAATTGAATGCAATCCTAAATTATCACTGATTGCTAAAGCTAAATCAAAGTACAGTTTTACTTCACCAGTAGGAAGATTAACAGTAACTCCTTCCTCACGAAGAAATTTTAGTTCTACAATAACTTTGTTAAAGACAACTGAGTTGGTGAAGGTTGAACGATCTAAAGTATTAAAAAGAATAAAGAGAAATATATTCTCAATTTTCGATTGGAATTCTGGCGGAAGGCAACCTACACTTAAGTAAACTGCACCACATTTATTAATGCCTTTGTGGCTTCCAAGCGGATTATTATTTTCATAATCATCAAAGTAAATTAAAAGTGGTAACAATATTTTGTTTTTATGATAATCACGCTTTTCTTTCCAAAATGGACATTGAATGATGTTTCTTACGATTTCTTTACACGAATTTAAGGAATCTATGTATGCCATTGTTTTATCAAATACTTTTTCAAGTTCAAAAAACTTTTTCAGTACATGTCTGACTGGAATGAATTGTGCTAATACCGGAATAATTTTTCGAATAGTTTCTGTGGGTTGTGAGATAAATTTAACACGCTCTCCTAACTTATAACTTTGTGGAACAATAAAGGTATCTGTATTTTTAAATTGTGCGAAACGCTGTTTTTCTGTTTTCATATTCTGAAAAGGTTGTGCAAATTTCTTAAATAGTTCTTCCAAAGCATTTAAACTATCTGGACTCGTATTTGTTTTTTGAAAATGATTACATACCTCGTCTTGTATAACGTTAAGAATAGATTCGAATAGATCCGAAATATCCGAAATAATATCGTTTACTCTAGACCTAGATATGTCTTTAGCTTGATACAATTTTGCAGTAAAATTTAATACAGGTTTATAAATGTCACTTGAATTATTTTTTAACAAGTCAAGAAAAGATTCTGTCACAGTATCATCAGCATTATAGTCCCATAGAAGATCGTCACTACAAATAGATTCACTTTCGGATTCAGATGAATCATCAGAATTATCGAAAATAGGGATTTCTTCTACATTTTCAATGGATAAAATATTTTGATATTTTATTTCTAAAGGTTTATCTAACTTAGGCTCATGTTTGTTTCGTCTATGTCGAATAAATGAATCCAATAAAGAATACTGTTGACAATTACTGTCGGTACAATAAAAAGTAGGTGAATTAAAGTGTGTTAATTTCACATGACTTATGAAATGAGAATTAAAATCAAAGACTAATTCGCAACAACAACAACGAATCATCTTTGCATCTAAATTCTTAAAACAGAAAAACAAAATGGTAACAAGCTAACTGTTAAGAAATTAGTCATTAAATCACGCAATGACAATGAACTTGAGACAATAGTTTTTTCAACCAATTAAAGAGAATTGTGTTAATTTAATATGATGTACGAAACCAAAATTAAGATAAACTACTTTTTGGTAACAGAAAATCAACAACTCATCTTTATAGCTAACCACTGAAAACGCAAAAACAAATTGATCATGGACATTAAATCACGAAGCGACAGTAAACTTAATTATAGTTGCAAACTGTGGGCAACTCTTTTTCAATTAATCCTAATAGACAGTTTACGGCTTGTTCAATTTTTTCGCCGTTAATTTTAATACTATAGCCTGCTCTTTGAACAAACTGCCACAGTGCATTGGATGATTTTGGATATTCACAATCCAACACGAAAAAAATTTTGAATGCTAAATCCAACGCTGACAAGCATGAATCAACTTCATATTTAACGTTGTTAACAACAACGTATACTTTTGAAATTTTTCCCAAAGGTCCAGTAGCAACAATGAGAGGTTGGAGAGTTTCCTTTCTAGCGGAAAGGCGATCTTGCAGATCCTTTATACTGTTTTCAAGTTCAGAAATTACCTGTATCAAAAAATAAAAAAAGTTATAATTAATATTATTTTAGAAAACAAAAATATGATTATGTATAAATTGTACCTCAACGTGATAAAAAAAAGTTTCCCGTCTTTCTTTTGGCTGGAACTTTACAGCAGGAACTGTTTCCGTTGAATCTTTTTTCTTTCTGCCAACATTTTTTGCAGGAATTAAGAGATTTAATAGAAATAAGATTACGCTATCTTGTTGATCACCTGTTAAAAAATAAATTTTATTGTATGTTGAATTTTGTATTATCCACTTCTAGCATGTAACCTAAAATTATAAATTAATTGCTAGTGATATTAGCATCACATAGCCTTTACCAACAAAAATACATGTACAAAATGTTATTTCTTTATGAGTAAACTATGAATGTTGATTTTATATATATACTTTTTTCTAAAACAGGCAGCAATTTTATAAATGCAAGATCGTCTACATCCTTTATTTTTTTCTTGTTTAAACCTTGAAGTTGATTTATTAAAATTGTTCTGATTATTGGCCATCTCTCTTCCAGTAATAGACACTTTCCAGGCTTCAAAGTTTTAAAATCGTCATTTAACTGCATGCAAGTAAATATAATTAGAAAACATTAGCTTAATTAAATATAAAAATATTGTATTAGTTGTTTCAATACATAAAATTGTATTGAACATGAATTATCTACTTCGCTTTCAAGCCGCTAAATCAAAGACAATCGTGGAGTATAAACAATACTTCTTTTTTAAATTAATAAAAAAAAAAAGAAAATCTACTAAAAATGGTAAAATTTAAGAAGTACAATAATAAATCTACACAAACATCAGAAAAATGACAAAGAAAAAAAAAATGCATACAAAAAAAGAAATAAAAAAAATTTTAAAATTAAAGAAATTCTTTTACCGTGTAAAACAAGGAAAAAGAAGGGGACCCAAATTCGCCTATATAATTGTGTGACGTAGTTTATAAATATAGACTTAGAAGACAATTAAATTTTTTTAAATGTCATAAAATAAAAAAAAATATGAATGCATTTTGTAAAAATAAAAACACTGAATAACTTTTTTTGCAAAAAAAGAGTATTTGTTGTGACGTTGTGAATTAAAGGGAAAAACGGAGAAGGAAGGAAAATAGTGCGTTTAGTGAACAAGTTACTCCTGAAATTATTTTTAATTCTGTTAAATGTAAATAATTAAAGCTTAAAAGTTGTTAAACTATTTCGGGAATAATAAAAAGACTTTTAAAAATATTTTTAAAAGTAATTATGCAAGAAATTCTTTGATATTTCCAAGTTTTTCACGAGAAATTACAGAGAATTTCTCTGGGAGTTCTAGGTTTTTCTGGTTTTGGTTGAATGTGAAACTAATAACAATTAAAATTGATCGAGTTAAATTTAATGAAATTTGAGGGTAATAAACTTACCAATTGCTTTCCTTCTTGCACTGTTAGACAGGGATAGGTTTGAATATAATCAGAAACTGATATCTGGCCAACTATTAAACTGTTTCTTCTATGTTCAAATGTGATTTTCCAGTCGTCTTTGAGTAACTCATAATCCACGGATGCCTTCAATCTGTCATGTGCTTCATTGATATTTTGATCTACTTAAACATTTTTTTATAAACATTAATTTTTAACAAAAAACAAATGTCAACAAAAACTGTCAAGGTGTCTACTAAATTCGATTAACCTCATTCTCAGTTACCTTCCAATTTTACTTCAGTTTCTCTCGGTTCATTATTTGTTACAAAAAAATAATTTATCATTCAACAAAAAATTTTAACTTTTATGAAAATTGTTTAAAAACAGAATCAAACTATAAATTTCCTATAAAAACTTTACTTTTTAATCAGAATGATTTCAATTAAAAAAACAGCTTGTTCTCTGAAAATATTGAATCGAAAAATAATTTGCACAGACAAGGATCTAATTAAATTTGAAATAAACTATAATTTATTAATTACTACTTCAAATTTTTATAATCATTTTGCTTAAAACCGTTTTAGATTTCAGTAAAAAAATTTAAAACCAATTAAATTTAAATTTAAAAGTAATTTGACAAATAATAGAATTGTTTGAATTGAGAATTTATTATTAAACAGTTAAATAAATTATCTAAAACGAAAATAAAAATTTATGAATAAAGTAATACAATACTTTTAGAATAAAACCAAAAAATGTATTATAATTTGGAGCTGATTGACGTAAGCCAGATTTTTTTAGTAATACAATACTTATTATAAAAATTTCAAGAAAATTTTCGTTCTGTCGAAAGATTACCAGCTAATTTACGGTTAATTTAAATTCCTTGCTGTTTTCCTGATTTTTGGATTAGTAAACACCTTGTTGACTATAAAGAACAATATAGTGTATTGAATTTACCAATTGTACCAGAAAAAGTGTTTGCCGTTTCGCAGTTAGTTTCGCATTTATTACTTAAACGATTTGACGGCTGTAAAAGATTTTTTTCTCGTAAAATTGTTTTATGATAATTATAACCTTCCCAAAGCTTTCTACTTGCTTTTAAGCTAACTGAACCTTCTTTTCTGTAAGGACTGAAGAATGTTTCAGACTTTTCCCCCGGAAATATTTTAGGGATAGCTTCAGCAATTGTCATCAAGACATTTGTAGGAATCCTAATGTAAACATTCAATAAAATTTATAACTCAAATAACTACTAACTCTACAAAATATTCAGTTTCTATTTACTTGAAATTTTCAAGTTTTTCTCCCACAGCTAATTTTCCAACGGCATCATCGGAAAATTTTTGTAGAATTGTTCTGCTTAAGAGACATCTGGAGTCTTTATCCAAGCATTTTCTACGTTCATAATGAGCGAGAATTGCTTTACCGTCTGGTTGTTTTTCCAAAAAATTTAATAATCCCTAATAATTTTAAAGTTAATATAATTATAATTATTAATAAAAACATAAAGCCATATATCTGCTAAATATTCAAATATTAAAAAGAAGAACATAAATTTATTTTTAATTATCTGTTGTAAAAAGTTAATTTTATGAAAATAATTAAATAGAAAACAAAAAACTTTGATTAAAGGAACTTACAGATCATTCTTTAAAATTTTTAAGCTAATTTTTAATTAATTTACTTAATTAAATAAAATTAGTAAAGTAAAAAGTTAATATACACAGATTTTACATTTTGTAATTTCATGATTATTTTATTGTTTGAAGAATAGACACTTTTAAGTCAAGTATATCAAAAGTTATGATTTTTATTGTGTAACTTACTTGATGACCAGAGTTTAATTTTCTTCTTTTAATATTTTTAAAACTCTGAATTCCCTCTTCCTGACCAGTTTCGTGTTCTTCAGGACTTTGATTTAGTGAATTGTTCTCTATATCTGATTGTGATATGATTAATGCCTATAAAATAAAAAAATTGAATATAAATATAGAAATTGGAATATTAAGTAAATAAAAAATTAGTATCATTATTATTATATAGCTTACTTGCTGATTGGGCTTTATTTTTCTTTTTATATTTTTAGAACTGTGAACTTCCTCTTCTTCGACAGTCTCAGAAAATTCAACACTTCGATTTGCAGGATTATTTTCTAATTCTGGGATGATTACTGCCTATAAAAACATAAAAAATTTCATAAAATGGAAATAAATAAATAAGTAAAATAAAAAATATTAATATTCATATTTATATTATTATTATTGTTAGTATAATGCAACTTATCTCCTGACTGAGATTTAGTTTTTTCATTTTTATATTATTAAAGCTTTTTCTTACCTCTTCTTCTTCAGTTTCATCAACTTTACGATTTACATTAGTAAAGTTTTTTTCTGAGCGTAAGTCGATTACTACCTAAAAAAGTCGATGTTTTATGTAACAGTAATATTAAAAAATAATATCTAATAGTTTTTACCCACGAAAGTGTTATAATTAATAAAAAAGCATGATCAATCAATTTAACATAATCTTAAATAATAACTGTAATTTTTTGGGTCAATTTTGGCAATGATAATCTAACCTATAAGCTTACCTCGTCATTTATGACTTGGATCAGTGAAACATCTACACCTGCGAAGACGGAACTTAATAATTCTTCAGGACAAATGCTAAATAATCAAAAATTTATAATATTAAGAAACATTCATTAAACGCTTTATAATAGCAAATGCGGTATATAAACGAAGCCGCACTACGGCATATAACTATGGACTTCATTTGTTTTCTGCTTTTAAAAGCAAATGTTAAACTATTTAAAATAAAAACACTGGTTTCTACAAAATTTTTTTTCACTATTTATTAGTGAATTAATTAAATTTTATACTTACTTTTCGAGATTTAGATCATTTTCAAACGCCGGTAAGAATCAATTTACAAATAATAACAAGCAGAACGAACATAATACAACAGTCACGTGGCTGCGCAATGAGTGTGACGCCCGGGTCTTGACTACGTCATATTCGTTTAACATCGGGCAATATCGGCAATTTTCGTCTGACGCGTTCCAGAGCTTTCTATTTTGACTAGTAATTTTTAATCTTATACTCAGAATATTTATTTTCTTTTTTAAAAATAAATCTCGAACATGCATTTCATTTACATTTTCCTATTAGAGATGAAAAATTTTACTGAGCATTTATTAAATCTTTTATTACAAACGGTGATTCTTATAATTAATTTTATTTATATATACGATTTTTTATATATAATTTTCCTAGTCTAATATTTCCAATAAAAAACAGTAATTACATTTATTTGATATATTAAAAATTGCTTCCTCAATAATCTGAACATTAAAAAATGGTGTCAGAACAAATATAGAATTGCATTACTTTAGAAAAAATTGTTAGTCTTACAGTCATATCCCACTTTACAACCTTTTTTTGTAAAAAGTTATGTATTTATAAAAAATATTCCTGGCAAAAGTCTTTCAGTGTGGGGTTATAACCCAACTTACATGCGTTTGTACCTATGTTCTTACATAAGATCTTATACGAGATCTCTTCTGTGTCACCTGCGATCTTATATGCGTACACATATAAGTACATACCTACCTTTTTACGACAGATCTCACGCACGTTTTTACAGTAGGGTAGATTTTAAATGGTTTCCGAATAAAAACCGCATACAACCAACTAGAACCCGATCTGGGTTTTATCTAGTGTCTTTGCGGATTCTATCTGTTTCTTATCGGAATTTTTTGGCAAGGAAGGAAATAAAAGTTTCAAAGTTCCAGTTCCCTTTGCATGACTTCCAATAAATTATATATTACTGGGTATTGTACAGCAGAGTCTGTCTGTTTTATTTTCAAAGGTGGAGTTAATTTTTTACGTTTGTAGAAGCATCTGTTTGTAAAAAACAAATATTTAACAAATTCTTTATTACTCACGGCGGGTGGGAACTGCGTGGATTAATCGAACCTCTCTTCTCAAAAATCCTTATTAATTCCCCACCCCGGAGAAATTCGTTTTGCCGGTCCTGTTATTACCTAAACTTTAGTATTCAAAAGCCCTTTGACGGAAAAGTGTCTGGAATTAAACAAAAAAATTGTCAAATACCTATACGGCGAATTTTGGCATGCCCTGCAACAGTCGAAATGTGTATTGTTCTGTGTGTGGCTCCTTTCTAAAGGCCATGTAAGAACGTTTTTGAGAAAAATTGCATTTGATTATCAAAGTGTAGGTAATAATGAATTTAGAAAGTGTTTGTTTTTTACAAACAGATGCTTCCACAAGCGTGAACAATTAAGGGGTCAGTATGAGTTTATTGGACATATTTTCAAGAATTTATTTTTTACATTAAAATATATTTTAATATGCCAGGCTTTTTACTCATAAAAATTGATATTTTAAAGTGACAATAAAATTTGTTATATTTATTTTTGATCGTTTATTTATGCGAAATAGCTGCTTAAAGTTAACCTTAAATTTTACTGGTTGACACGATATCTGGAGTTTGGATTGTCTAAAATCAAAAAGTCAAGTATTTTCTTAAAATTTGAATCTGTAGTTATCGCATTAGCTAGGAACTTTAAATTTCGATGGAAAAAAACAAAATGTCGGATGATTAAATTTTTTAACCCTTTTTTACAACTTAATTTGTTTAAAAAAGGGTTAACTATTAGTGGATTTTTATGTTCCTAATTCATGCCAAAGCAGCACGTGCATAGAGGAATCCCTGAAAATTTGAGCTCAATCGGTTTAATAGTTTTTTTTTTTTTAAATCGTGTCGGTCAGGTCAAAAAATTCGTTCAACCCTTTAAGGACGGGACGGACACTTTTTTGTACTCATTTTCAACGTTAATTTTCTCTATTTTTGGAGGTATACAAAATTATAGGAATCACCTTTTCTGACGTACTTTTTCGCTCTTTCAGAATCTGTTATCAAAATTTCAACAACAAAAAATTTTCAAAAAGTTATGGACTCTTTTTTGAAATAAAAATGTTAAATTTTGACAATTTTGTTTAAAAAATGATTTTTTTTTCATATTTTTAATAATCGGAAAAATGTTTCAACTTAAAATATCGCGTCCGTAATATCCAAGCTTGAAAGCGACGAACCGTACTTTTGAAAGTTTCAAGATGGCGGATCCAAAATGGCGTCCAACAAATTTTTTTTTCAATGTATAGTGTACGCTTCATTACAAAAAAATTTTATTTTCATGATACTAAGTGTCTAAATGTTTTTTGACTTTCCAATCCCGAATCTGAACTCAGATTTCAAAAATTCAAAATGGCAGAGCCAATATGGCTGACGATATTTTGAAATTCGATCGGATTTGTTTGAAATTTGTTACTCGCAGTTTTTTGGGGTCACTGATTACGAATCTAATGTTAAATTTAAACAAAATTTTAATGACAGATCCAATGTCGCTGATGGTGTTTTGAAAATAGATGAGATTTTTTTTTAACACTTGTCGACAATGCATTTTCTTTTTTTTTCATTTAGTGTTTGAGACGGGAAACGTTAAAATACTTTTATTAGCTAAAGGACGTGAAATATTTGATCAGATGGTTTCAAACAAATCCGATCGATTTTCAAAATCTCGTCCGCCAAATTGGATCCGCCATTTTGAACTTTTAAATTTTTACATCAGATTCGTGATCAGCGACCCCAAAAAACTCCGAGTAACAAATTTCAAACAAATCCGATCGATTTTCAAAATATCGTCCGCCATATTGGATCCGCTATTTTGAATTTTTAAATTTTTACATCAGATTCGTGATCATCGACTCCAAAAAACCGCGAGGAACAAATTTCAAACAAATCTGATTGATTTTCAAAATATCGTCCACCATAATGGATCCGCCATTTTGAAATTTTAATTGTTGACATCAAATTCGTAATTAGCGACCCCAAAAAACCTCGAGTAACAAATTTCAAACAAATCCGATCGATTTTTAAAATATCGTCCGCCATTTTGGATCCGTCATTTTGAAATTTTAAATTTTGTCATCAGATTCGAAATCAGCGACCCAAAAAAACCCCCGAGTAACAATTTTCAAACAAATCCGATCGAATTTCAAAGTATCGTCCGCCATATTGGCTCTGCCATTTTGAATTTTTGAAATCTGAGTTTAGATTCGTGATTGGAGAGTCAAAAAACCTTTAGACACTTAGTGTCATGAAAATAAAATTTTTTTGTAATGAAGCGTACACTATGTGCTCATACATTGAACAAAAAATTCGTTGGACTCCATTTTGGATCCGCCATCTTGAAACTTTCAAAAGTACGGTTCGTCACTTTTAAACTTGGATATTACGGACGCGATATTTTTAATTAAAACATTTTTTCGATTATTGAAAATATTGAAAAAAAAATCATTTTTTAAACAAAATTGTCAAAATTTCACATTTTTTCAAAAAAGAGTCCATAACTTTTTGAAAATTATTTTCTTTAAATTTTGATGACAGATTCTGAAAGAGCGATTAAAAATACATCAGAAAAGGTAATTTCTATAATTTTGTATTTCTCCAAAAATAGAGAAAATTAACGTTGAAAATGAGTACAAAAAAGTGTCCGCCCCGTCATTAAAGGGTTAATTTATATGGTTAAAAGGACATAAATGTTACAATGACATTTGTTTAGGGGAGAGTGGCCATCAATGTACCAGTTTTTTCAATGAACTATTTCAATTTTCTCAGAAACAACTAAATAAAAATTCTCCTAATTTTAAATATAAATGAAGTTTGCTTAAACACACTACGTTCATAAATTTGAGACATGTGGATTTATTCTTTACAGAGAAAACTAAAAAAAACTTTTTTTGATGCACTGAAGAAAAAATTTACCTAAAATTCAAACACGTTTTTTAATTGAAATAAGGCAATTTAAAAATAAATGAACTTACGATTTATTTTGTAACGGGCCTTAACTACAATATTCTAATGAGATAAAGATTTTTAAATATTAGATTAAGTTATAAAAAACTATTTTTGTTGCAAATGTCATGTTGATTCAATGTACCAGGGAACAATGAAACACCTGGAATTTCAGTGTATTTTCGATTTCCAGAGTGGTATGCCTGATTATAAAACTAGGCATGCGTACAGCATGTGACAGCGATTGTTATCAGTACTCTTCTCAACATACCAAAACTAAAATGCCATTTTAGCTAGTTAACTTAAATTTGAAGTATATTTATGTTATACATTATCAATTAAAAAGTGTTAAGTAATAATTTTTTATAGTATTTGATAGAAAATAAGTTTTTTCACAAAGTAAAAATTGCAATATTATTATTGTTGAACATTTTAAGTGTTTTTATAGAGATGGTTCATTGTGTACCCAGGTTGTTGAAAATGAAAATAGCGTGTTAGTTTAGAAAAACCCTAAATTTTATTATTTAATAAAAAAAAATCGGGTATAATATGTGTGCATTACCTAGAAAAGTGTTCCAGTTTTATATTGATGCAAAAAAGTGCTTGAAATTGGTGAAATTGAATAAATACTATGACCTTGAAAAAAACCCGGTACATTAATGGCCACACTCCCCTAAACAATTTTTTGATGCCATGCTATACGCCGTTATGCTTCTGCAGTATCGCGTTTTTTAGCATTTTTTTAACTCTACTGTCTATGTATTAGTTTTTACCTTATTTATACAGGTATATGGATACGAAATTAATGTTTTTTAAAAATAAATCCATACTGACCCACGTCACTGATCGGGTGACGTGTGGCGGACAAATTCTACGGGAAATCTGTCAATGTCAATCCTGGGGTTAATTTTGACGCTCGTAGGCACATCTGTTCAGGTAAAAAAAAACGTTTGAAAAATGTCTTTTCTCAAAAACTTTGCTATTAGAAAGCCCTTTTTTCGAAAACAAGTCTGGTTTCTTTAAAAAAAAATGCATAAAGTGGAAATTATCGAGTAAAGGAGGGGAAAGTGGTTGAAAATCACTGCAAAGTTTCTCCTTCCAACAGTCTGGAACTTTTTCAACAATTTTTCAAAAATTCGAATGTTGCATTAAATAATAATGCTTTATTGATGATGACTCTATCATGTAACCTTTCGAATTTTTATTAGGTATTATAATTGTTTAAATATTTTATATAATAGTTATACATACATAATTAAGCGTACCTTGCGATAAATAAGTGACAGTTTGGTGATCCTGGATTTGACTTTTTATAATTAACACTGTTGATATAAATATTATATAATATTTTACTGTCTGATTCCTTTTTTAAGTGTGATTTTTCCACAAAGGTTTTAATTATCTTTAGTTTGTTATTAATTTCAAACAGGTGTGTATTTCTTTTTATATATATTAAAGGTTCTAATTTTTTGTCCAAAATTTTCTTTTTACTAAATTGACCAATAGTATTTTCTTCGGGATATTCTTCATCAATAGTAATAGTATATTTTTCTTGCAAAGTTTTTTTAAATTGTTGCCAAGTTGAAGGTTCTATGTCATTATTAATAACTGAAGCACGATTTTCCTTTATTGATATTGTTCTTGATTTATGCGGAATGTTGTTCATTTTATTAATACATGAACCTCGATAAGAAACGGCAGATGGGATGCATAATAAATTAGTTGGGCAATTCGGTGGAAAAGGACTTCGCAACAAAAAATAATTCATCAAATTACCCATTATTCCAACGACATTTTTGTTATAGTTACTCTCTAAAAGACATTTGTTCGACGGTCTTCGATATTTGTTATTTTTGAGAAAGTAAAAGTGAGCGTTTTGTTGGAAAAGGATATTTGTATTGCTACAATGTAAATAATGAAAATCATTAAATGGATTTGCCTGGTACAGTCTTGTGCAATAATTTTTATTAAAATTATTTATTTCTTCGTAAAAAGATTTGTTATTCAAGCGTAAATTTGATTCCCATTCAGAACCTCGTTTTGCATTTTTTTCAGTATTATTCTGTTTTAAAACACTAGTCTGTTCATTACAAAGTGCATTTTTATAAAGCGTATTGTATTTATCTGTATCTGCATCATAATTATAAAAATTCTTTCGGAGTTGAATACTGTTAGGCATACTAGTATTCCAAATTTTTGGTTGAATTTTTAAAGATTGAGAATTAATATCTGGCAACTGATTTAGTATTTTCAATCGTACTAAGGATGTAGAAGATTTTTCAATTTCGTCGTCAGAAACTTCAATTACCTGTTAATAATCATAAAATTCAGTTAAATTTTCCAACTGTCAGTTCAAGCAGCACGTATTATTACGTGATTATCACAGTAATATTACATTTAATATTACTAATATTACGGGATGATGTTACGGCGATATTGACATGACACTAAAATGTCCGCCTCAGAGTAATATTACAGGTTAATTTTGAAGCAATATTACAACATTATTACGGTAGGGTAAGAGGTTCGGTTGTGGGCTTCCCTGCGAAACTTTTGACAGAAAAAAGATTCGTCGAGAGATTCGTCAAATGTGACAAAAATGTCAAGTATATATCCTGACCACACGTAATTTTTGAGCGAATACAAAAGTAAACCGACACCTGTGCTTTTTGCTACAAAAAAAATTAATTTTTAAAAAATTAAAACTAACACAAAAGTTTTTTTTAAACATTTTTCAAAGTAACACAAATCGAACTGACTCAATCAGAAAAGTATGTTTAATGCATATTTACACAGTAAATATATTATAAAATATGCCTCGTACTCGAGATGTAGTAGCTTCACAACGTTTAGATTTTTGGATTTAAAAAATTCACCATCCTGTGGCGCCCTCTTGGTTGGACGAGCGCACTATTTCCTCTTTGTTGTTTTGTTGTTTAGAAAATTCAGACGTTTATCGAAATAAATTAGTAAAAAATCTGTATAAATAGTTCAGTTATAAAGAAAATTAAATTATGGGAAAGTCGTCAAAACGCGAATCGTCAAAAAGACACAAAAATAGAATAAAAAATGTCGAGGACAGCCTTACAAATTTTACTTCGTGCTTCACTTCTCTAATGTCGACGTTTTAAAATAAAGGTTAAGATATGAAAAGTCCCTTTTTTATTATTTAAAAGATTCCATACAATCCGTTAACCAAAAATGTTTTTTACAAATAAGAAATAAAATATTCCATACATTTTGGACATTGTTGATGTCCAAAACTTTTTATAAGAAAGTTACTGTGGCCAGTTTTATGCGAACATTGCTGCACATTAATATTTAACCGTAATTTAATCACTAAAAAACAAATACAATAAATTTTTATTTTATTTTTAGAGAATGAAAAACAAGTGGAACGAGGTAACAAACAGTTTAATAAAGATATGGAGAAAATATCCGAGCAAAGTAAGGGAAATATTTTTGAGGTTATGGACCCGGTAAAAAGAACATGATTAAAGCGGATTGAACCGTTTTAATGCGCTTTGATTCTGTTTTTGTATGAAGGCCTTTAAATGCTTACAAGTGTTTAAATGCTTACAAATATTTTACTGCTTAAGTTTAAATATGTTAATAATTTAACTTCAGTTTAGCACTAAATTTAACACTTAATGTCATTTTCGTTTTTTGTCTTGCATGCAACAAAAACTGACAAAACGACTTTAAAACTTATATTTGCGTCCACTCTTTTGCTTTTCTCAGGTAAACTATTAGCGTTAGCCACGAATCACTTTATTTTTCACTTTAATAACGCGATTCAGTTAAAACAGAACGAACGAAACAAACTAAATTGATGCCACGATGACGCGCTGCAAAGAATGAACAAGTTAAAGATAGCTAAATGGCGTCATTTTAATTTGCTGACAAAGGCATTCAACGGCATTAACCACTTCGGCGGTATGACGCCAATTTTGTCCGTCAAATTGGCGTCATACCGCCAAAAGGGTTAAACTTTTTGAGGCATTGACTAAGTTCAAAATTGTTTTCTTGAAGGCATTGAATGGCATTTAATTTGATACATTATCAGAAAGCATTTAAGGTAGTTCTCCGGCAAATCGATTTTCTTTAGAATTTTCTGAAACTTTGGATAAATGTTCCTTTTTGTATGCTTTATGTGTGGTAAAAACCTCAGGGTCCCTTGCAATGCTAAAAATTGAGATATTTAGCTTCAAAGATTCAACATTTACATGGGAATCATATGCTGAGCGTATAAAAATGGCACACTTTTATTAATATCTGGAAAACTTTTTTCTAAATATTTCTCAAAAACTAGTATGTTATAGGGATAAATAAAAGAAATAATATAAAAAATTTTTTAGTAGGGGTATCAATGCTCATTTTTTAATTATACTAATCTGAAATTTAAAACCCAAGTGATTTTCCATTGAATTTACGAGCGAAAGGAAATCCAGCGGTCGCAAATTGCCAACATTCTTCCGTTTGAAGCACATGTAAAGTGTCACGAGACTAACATATTGCTTTAAATTACGTTTTCAGATTTAACTTATTTGTTTTTTATTTATTTGTTTTGATCTATTTTTTTATAGTATTTGTGCGGCCCTGAAGCCGGAGAACTACCTTAATGGCATTTGGATCTAATTCGTGGTGTTTCGCTTGAAGGTAAAGAAACGCATTCAGTTTTTTTCATCAAATTTGTGAGCATTCAAAATAATTAAAATGAAACAAACATCAATCAAGAAAACGCGTTAAATGGCATTGAGGACAAAAACGGAATTAGTAGGCATTAGTCAGCATTCAAATATCTGGTTTTTTAAATGCCAATTTATGCGCTTTAATTAACCTCATTTTACCGGGGATCCCTCAAACGATACAAAAATCCCAAACGACATGGAACAATCCAAATCAAAACAGATTGAAACTTTAATTCAGGATGAACCTTTATCAGATGAGGAAACTTTGAAAGCACTAGATGAGCTCTTACAAAAAATAAGTATTGGATTAAGTATTGGATTAAGGGGGTAGTCTGGTGTTCGAGCCTGTTTTGAAAGCTTATTTCAATATTCTTTTTTTTATTATAAAATAATTTGTAATCACATAAAATCTTTTAACTTTTTTGTTCTTACTATAAATTGTTAAAGAAAATTGTATTCCACTATTTTTAAATTGATATATATATATGGTGGATTTCACGTCAACTGTCCAGCCAAAAAAAAATTTTGTTTAATCCTTTCCCAATTTTTGTTATTAGTTGTCTTATAGGTAAGTAATTTATCAGCCAAATATTTTTAGATTATATAAAAAATTGCCCGAGAGGGAGGGGGTTAAAGTTTTGAACTTTTTGTTAAGACGCTCTCATTTGTTTATTTATTGAGCTTAAAAAAAATGATAAAAAAATTTTTTAGTACATGATTTTTCTAGATTTTTTCATCAGCTTTCGATTGGCGTGGTCTATTTAAAAATTTTTTTTTATTTTGACCAAAATTTTTGAAAATTAAAAATAAATTTCACTTTTTTTTCGTCTTCGGGCTCGTTTTATTTATTTTATTTTATTTTTAAAAGAAAGCTGAGATTTTTTCCTACAAAATATGTAATTTTCAAAAAACCCTTTTTTTTTGTTTTTGAGAAATTTAATGTTGAAGTTAGCGCGCCACGTCAAGGCGAAGTCTCACTCTACCGCCCCGCTTGTTGCTGTGCGCTGTTTGCATCATTACGTGGATATTTAATTATTCTAACCCTTAATTAAACTTTTCTCTGCATTTTACAGTGCTGAGACTGACATAAAAACAATTAAGTGCCTGCACTATATAGTTCTGTTGTTTATTTTTTTATGTTTAAATTTTTTTGGTAATTTTTTGATTTTGGTTTCTCATAGAGAAAGTATTGTTTTACCTCCACAAGATCGATTGAGATTTTCTGAAATATCTTGACATATTTTGAACACAGGATGTCAAAAATTATGTTTTTAAAAAATGTCTTCCTTATGTGTGCATGTAGTTATGTATGTTAAGATTATGTTAGGCTCTGTATTTCGAAAACAATAATAGTTAAAACAATGTTTTTTTGCGAAATTATAGGTCTTTAAGGGGGACAAGTTATGCATACCAATCGATGTGGTTTTAAACTCTCCTCAAAATAGGTGTATATATATAATTTCTTATAAAAGGTAAATAAGATTCCATAAGTTACGAAACTTAATTTTTTTTTAAACAATGATAACTCTGAATAACATTACATTAGACCGTTCGCAAAGAGCTCATTTGATTAATTTTTAGTGACCTACAAGTAGTCAGAAATATATTAAAAAAGCAACAAAATATAAAAATAAAATTGTTAAAGAACATAATTTTCAATATTTTTTGTTTATAGAATATTAATAACTTTTTATCAATTTGCACTAAAAGGATCGCTAAGAGCTTAATCGATGCATTTTTAAAAAGATAAAAAAAAAAAATAATCTGATTTTACTGTTTTAAAAAAATATGTACATTTTTGAAAATTTTTTTTTTTTTCAAAATGTTTAAATTTCAAAAACATGTAGTTAGAAGTGATAGATCAGACTCAAAAGTAGGACATAATTTGTCCCCCCTAAAGACCTATAATCTCTCAAAAAAACATTGTTTTAAATGATTGTTTTCGAAATATAGAGCCTAACATAATCTTAACATACATAACTACATGCACACATAAGCAAGACATTTTTTAAAAACATCATTTTTGACATCCTGAGTTCAAAATATGTCAAGATATTTCAGAAAATCTCAATCGATCCTGTGGAGGTAAAACCATACTTTCTCTATGAGAAAGCAATATCAAGAAATTACCAACAAAATTGAAACATAAAAAAATAAACAAAAGAACTATAGTGTAGGCACTTTTAATTGTTTTCATGTCAGTCTCAGCACTGTAAAATGCAGAGAAAAGTTCAATTAAGGGTTAGAATAATTAAATATCCACGTAATGATGCAAACAGCGCACAGCAACAAGCGGGGCGGTAGAGTGAGACTTCGCCTTGACGTGGCGCGCTAACTTCAACATTAAATTTCTCAAAAACAAAAAAAAGGGTTTTTTGAAAATTACATATTTTGTAGGAAAAAATCTCAGCTTTCTTTTAAAAATAAAATAAAATAAATAAAACGAGCCCGAAGACGAAAAAAAAGTGAAATTTATTTTTAATTTTCAAAAATTTTGGTCAAAATAAAAAAAAAATTTTAAATAGACCACGCCAATCGAAAGCTGATGAAAGCGTCTTAACAAAAAGTTCAAAATTTTAACCCCCTCCCTCTCGGGCAATTTTTTATATAATCTAAAAATATTTGGCTGATAAATTACATACCTATAAGACAACTCATAACAAAAATTGGGAAAGGATTAAACAAAAATTTTTTTTGGCTGGACAGTTGACGTGAAATGCATCATATGCTTATAATTAAAGTTTATAATAAAAAAAATAAAGTATGACATGGCGCAAGTGATAATATCCATTGAGGTTATCTAAAACAAAAAAAACCAAATTGCTTATTGTTCTATATGTAAGTGGGTATCGCCCGAACTAGAATAAAACATTTTTGTTAATAAATAACAAAATGGCGGACTATCATACGAAAAATATTCAAAAATCAACCGTTTATTATTGATAAAAAGTTAAAAATAAAAAAAAGTTATTAATAAAAATGCATAATTCTAGTTTGGGCGATAGCCACTTACATACAGAACAGTAATCAATTTGAATTTTTTGTTTTAGATAACGCCAAGAGCTGTTATCACCTGTTCCAGCCTCCTACTTCTTTTTTTTTATTATAAACATTAATTATAAGTATATGTATCAATATCAATTTAAAAATAGTGGAATACAATTTTTTTTAACAATTTATAATAAGAACAAAAAGATGATAAAAGATTTGATGTGATTAAAAATTATATTATAATAAAAAAAAAAGAATATTGAAATAAGCTTCCAAAACAGGCTCGAACACCAGACTACCCCCTTAAGTACTGAAATTAAGTACTGGGAGTAAGTATTGGATTAAGTGATACCGATTTACTCCGTGAGCAGGGGATTAATCGATTCAAGGAGGGGGGGGGGTGATCTAAATGTTTAAAACTCTTCGCGGGAGGTCGCTCGAAGACTGACCGGCGATTCGGGAAATTTTTCTGGGGAACTATCGACCGGGATGTACAGAACGTCTCGTCGAAACAGTTCTGGGGCACTAGGCAGGCCCTGAGCGGAGGCGACTTGTAGTACCGGGATTGAAAGGGGGACAGTCGTTGAAGCGGATAATTGTAAAGGCGTCAAGGGGAGCGCGGATTGTAATTCCGCCAAAAGTCGGGCACGTAACCGATAATCCTTTCCGGGTCGTTTACGCAGCTTTCCTCAGCGTTTCCGTTTTTGTACCGTAGCGGAATTTACTAGCGAGGATGGAAATTTGACGTCTGCGATAGGTGACATTGAAATACCATTAAAATAAATCGAGTTGACTGTGATCTAACCGACGAATACAAAGGGTGACGAGTTACCAAGGCATCAGAATCGACTAGAAACACGTGGCTGGATCAGCGTCAATATCAAAATACGCGATGCACATATACGGAAACGACGCGTTACGCGAGCACGAAAAGGGTGGAATCGGTCCGGCCCACAAAAGCAAGCGTCTACCAGCGGCGATGGTAATTGAACCACCGACGACAACCTTTGGTCGGAAGTAATAGAACTCCCGACAAGGGTAGGTAACTTAACTTCTGGGGATAAACTAATTACCCATCAATCAAAACACAAAGCACGACATAATCGGTAGAAAATATTAAAATAGTATCAAACCGAATAATAATGCGAAACATAAAAATTAGCTGTGACACAACCTGGAACAAAAATAACCACAAGCACAACAACACGGAGATAAATGGTAAATCCAAGAAAAATAGAAGTAGATCTCGTCCGTTGAAATCGTGGCGACTACGTGGCGAAGTGTCGCCGAACAGGAACGGCGTCGGCACTGCCGTGATAAGAACTGGTCAAGTTGACTTCCTCCGAAGATTCACACCGAACGAATCCACACTCAAAGGGAGGGAAGACACAACGAAACCACTTCAGGACTTATAGTGACAAATATAATAATTTATTGACAAAAATTTAAGAAAAAGTCTTGGCAAGAAAAAAAAACTGACAAAATAAGGTCCGGAGCGGATCACGGGTGTAGTATCCTCGACGATCGGGGACGCGCTTCTGCCTACGCGGCACGCAGGCCAACTCCCTCGTGGCTCTCCCACTCGAGGCTCGGCGAAAGAGAGGGTAGGCGGGCTGGCGTTTGGTCTCTGTGATTGGTCGAGCGCCATAGAAGAACTAGAGAAAGAAAAGAGGAACCAATCACCGCCTCCTACCGTCTCCCAGACAACAAATTAAATAAATTAAAAATAATAAGAATAATATTAATAATAATAATAATAATAATAATAAGAGTAAGAAATAAATAAAATAAAATAGGAGAAACTAACTAAATTAAAAATAATAATAATAAAAGTAATTAGTAAATAGAATAACATGAATTAACTAATAGTCAAGTTTTCAGGGAACCCGGGGCAAGGCACAGGGCAATATTTAAGGCCGATTTTTCTTAGGTTTTCTTGTTTCTCGAGTCTTATAAAAATACTCGATAAACAGAAAACCGGGGAAAGAGGCGAACTGTAACATAAGTACTGGAATAAGTATTGGTTTAAGTATTGTAAACTCCAATACTTTTTTAGCCAAACATTGTTAAAAATTTTACTGGTTTCGCACTAAGTTTCTATGGCTCCCAGGTTTCCGCAGTAGTTTTTGTGGTACATTTAATACATAGAAATACATGGAACACAGAATCACAGTTCCAAAGGGGTCGTCTATAAATTACGTAAGGCATTTTTCTTAGATTTTGAACCACGCGCCTACGTTTGTAAGGCTCCGTAAGTTTTGGATCCACCCACCCCCCCCCCCCCCCTGTTGTACGTAATTTTTTGCTTATATATTTTTTTACGAGAATTTATTCTTAGCATTGCAGAAAATTGTTACTTAATGCAGTCATCACAGACAGTCACCTTTTCACCCTTTTTCACCTAATTTGATGATTTATGACCTTTTTCACTTTTTTGGGGTAAAAAATGTATAACCTTTTTGTAAATATTTCGAAGAATGTTCATAAAATTCAGATTCAATGTTTAAATTTTTTCTTCCATTCTTAATTATTTTCTTCAAATTTTATTTCCTTTTTTAGATTTTGAATTAATTTCTTAATTATTAAAAAAAATTCTTCCCTTTATCAATTTTTTTTTTGATTATTAATAACTTTCTTTAATTTTAAATTCAATTGTTCAATTTTTATATTTAATTTACAATTTTTTTCAAATTTCAATTCCATTTTTCAGTTTTAAATTATTTTCTTATGTATTTAATAATTCTCCGCTTTTTTAAATTACTTTGTTGAATTCTCAATTATATTCTTTAAATTTCAATTCTATTCTTCAATTTTTAATGATGTTCTTCAATTTTCAAAATTAAATTATTTTGGTCAATGGTAATTATTTATATATATTCTCATTCCAGTTGTTAAATGTGTAATTATTTCCAACAATTATTCCTGGGTCAATCCACTGACTTTTGTCTGAGGAGTGTTGCGACCATATTTTTCATAATTATAATTTTAAAGTATGTGAAACTCCAACATTTTCTGAATTCAGTAAGCATATTACAATGGTATAAATTTTATTTCTTTTTGTGTTAATACTAATCAAAAAATGAAGGTTCACAACATCATTTGTAACCTTAAATCTGATACTTTTCTTAAAGATGTTATAATTCTTAGACTAATTAATAAAATGTTTATCAGAACTTATTAGAAATATAAATCATTTAATTCTAAACCTAGAAAAGATGGATTTATTATAAAATTTTATTATTTTAAAGTGATACTCTAATTTAAAATATTTATACTTGTAAATAGTTTTGCTATTTTTCGAAGCATATTACTTTTTTGTGGAACCTCTTACAAATTTTAGGTTTCGAATAAAATTTAATATTAATATAATCTACTTGCCTATAAAGTTTAAAGAAAGGGTTTTGCTTCGTTTAAAAAATATAAAAATTTTTAAATGTCTTCCTAAAAAAGGTCAATTTTTGTATTTTAAGTGAACAGCAATTTCACATCGCTCTATTTAAATTAAATTAGTATACAAACGAAGCGATGTGAAATTGCTGTGTTTACTTAAAATACAAAAAATAACCTTTTTTAGTAAGTCATTTAGAAATTTTAATACTTACTAAACGAAGCAAAACACGTTCGTCAAACTTTATGGGCAAATAGATTATATTAATATTAAATTATATTCAAAACCTCAAATTTCTAAGAGGTTCCACATTACTTATTATAATCTGAGATGCCACGCTTTAGTTGGGGCAAGAAAAGGTGGAGCTTTATTCTTTTAAGGAAATAATGTGATTGGTCCTTCTTATGTGTCTTCTAATTCTATTCTCTTATTTGGCAATATCCACCAATAAGAACAAAAGTTGATTTCAAAAATTCCTTATTGTTGCCAAAACGAGGCTAAGTGTTTAATTCTATGGCTTTTTTACATTAAAAAAAAAAGAATTTTAATAGAATACCTACAATTTTTTTAATTTTGAATTATTCTCTAAAAATTTTATAATTATTGTTTAATTTTTTTAGTTATTTTGTTTGGCTATTTAATTAACTAGCAATTTTTTGAATTTTGTTTTCAATTGTTAATTATTTTAGTCAGATTGTAACTTTTTTCTCAATTATTGATTATTTTTTTAAATTTTAATTTATTTTACAATTTTTTAATCATTTTCTTATATTTTTTATTATTTTCTTACATTTTTTAAATATTTTTTTCTTTTATTTTTGCTACCTTTTTGTCACCTTTTCCAGGGAAGAAATTTACCTTTTTACCTTTTTTGAAGATGAAGAGTACTGTAATGCATGTACAATGAAATTAATTTTAAAAAAATTGTTTAATAAATAAATGTTTGGTGTTTTGTACATAGCATGAAAATTTCCAAAATTTATTGAGTAAAAATAAAAAATATATCTTACGTAAGAAATTTGTTTAACAAGGTACCCACCTGTGTAAGTTAGCATAGAAAAATGTTTTGTCTGCAAATTGGTCGTAAAGTGTTTCTTTAAAAATTTTTTTTTAAATATATTACGCGAAAATAGTATTTAAGTTTCCAATACTTAAACTAATACTTATTCCAGTACTTAATCCAATACTTACTTGCAGTACTTACTCCCAGTATTTAATTCAATACTTATTTTTTATAAGGGAGGACCTGAATGCGTGAATAGAAAATAAAGTTTTCTTGCATCCACAGTTAAAAACGATTTGGGAAAAAATTAAAAAGGAGGGCCTGTCTAACGAAAAAAGAAAAAATCTGTTGGAAAAATATTCTCGTAAAGGAGAGTTGCTTTCAGAAGCCACAAAAATAAATGAAGTAGCAATAAAAAAAGATGAACATTTCTGTTAAACTCAAAACAGCGTAGGTTCAGCTCTCGCTTCACTTGGTGCATCATTGTCCTTATTATTGACAGATCATGAAGAGGGCCTCGATCGCTCACAAATATAATCGAACAGTTATCCGGCACAAGACATATCTTGGCTACCAACGGAAGTAGCTCAGTTGAATAAAGCGCTAGCTTTGCGGTCGCGTCGAACCAAACATAGCTGGTTCGCGCCCCGTTGACCTGAGGTTTTCCAGCTTGTGAGGTAATCCAATTGGGAGGTTTGTCGTCGAGGTATAATTATGTGCACTGTCGGTAACTGACCTGTGCGCACCATTAGTGCGCATCTTAGCAGACGTTTGTGGCAAAAATCTCATCACTTGCGTCCTCGTCATTTGTCGCGGTAACTCAGACTTGCTCCCGATTTTAGGTGTCTCTTAGGCTAAAAGGGAACTGCTACGCAACTAGAACCAGCGTAATTTATTGGCTCGTCTAAAAGCCTAACTTGCAAAGCAATTAGCTCAAGGGTTAACCAGCGAGGAGCTAGTCCATTTTTGTGCTGAGCATGAGATTAGGTGTGTTACTCTATTGCACAGTGGACCAGGAAACCCGATTTTTTGCCAAAAGTCGATTTTGGAATACTTAGTTCAGGCTTTCGAATGTGAATACCAAGAGATACCACGCTATTTTTAATAATATAAAGTATGAAATTCTTCTACAGAGTGTTTACTTTAAAATAGGTATGCACGTTTTTGCACTTTTTGATATCCAAATTTTTTGATTTGATATCCACAAAATTTGGAAAAGGTAAAATTTTTCGAGAATACAGGTTATAAAAAAAATGGTTCCGACAAAAGCTTCTCTTTACAACATATGATGTTGCCATTTTAAATCCATCTTAAATTTCTAAAATTTAACATTATATATATTCGAAATTAGGGACCTCAAACACCTTCGGGTAATAAATCTCAAACAAATCTATATTGTTTAAAATTTTAGGTCCTCCATATTTTATCCACAATTTTAAATTTTCGAAATCTGACATCCGATTCATAATTAACTACCTAAAAAAGCCCGTGTAACGAGTTTAAAGTAAAACAGGCTGTTTTTTATATTTTCATCCGTTTTACAGTAGAACGTCTATAATTTCAAGGTCCTATAATTTCAAGTTTCTCCTATTCTGGCCCCCCACCATATAGTCAAACCATGACGTTTATAAATGGCGGAACTCTCTTGCCTGTCAACATCTTGCGCAGAAACTTACTGCGCAACAATTTTCTCCTCAAAAGACCCAGCGTCTATAATTTCAAGCCCTCCCAAAATGTTGAAATTATAGACGTTCTACTGCATTGGATCCGCCATATTGAATTTTGTAAATCCGACGTCGGATTTGTAATTAGCTACCCTAAAAACCCCCAAGTAAGAAGCTTCAAGCAAATATATAAACTTTTTATATTTTAAGTCCGTTATCTTGGATCCGCCATTTTAAATTTTCAAAATCCGACGCCGAATTCGTAATCAGCGACCCCAAATACCTCCACGTAAGAAGTTTTAAGCAAATTTAAAGACTTTTTAGATTTAAGGTCCGCCATCTTGGAGGCGCCATTTTGAGTTTTTAAAATCCGACCTCGAATTTGTAATCAGGTACCCCGAAAACCCCTAAGTAAGAAGTTTTACGCATCCCGGTAAGAAGCTGAGGATTGAAAGGCATTGTTTGGCATTTAAAAAAACAGTCGTTTGAATGCATTTAAATGCCAATGAATCCCGTTTTTGTCCTGAATGCCATTTGATGACCTCATTTGGTTATAACTTAACTTGATTTAATCCTTTTCAATCCCTAAAAATATTAAAAAACATTTGAATGCCATTCAATGCCATTATAGAGAAAGTGTTGAATTGAGTCAATGCCTTCCAATACTATACGTGGGAATGAAAAGTTCAATGCCATTCACTGCCACAACGGAGATTAAGTGTTGACTTAGTTAATGCCATTGAATGCTGTTCGAGCATCCATTAGGTTTAATGTCGTTCAATCCCTGCGTCAGATTAAAAAGCACGCCATATGTTGCATTTCATACTTTGCAACGCGTCGCCATGGCATCGTCTTATTCTGTGTCGTTCGTTCTATTCTAACTTAATCGTGTTATTTAAAGTAATAAAATAAGTGATTTCGTCTCTAACGATAATACTTGGCCTGTGAATAGTGAAAGCGTGAACGCAAACATAATGTTTTAAGTCATTTTGTCATTTTTCTTACATGTAGAACAAGGGAAGAAAATAACATTAAATCGTAAATTTTGTTTTTACATTTCATCCCTCTTTTACTATAAAGTAAGTGAAGCTAAATTATTAACATATTTTAAAGGAAAACATCAAAATATTGATTATGATAATAGTCATAGTGAAACATAACCGTAAAAATATTCAGCATTCCATTGCAATGCCTACTAATAAGTTTGTAGTCATTTAAAGGCATTCACCCAAAAACGGGATTAAAAGGCATTAAAACGTTTCAATGCCGGCATTCTTACCGGGATATTAATAGAGTTTTTAGATTTTAAGTCCGCCATCTTGGAACTACCATTTTAAATTTTCAAAATCTGACATCGGATTTGTAATCAGCGACCCCAAAAACCTCCGAGTAAGAAGTTTTAAGCAAATATATAGACTTTTTGATTTTGAGTCCGCCATATTGGTTTCGCCATTTTGAATTTTTAATATAAGACGTCGGATTCGTAATCAGCGCCCCAAAAACCCTCGAGTTACGAGTTTCAAGCAAATATTTCTGATTTTTAGACTTTTGGCCAAAAATTGGGTTTTCTGGCCCACTGTGTATTGTGAGTTTTCTTTGGATTGCTCCGTTGATTAAGTGTTAATGATATTACAAAATTCAAAATAGGGATTCATATTGAATTTACTGGTTGTTAAAAATAAATAAATTAATTTATCTTGTGGAGTGATTCCAAGAATATAAAGATATATATTACCAAAATTTAGAAAATAAAATTTGAATGCATTTAACTTACAATCAAATAAAATTTTCATCACTATACATTTCCGCTTATAAAAATTACGATTGATTGAAATTTGTAAAAATTAAAATTTGTCTAGATGGAAATTTGTAATTTAAATTAGTTTCAGTTTAAAAAGAAATTAAATTAATTAAGATTAGATTACAATTTTGAAAATTAAAATTGGAATCGATTTAAATTTGAATTAAGTAAAATTTTAAACAATTAAAATTGTAACGTAATAAAATATTAAAGTATGGATTGATAAGGCTTGGAAAAATTAAAAAACTGAAATTCGAATTAATTGAAATTTAGATTAACAAAATTTTCAAGTCATAAAATAGAAATTAGGAACAGTTTACATTCAAATTGTTTAAATCTTGAATAAATCTCCAGTTTAATAATTAAAATTATTAAGTTTTAAAATTTGGATCGTTTTAATTTCATTTGAGTAAAATTAGAACGAACGTGAATTTAAACAGTGTGAAAATTAGATATAAAAAATTTAGGTTCAGTTACAATTTTTAACAATAATAAAGAGCACTTTTTCAAAAGTTGATAAATCCACATTTTGTTATGTCGAGAAAATTAAATAAATGCATTTTTGCACCTAACCCTTAGACTTAATTATAAAATAGAAGACTTGTATGAAATTATTGACATAAGAATTCTTTTTGGATATAAGGCGATTTGTTTTTAATCGTAGTTTACGATAATTAGAAAATTCGAAGGATTTTTGTAATTTTTACTATATAAAAAATTAAAATTTTTTAAATCGAAAATTCTTTGTTCATAAAATTTTTCTCTTAAATTTAATAGTCATGGATGGATTTGTAAGGTTCTTACTAAATTAAATTTGTATTTTTTTGAAATGAAAGTCAATTGAAATTTAAATCTATTAAATTAAATTTAGAAGAATAACTATAAATTCCCCTAATAAAAGTTCTTTAATAATAATTAAAATTTTTTATTAAAAAGAATTGTTTACCTGATTATTACGTTAGTTGCTTTTTGAAAGACGGGCGAATTTTGGTCTCTTTATTAATTTTCATAGAAAAATACAAATAAACAATAACCATAAATTTTATTTGACATTTAATCATTTATAAATTTATACTCTTCAACAAAAGAATTATGTACATAATGAAAAACTTTAAGTGATTGGTCAGCCAATCAATTTTTCAACAACAATAAAAGCGAGATATTCGATACATTTCGTTACATAACTATTGTAAATAGGATTTAAAATCATGTTCTTCAATTAATTATATAATTTATTCAACAGTGGCGGATCCAGACTTGGTTTCTGGAGGTGGTCATATGTGAGATAGAAAGAGACAACACTATAGTGCTGTCTCTCTCTCTCTCTCTCTCTCTCTCTCCCATACAAATCTAAGTTAGCTCCAGGGGGGGTCATGGCCCCCATGACCTCCCCACCCCGTGGACCCGCCACTGTTATTCAAGTAATTAATAAACAATTAATTTTAATATAATTAAATTTAAATTATATCATAGATGCTATGAAGGAAATCTTTTAATATATTTTCTTTATTTTCGTTTTTTTAGAAGTTTATGTCCATTTTTTCCCTACATACGTTATTTACGTATATATGTACGTCCGCAGGAAAAGGGTCCCACTTTGTCGACTTTATTTTCAGATAATATACTCATTTTTCTAAAGGAGGTTCAGATTTTCGAATTTTTTTTATTGATAAATAACAAACTACGTAATCTAATGTCCCACGTCGAGTCACACGTTTATCATAAATTTATCGTAATTAAAAACAGAAAATAATGTTCTTTTTAATTTTTAAAATGCATAAGCGCTAATGGTAATCATGAACTTTAAACTCGTTTTTCTCAGAATTAGGGTTTCGACACTTCTTACTTTTTTGTGAGACTTCTCAAAATGTTGGAAATTTAATAAAGAATATGGTCATATAGATAAGTCCAATAGTGTCAAAGTGGGCCATTTTCATACAGACGTACAAATAATATTAATATATTATGATAAATATTTTTTTTCTTCATGTATATGTACTGTTATAGGTGCAGACAATGGAGCATTAGATGAAGATGGAAATCAAGACTTTGTTGTAGAGGATGAAAGATTTGCGAGGCAACCGCAATCACCACAATTCATTAATCTATATTCGATTTTAGACCAACCACCAAATAAAAAATCTAGATTTTACGACAAAGGTGAGGATATTGTTGAAGCTGACTGTAAGTAGAAAAGTTAGGACAAATTAAAATTTCGTATTTATTTCCAAGTATCTTTCAAAATTTTGTTTATCAATCCTTAACTTTTTAATGAATTTTCTAATATAATAAACATTTTTCTATTTTAAATTTATGATCATATTTTTTAAGGGATTGTAATGGAGAATGACGTGACTGGTACAGGTAAAATTTGTCCGTAAACTTTCTTTTAACATGCAAATATTTTGACACTAAACTTCGTGGAATTTCTTAAAATATCATTAGAAAGATCTCTATGATCCAAATTCGTTTAAGTTTTGCATAAAAATTAATTTTTAAAGACATTCGCTGATATTTGGAAATTTAAAAAAAATTAATTTTGAAGCAAAATTCAATCGAATTTGGGTCAGGCAGACTTTTTTAATGATATTTTAAGAAAAGCTACCAAGTTTCGCGACAGAATATTTAGTATTTTAGAAGAAAGTTTACAGACACTTTTTGCCTACACTAGTGACGTCATATTCCATCACATGCCCTTAAAGGGAAATACAATTTTTTCTCCAATTTTTTGATTTTATTTCTATAAAAATGTTAAAGCCGAAGTGTGGTGGAAGCCGTTTGATACTTTTTTTTTTAAATTTGGCAGTTCATTTTAACGCCTTTCTCTAAAAAGGCATATGAAAAAACATGTCTTTAATTTCTAACACTTAAGGATGGGGAATAATCACTAAAGATTAAAGCCTTCAATTGGCTTTTATTTTGTTCATCTTACACAAACTCAACATTTATCATCAATCTTTAAAACCCCACTTAATTTTTCTCTGTAATGTTAAAAACTGTTTATTTACACACGTTTAAAGGAAATCAAAGTTGTCTACCACATCGCTTCTTCACAATTTTTTTATTAGTTGATGCGATTTTGATTTACAATAGCCTATTTTCTTCAGAAATAAATTATCTACAAGTTCACGGAAGCGAATTTTCAAAAACCTGCTCCGTTTTTTAAATGTAATTATTTGTTAAACAATTAAGTTTTTTCCTAAAAAAACATTTGTTACATTTACTGTGTGACGATTAGTATAAATGAATTCCAGTTTTTTCGAGTAAAAATCTGTAAAAACAATCATTATGTGAAACGACGATTTGGGCAAAAAATGTATAGTAAATAGAATTGAGGCAAAATAAATTGGCCAAAAAGTACTTCAATTTTTTAGAGATTTAACTGAATTATAATTCGAATAAATCAAAACTATATTTCATGATAATTCTAAATGAAAAGAATTCTTTTAAACAGTCATTCGATAATTATAACTTTTATGAAACGAAATGAAGAAATTGAAATTGGAGATTATAATTATGCACGCCATTATATTTTTTAATCAAATTCTGTAGTTTTTCAAATATTTTCTACCGATTAAAGTAAATTATTGCAGTATTTGATTTATGTCCTAATTTCTAGTAACGAAAAAGGATGTGTTGAGCCTTAAAAAATTAAATACCATTGGATTTATGGTTGAAAGAATATGCAAAAGAGATGCAAGTTCACTCGACACGGTTGACGATGATCGTATCAGTTTTTATAATCGCGATGAAGATTTAAAATTCTTCCCAGCTACATCGGTAGAAGAATTAAAGGCAATTGAATTAAAAATGCAAGAGACAACATTTTTAAAAAAAGTGGTAAGTTTTAAGAAAAATAAATAAATATTTACAATATTATTGAACTATTTCGATATTTCTTAATAGCATGTCCAAATGAGCACGATGTAAAGTTCTGCCTTATACTCCATATTTAAATATTTATATATATTTTGGACATAGTCTTACGAAAATATAATGATTTGGGAGAATAATTTTATATTTATTTAGAAAAATTTGTACTTCTAAACGGAATTTGAACAAAAAAAAAGCTGGTTACACTGATTTATTAATACTACATTAATAATTTATTTATCAGAAGGAAAATAAATCAGGACCCAGTAATAAATTAATTTTAGCATTTAATAAATAATGTTAAATGCTTAAAATTAAAAAAGATTTGTTTTAGTATAATGAAAACACTGTAACGAATAAATAAAATTAAGACTAATTTGCTGCTTTAAATTTTATAATTACTTTTATTCAAACTATTCACCAACACAAATCAACTCAAAGAGAGATTCCGCCGAATCGAGGCCAAAGTAGACAGGAGAAACATGACCCTTTTTGAAAGTCTAAGACTTACCGGTACCCACATTGACCAGCTCTAAGGAAATTGGAATTTTTCACTCGTTGCACGGGACTCTAGGACTACTCTTCAATAAATAAATGCCAAAACTAACCAAAAGAATAAACACTTTATTGTCCCATCGGAAAAAGGAAAGAACTGAATTTACAAAATCTCTACTCACAACACAAAACGTCCACAACACGCCCACTTTCTTCTCGGCGTCTCCTTTCCACGGATGGTCCTCTCACTCGCTCTGAAAACGAATACCTAAAAAAGAAAAGAGGTTGCCACCGGAAAAACGGGGGAAATGTCGGAAAATCCCGCGCACACCCCTCTAAAGCTCCGTTGCCAAAGTCGGGCGCAATTTAGGGCCGTAACCAAAAAGGGCACTTGTGCTACACTGACTATTTATTTAAAAATTATCAATACTCAACACTTAGGACTAAATAAATAAAATATCTCTTAACCACCAAATAAATTCGTCAGTGACGAAGGGCTTCGTCACAACACTTTCGAAACCAGAATATTTGTTATTAATAATAACAAATTTTTGAAATTCATTCGAAGACTCGTCGTAAAACAAAGAAATATAAAATTATTCTTAGACAGTATTAACCTTTTAAAATATAGATCGAAATTATGCAACGCATGATTATGTTCTACTTCCGATTTTTTCGAACTTTCAAGTGTAAGAATTTCAACAAGCGGCAGTTTCATGAAGTTGAATTTTTATTGTGTAAATAAATACCCTACTAAAAAATCCGGACGAATACCGGACAAACCCGGACTAATTCCAGATCTGGAATTCGGATCAGATTTTTAGGGAGGTAATTGGCCGAATTTTCATTTGCCTGAATTTTGATTTACACGAATTCATATTTAATAGAATCCTTATAATGTCGAATTTCCATTTGCCCGACACTGCATAGATCCGAATAACCATCCGACAGAAAAAAAAGGAGTTGGTTAAATAAAAATTCTGTAAAAGAAATTTATGTCAAATATGAGTTCGGTGACTTAAAAATTCTACTTAGTGAAAATTCAGATTAATTAACATTCGATTGAAAACAAGTTCTACAAAAGTAAAAATTTCGACTTCATGAAACTGCTGTTTGGTGAAATTATCGAACTTGAAAGTTCGAACTAATCGAAAATAGAACATCGTCATGAGTGTCGAAATTAAATTGCTTAAGTTTTTAAAGATTAGCATACATTTTTTTATAAATTGCAATAATAAACTCATATTATTAATACAGTTGGATGCTTTAAAACATAAAGACAAAGGTACGACTGTGAGCCAAACAGTAAGCAGTTTTTTTAATACCATGTTGAATTACAGCGTAGGGCTGGAATATACATTCGAGGGCAGAGGCAATAAAAAGCCTGCATTTAATTTATTACATATCCATACAGCAATCATACGAAGGTAACAAATTAAGATTTTAAGAAGGATGATTATTATACTTTAAAAATATATTTGACAGTAGGTTTCAGACTCAATTTTGAATAAAATTGTCCCAACACAAAAGCTGAACGATGAAAAACGTAAATTAAACTATTAAAAAAAATAATACAGAAAGTTTATAATCGTGATACCTAATTTTTGTTTCATATTGATAAACTATTGATATTAATCTTTTTTGTTTTAAGATTTTTTCTCATTTCCTTCCTTCTACACAAATTGTTTATTATTATTTACCAAAATTTTACTTTTATAATCATTTATTTTCTTTTACTTGATTTTTTGATTTATTTTAATATTTTTAAAAAAATATATTTCAGACAAAATTCATTTAAAATCAGACAGGCTGGGTAACAGGGCAAGGTCGGAACTAAAACTCGATTTTCTATCAAAAATGTTGTTTTTTAAAAGATTTTAGACAACACGCATTTTTTGTTTAGCTGAAACACATTTTTTTCATGCAGTTATAATAATTTTAATTTTAAAGTCAGAATTCTTGTTTCTTTAACATTTAAGAAAAAAACCTTATAAGTTTAATAACTTTTTAAGCAAATGGGTATTTCGTATTATTTTTTAACGGCCTGAAAGAGTTTTTTTTCATTTTTAAAAATCATTGAAAATTTTCAAAAACGCGTTCTCAACTACCAAAATGGCGGCCGTTTTAATAAAAAAATTTGAATTGAAATTGCCCAAAAACCCCACCGTATTTTTACTTAGTTTTTTTTTTAAAATTGTCTTCATAGTAAAGATTATTTTCCATAAGAATTTAACTTTTGCCCGATTTTAATAGAAGAGAAAAAAATTATTTTTTATACTTTTGAAAGAAAATTTCATTTTTTTTTCAAAAATACACTAGATATAAAAAAGTCTCCTAACTAAAAATTGTTCCTTTCAAAAAATATGTAAAATATTTCATTCTTGATATTTTTCTCTGTTTCTCGTTTCTTTAACAAATTTCGTTTAAAATTCAATTATTTTATTATGTAGTTATTTTAAAATGTCCTCTGTTTTTTAATAATAGGAGATTTTTGGAATTTTGGAAAGATCATGTAAAAAAAATTCAGGGTTGCAACAGGTCAGGGACTTGAATGTAAATAGTTATTGAATTTTGTTCTTAGAAATCGTTAGATACCCTGACATTGTTAAGTGTTTTTCCACAGGACTTCCTTATTCGAAACTGAGCCATTAATCTACGATTATCATGTTTTTTAGAGCAAGTTAAATTGTACAATAAGATAATTAAAACGTTTTTATTTTTTACAGTGTAAGTTTATTACATCCAAATGAAAATGCAGGCTCGATTAGTAAGTGGGAAATCAATTGGTTAAACCAATGTGCCAACAATATAAAACGTGCTAAGTAATAATAACTTTCTTTGTAATCAAAATATTCCAAATGATATCTCTTTTAAAGAAATTAATGGACAATTCAGTGATTTCCACTTAGCAATTAAATTTCATCAATCTACATTAGTTAATAGTTACATAAAAATCTGAAAGTTGTTCGTTGAATACAAATTACTGATATTTTCACTGTTTTAAGCTTTAAGGTATTTTAAATAATTTATATTTTTTTAAGGGAGAAGGAAGAAAAGCTGACACTTACATAAAGGATAAAAGTTCTTTTGGCCGTTTTAAAGTTTAAAAAATTTAAAGACTCCGAGCTAGCTGAATGTGGATCATTCAGCCAAGAAATTGACCACTGATCGTAAGTTTTCCCAATTTCACTTAAATGCAATATAGATTAATACTATACATATTTTATTTTTCCTAATTGTCTTGTACTTAATTACTCATTCAGGGTGTCATGTTAAAAAAAGGCATCACCAAGTTTTAATTTTTCCCAAAATGTGATTCTGGGGGTTATCTTTAAATTTTTAATCAAACTATTAAATTTTTTTTTATTTGGAAAACATTTTCAAACTTCTATAACATAAATATTAATTATTCCAAATTGTAGTATGACTATAAACTTTTCATGATTAATTTTTTATTCTTTAAACTTTTTATTAATCCAAATTTGAATTATTCCAAACTTAATATGGGCATTATATTTCTAAACGACCGTCTTCACAAACAATATTGTAAATTTCGGCGACAATTTTTAAATAAATATCTTTTGTATCTATCAAGGCCAAATTACTTTTGTAATTCGCAGTTTTAAAAGAAACATTTCTAAATTTTACAATAATAAAAAGAATTTTGTTCAAATAAATTTAATTTATATACAAAATGTAGTTTAAAATGTTTCAGATTTATTAAAAATATATCTTAAAGGAAAGCTTAAATATTCTAGTTTGTATTTTCGTAAAGAGAATAATGGACCTTTTTGAGGGGATTTTGAGGAATTAATTAAAATTTACAGTCATATGTCAGAGGTTGAAATACGCATGAATTGAGAAACATTTTTTGAACAGAGCGGTATTTGTTTCTTTTTTAAATTTTGTATTTTTGTAACTTTCAAATTATATATTATTTTGTTTATATATATAAAAATATATATTACTTATATATCATTTCATTTTTATTTATTATTTAAATATCGTTTTTTTTTAATTTTGTATTCTATTAGTTCTTCAAATTATACATGTGCCCTAAACAGTGAAAAGGGGGCTTACGTGTTAAAAAATTTTTTTTTTTAGTTTACACTACGTGAAAGAGCGTCAACGGAAATAATAACTAGAATATTTAAGCTTTCCTTTAAGATATATTTTTAATAAATCTGAATCGACGTGTTTTGAGATATTCGTAAGGGTAACTTTCAATCTACATTTTACATATAAATTACATATGTTTGAACAAAATTGTTTTTATTATAGTAAAATTTATAAATTTTTCTTTTAAAACTGCTAGTTACAAAAGTAATTTAGACTTATTGTTAGTAAGTAAAAGAAATAATTATTTAAAAATAGTCTCATATTGGCAATTGTTTCTAAAGGGGGTCGTTTAAAAATAGAATTCATAGTTCCAAATTCTATCGATCCAAATTTAAATTATTTCAAACTTATTTTAACACAAATTTTAATATAATCAAACTTCTGTGATTTGTGTTTCAATTATTTTTCGTTTTTAACGTTGCGATTTAAACTTCATTTAATTATTGAATTATGAATTTAATTTATTTAATTTCCAATTTCAAATAAATATTATCTTCTAGATAATTAACGAACAATTTCCAATTGCTCCGAAATTTTAATCAATTCAAATATTAATTACTATAAACATAAATTATTTTAATCTTTTACTGAATCAAATTTCAATTATCTATAATTCAATTTGTTTATAATAGCAATCTTCAATAAATTTAAGCTATTACACGGTGGGTCCGAATAAACTTTAACCCAAACAAGCTTGCATATTCCGGTTCTCTTCTAATTTCACTTCTAGTATGTCTCTCTATAATTTTGAGCTATAAAAGAACAAAATCGCTTGGGCCCTTTTTGAATAAATCCATTTTTTCGATTTTTTGAAAGTATTAATAAACATATTTTTGAGAAAACAGTAAGAAGTAATGTTGTTATTGACTTCAATTATTTAAAATAACATAAGTAAAAAGTCCCTACCCTCCTAGTTTCTTGGGATAACAAATTCCCATAAATAATCCTGGTAAACTGTGAAAAATCTGCAAAACTGCTGGTTTTTTTTTAAATCACTGCTTTCCAGTGCATTTCAGGTCATTGAATATCAATATAAAAATGAAAGCTAATAAAATTTGTCGTCAGTTAAAAAAAATTTTATCGAATTATCTCTAAAATTGGTAAAGTTATGACTGTTTGAAAAAATATAATTTCCTCTAAAAATATAAAAAATTAGATTTTTGTAAAGTAACTAGTTTTTATAAATGTATAGTAGCCACTAATACAAAACAATTTAAAGTAGATATAATTTCGAGTAAATCTAAAAAAATAGAGCTTTCTATCTTAATTTGAGCCAAGATTGTTACCTTTTGAACATGACCTTTCAGTTTTTTAAACATATGGAGTATGCTTTTAAAGTTACCGAAATGCCCAAATCTAAGTAGCTTTGTTTGAATTTTTCTATTTTTTCTCTAAAGCAAATATCTATTTGATTACTGAAACATGCTTTTAATACATCTCTGAAATCGGCAAAGGTTTTTACATATTTCAAGCTTTCTATATTTGATTCATCTCACGTACTGATATCTGACATATGTCAAAACCTTTGCCGATTTCCGAGATCCATTAAAATCATGTTTCAGTAATCAATTATATCCTTGCTTTGAAGAAAAAATAGAAAAATCCAAACAAAGCTACTTAGATTTGGGCATTTCGGTAACACCAAAAGTACAAGCCATATTTTTCAACGTTCCAGACTTTTGTAAAGAAATAGAAACTGGTCTTGGTTTCCTTAGTCAACTGTCAATGGAGTCTGTTCACTCCGATTTTAAAACGGTGTGGGCAAAATACAAAGTCTGTAAAAATCATTCTGAATATCCAGATAGACTTCAAGGATCTTTATGTGAATACAATAGCCTTTATTCGTTTTAAAAATATCAAGCGTTGTTGAAAAAGATAATTAAATGTGTTTTGTTCCAACCAAAAGATTGTTGTTTTTCTTTATTTTCTTTCATTTAACAAACATTGTTTTCAACTAAGTTTGCTCGGGAAGAAACAAATTTAAAAACACTGATGTTAAAAAAAATGAAATGTCATGTTCAAAAGGTAACAATCTTGGCTCAAATTAAGATAGAAAGCTCTATTTTTTTAGATTTACTCGAAATTATATCTACTTTAAATTGTTTTGTATTAGTGGCTACTATACATTTATAAAAACTAGTTACTTTACAAAAATCTAATTTTTTATATTTTTAGAGGAAATTATATTTTTTCAAACAGTCATAACTTTATCAATTTTAGAGATAAATCGATAAATTTTTTTTTAACTGACAACAAATTTTTTTAGCTTTCATTTTTATATAGATATTCAATGACCTGAAATGCACTGGAAAGCAGTGATTTTAAAAAAACCAGCAGTTTTGCAGATTTTTCACAGTTTACCAGGATTATTTATGGGAATTTGTTATCCCAAGAAACTGGGAGGGTAGGGACTTTTTTCTTATGTTATTTTAAATGATTGAAGTCAATAACAACATTACTTCTTACTATTTTCTCAAAAATATGTTTATTAATACATTTAAAAAATCGAAAAAATTGATTTTTTCAAAAGAAGCCCAAGCGATTTTGTTCTTTTTTAGCTCAAAATCATAGAGAGACATCCTAGAAGTGAAATCAGAAGAGAACCGGAATATGCAAGCTTGTTTGGGTTAAAGTTTATTCAGACCCACCGTGATTAATGATTCAAATTTCAATAATTATTCCAGATTTTAATCAAACTCAGTTTACTAAGATCTACTGATTCGAAAAAGTTATTTCATTGGTTTATTATACAACAAAAGTTCATTCTTTTAAAAGGAAAATCACATTTTAATCAATTTAATTTTCTGATGATTAAAATTATAATTCGCTTTAATTTCAAATCAATTCCTTTATCTATAATACATAATGATAATGAGTTAAAATAAAATATAATTGTACAAATAGAAATTAAAGGATATAAACATTAAGATAATATTAATTGCTAGAAAAAGAAATAAGAAAATTTGAAAATCAGGTCAAATGGAACATTAAATTAGTAGAAACAAAGATAAATGCTAACAAAATAATTATGATAACGATGTAATCGTAAAAAAATGTATATTTTACAGTACCCTCTTAAAATGGAAATTTGGATTCATTTTAATGGAAGGTCGAAAAACACAAGAAGTCTCCGTAAGAAGAACTTTTTAAAGTGCATTTTAAAAATGTTATATTTTTATCCAACAACTGTATCAGTAAATGAAAAACATATTTAAAAATATTATTTAGCAAACAAGTAATGGTTTATCAAGTGTGGCCATAATTTTCAAAGGGTATTCCGTTTTTATTCACACTACATATTTCAGGGTGAAAGGGACCTTAGCTGCAAAACATTCGATTCTTAGTTGTTATTATGAATCGATAGAATTTGAGTTGCTCTTTCACATACATTAATCAAAATTTGTTTATGTTTATTAGTTTTTTCTGTTATTAGCGATGAAACATAGCCATAACCTAACAATAACATAGGCAGGCACAAGTTCAAACTCCTTTCCTGTAAAATTCAAAACATTTGTTTTTTAATTGTTATTATGAATCGATAGAATTTGAGTTTCTTTTTCACATACATAAATCAAAACTTGTTTATGTCTATTAGTTTTTGTGTTATTAGAGGTAAAACATAGGCATAACCTAACAGTAACATAGGGAGGCTCAACTTCAAACGCCCGTACGCGTAAAAGTCAGTTCTGCAGTTAAGGTGCCTTTCACCCTGAATCGACACAGATGTTAACAATCAAAATTTCTTCGAAATATCTCATTCTTCTGTTTTAATGAACAAATTTTTAATAACATTCGTAATTGTTCTTCAAAACACGTTTCATGAAGTAAAAATAATTTTTTAAGATAATTATACAATTAGTTTAAATAATGTAAGATTTTTATTTTACTAAAAAAAAGGAAATGTAAATTTAAATTGTAACCTTAGTGAGATATTAAGACTTAAGGCTGATCAAATCTGTGAAGAAAAATGCTCTCACCTAATTTCAATGTTGATGTTTCTCGCATTTAAAATACAAAATAAATTAGTAAATGTTGATTATTTAGAAATAATAGAGTAGCACAAGTGGGGAAACTTCTTTTTTGTTGCTTTAAAAAATAGCTAAATATTATTATTTAATAATTTTCCTAAATTTTGAAAATACTTTAAAAATATATTCAACTGATTTTTATAGCAACAAAATTAAAGTTCCCCCACTTGTACCACTCTATTATTCCTAATAAATCGACATTAACTAATTTATTATGTCTTTTAAGAGCGAGAAACGTCAACTTTGAAATCAGGTGAGAGTATTTTTCTTCACAGGTTTGATCAGCCTTAAATCATTTTTATTATTTGTTAATACATTGTTCTGTTTTTCCAAAATTAAAATTATTGGGCACGCGTTCTACAAAGAAAATTATTTGATTTTTCTTAAAGCACTTTTTAATTACCAATATGAATATGTTAGCTTCAAAGTAGAAGCAATATCGTTTGTGTTTTCTTTTTCTTCTTTAAATACTGATTGCCAATAATTATTGTATTAAACTTTTACAAAAAGAAAACAAAATAACAAAAATCTTTATAAAAGTTTAGTGCAAATAAATGTTAAATGTGATATAAAATCTGAGAAACTCTTATTAGGTTAATTAATTTATTTTTAGGCATTTTGTTGAAAAGCGGCTAATTTCAGATGATTTATTTTAGATTAGATTCTTATTAAAACTTTTGTATCTTACTTTTCTCAATTAAATTTTTTTCTTAAAGTCAGTAGAATTAAAGAAGATAGAAAGATATAGTTAATACTTTGTTGCAAACAACTTTATATTGTCAATTAAAGGATGCATTCTTAAATAACATTATTTGTGACGAAGTGGTTCGTCATGGACTAAAGTTATTTTAATTCTATGAATTTTGCTGTGGACTTGGAAGTTCTTGGTCGTTTGCGAAATCATACAAACACCCCAGGTGCCCTGTTTTTCCTTTATGATTTACGGTCCTGACTGGTGTTTGATTTCCGCTTCGTCGCAGTTCCCTTCGATTTTGAATTTGAGTATCCACGTGGGGTGTGTGAGCAAATCACGTTGCGTTGAAAGTATTTGCGCGGTTTTCCAAGAACTTTCCCTCGTGAACGGTGGCGAACTCTTTATCGGTGTGTTTCAGATCGACTGGGAGCGGAACAGGGACAGCGATACAGGATATTCTGCTGGAGAGAGACGGCAAGCGGAAGAGGGGCTCCGCCCCTTAGCTGAGGAAGGACGAGGGATGGCGGGAAAAATCACTTGTAGCCGGTCGAGCGTTACGACAGGTGTTCTTCCGCGTGGTGTTTTCCTTTTCCTTCTCGGTCGAGTTCGTAATATTAAAATTTATTGTGGAGACTCTAAGTGTGAATTGTAGGGAAAAAACAGTATTTGAGCCCGTTGGTTAATTATTAACATAATAGTGTTTAGGCAATTGGCCGTTGTAATAAGTGAAAATAAATAGTGTATAACTACGAGTTGGTTTTCTATTATTCAAAAGAGTGTTCCTGGGAGAGCATTGAGGAAGTTCCAGTGTCCAGGGATTAGTGGTAAGTGGGATCTGACACGTTTCCGTCGTCGTGCTTCTTCAATGAAAATCATCGTTGGTTGTCCGGCGGAATCTCCCTTTGGTTTTTAAGTTCGAGTAGGCGTAATAAATAAAATAGGGATAATTTTGAAATTGACAATTTTGCATTTCCTAATCATCTTTACATATTAAGGTAATATATGATTATAAGAAGCACTTAAATTTCAATTTGTTTATAATAATCTTTTATTATTTTAAAAAAAAAGTATAACTATTTTCAAAAAAATATTTGTTCTGAAAAGCTTTGATTGTTAATATAACCATGGAAATTTTAAAATTTAATAAATTAAACCTTAATGAAGGTTTATAAATTAAAATTTATTGACCCTATTATAGGGTTTTGTTTACTTTAAGATTAAGTATTAAGATATGTAGGTTAAAGAAAAACGAAATTTTGACGTTTAAAGGTAATTTTTATTATTGCGTCGTTCTAAATATTGTATTTATAAAAATGAAAACAGTTTAAACGTATATGTCTCTTATTTTATATAAAAACTTCGTTTACGTTTTATTTGAAATCTACGTGTCATCATTATTATGCCTATTTTATTTGTTCACTCAAAATAAATAATTTTTAAAAAATGTTTTAAACTTTTTCATAATCCTCCTAAAATACCTATTTTTCAAATTTGGAATATAGTTTCATAAAAAAACGGTTCACGAAATATTTCATTCAATCTTTTAAGACAAATTTTATTAAAAATATCACCAGATTTTTTATTAAGCATTTTATAAAAAATTTTATTTAACTTTTCTGGAAATTTTTTATTTGAGTTTTCTGGACATTTTATATTAAACTTTTCTGCAAATTTTTTATTGCATCTATCAGCAAATTTTATTATTTTAATTTTCTGCAAGATTGATTTCAAATATTTAGGGAAACTTAACCGACAAACTGTCATGAAACTTGCCGGTCAAGTTTGCATGCGCATTTAAACCCAACCTTTCCACACAAGCGGACATTTTGGTGGTTAGGTCAAGTTTTCAAAAACTTCAGGTGCAAACTTGCGAAGTTTGCAGTGCCAACCTCGCTCAAACTGCAGACAAGATACTTTGCTGTGTGGGCGATAGCTGTACATATATTATTGCACAAAACGCTTTTTTACACTATTGAAAAGAAAACTAAAAAAATCACACATACACGGAGCGTGAGATCTTGCTTTTATAGCAGACCAATAGTTCATGCTTTTACTGAAGAGGCAATTTACTTGCTATTGTAGTATGAAATCATACGTCTCCAGTGTGGGAGTCAGCTGTACTACTAATGTACACTCGATTCTCTGCATAACGACCTTCCGTATAACGAACGTTCTCTTTAACGAGCTCTGATTGTCTCCACAGAACGAGAAATGTTACCTCTCCTGCATCCCCACTCTTTACAAGACAGATGCGTAGACTAACATGCGCACTATCCATGGACATAAAACATCGTAATAGAGGAATTCTAAACTCCCGAGCTTCTCGTTATGGAGAGATTCGAGTGTATTTTTCTTCTTCTTTTTCTTCTTCTTCTTTAGGTCGCATACACAAGAAGTAGGGTTATTTCATGAAGTATTAACTCACTACTATATGAATAGTAGTGAATTTCCCATGAAATTCTGGAATAGGAGCCTTGGATTAGAACATTTCTTTCGAAACCGCGTGGATACAGGGTGCATTTTGGTTATAGATGTTTATAACCTAAGTAATAATGTAAAACATGATTCAAATTGAAAGTAGATTCCCTTCCGAAATGTTTATTTTGTGAGAAAGTAGGTTCGATCAAAGGAAGGCAAATAAATAACAACAAAAAACAGTGTTAAACAGTCAGAACAACGTTTCGATGACGTTGGTTCGTCATCATCATCAGGCTCGAAGTTAAAATAAAATTATTACATATTGTAATTTGTCGAACAGTTAAAATATAATCCGAATGCTAAAAGCAGTCTTGACGTCGTTCTGACTGTTTAACAAATAACACTGTTTTTTGCTGTTATTTATTTGCCTTCCTTTGATCGAACCTACTTTCTCACAAAATAAAACATGATTCAATTATTAGAAATAAAACCTAATATTTAAAGAAATGCAATATGGCCCTAATAAAACAATATCTTATTGTATTAAAAAAAAAAGAGACTCGATTTGTTTAACTTCAAGTTGTATAAGCGTAGAACTTTTTTTTTTAATTTTTGCCATGGAAAAATATGTTTAGCTCAAATGAACGTTCAGGTGTGCCAAAAATCCAATTTTCACTTTTTTTTTCTTTTCCTTCGTCAAAATTCTAGTTTATTAAGACAGTAAAAAGTTTCAATAAAATATTTTATTTTTTATATATAAAAAAAAAAAAAATTGGTGAAAATAGACCTATTTTCACCCGAGTAAACCCATGTAACCCCTTAACGAGGAATGAAACAGACAGTCTGAAAAAAAGTTAGTCCAAATGCATTATTTTGATTTTTAAACTAGAAAACTCATATTTTAATGTAATATTTTTTAGTGGAAGTTAGTGATGCATGTCGAGCAAACGATCTGATCGACTTCACATCTGATTGTCTGCTGTTTGTTCGATTATGATTGAATTGAACAAATTACTATTTATTTACCTTTTAATAATTAGCATAACTTTTGAGAATATCGTTAAGTAAGAATCCTTTCTGTTTGTTGATATATACTGACATACCGAAAATTTAACAAAGTAACCTCTTTTATGATTAATTGCAAACTTAAAAATTTTACAAATTAAGCAAAATAACCTCGTAAAATTTGAATATAGAATTTATTTTGTACAAACTTAAATATGTGTTATGTTTGAATCTTTTAAAAGCTTACAGAAGAAAGATACGATGTGTTGAAAGATGTCATTTTTCATGAATTTGAAATTTAATTTTATAATAAACAAAATTTTTTTTTAAGTTATTGTTCTGAATAAGAAAAGTTAATGTAATAATTTCAAACCTCGTAAGTATCCAAATTTTTTATTAAATAATTTTATAAAAAATATGCTTCTAAATATCACAAAAATTGACAGTCTTTATAGATCAATCTTAAATCCATTTTTCTTATTATAATTATGCTGTATATAAAAAATAAATTACCACACAAATCTTTAAAATATATATTGACATTCTTTTTTAGCAAAATTTTATTTAAACCTATATTTAGTTATTTAAAAAAGTTTGAAATATGAACTGAAAACGCTATACTTTCACGTCTTTAATTAATATTTTGTAAATGCCCGAACAGCACCGGATGTTTCAGCAACATCCGTTGCTGTTTGAGTGAAAAAGAAAATATTATCAAAATCTTTATTAGAAATGAATTCTATGGAGTTTAATAATGACTTATAAAATAAATTTATTTTTGAAACACTTATGGCAGCAACATCCCTTAGACGAAAGTCAATAAAATTACCCACGTAACAGAAAAAAAATGCCAACAAAAAGAAATGATTCTTACTTAAAGATATTTTCAAAAATTATGCTAATTATTAAAAGATAAATAAAAAGTAATTTGTTCAATTCAATCATAATCGAGCAAACAGCAGACGATCAGATGTGAAGTCGATCAGATCGTTTGCTCGACATGCATCACTAGTGGAAGTGTGAACAATTATATTTTTTACATAAAGTGTAACTAAAAATTGTAATTTAATGATAATTAAAAAAAATTCTATGTACTAGAAATTTAGGATGATCTAACGTTAAATGATCCTAAATTTCTAGAACATAAAATTTTTTTTAATTTTCATCATATTGCAATTTTTAATTACTTCTTGTGTATAAAATATAATTGTTCACACTTCCACTGAAAAATATTACATGAAAATATGAGTTTTCTAGTTCAAAAATCAAAATAATGCATTTGGACTAACTTTTTTTCAGACTGTCTTTTTCATTCCTCCTTAAATAATATTCTCTTTAAAAAATACGGACAGAACGCATTTTATTTGTTAGATTTTCTTAAAATATATTCTCTTTAAAAAACATGTAAAGAACAAATTTTATTTGTTTAATACCGTAAAATGGGATGAAGTCGGCCTGTCATGAAATGACGGCCAGTCGGTAACCTATTTTTAAAGTATTAAATTATCCTTTTTTTAGAAGGAAAAATTAAAGATATTGTTTTGTTTTTTAATAGAAATGTCAAACTTGAATTTAAGAAAAAACTTGACGCAATTTCATGGGTTAGTTCTAATATAAATAATATTTTTGTGTGCATGCCTATTTTATCTCAAAAATAAGTAGTGTAAAAAAGGTAGCTATAAATTATTATTGAAAATTGTTTATGCTAAATCAAACTGTACATCGGGGCGCATGCCTAAGTCCTAATCGTCATATTCAGAATGCTTATTCTCATGAATTTTTTATTTCGAAATCATGAAAGTTCGAAATTGTCTTTTTTAGAATTTTTTTCTACTGAATTTTTATTTTATGGAATAAACATTTATCTGAATTATTTATATACGAAATGTTATTCAACTGATTTTTTATTTAACAGAAAAGTCAAACACTAGAATTTTTGAAATTAGAATTTCCATTAATAGAAATTTTTTAAATCAGAAGTTTTATTTTCTAGAATTTGTATTTTAGTGAATAGTCATTCCATGGAACTGTCATATTTTGGAATTGACATGAGTAAGAATCCCCAATCTACGAACCTCCTTTTGTCGGAAACAGCATTTGTAGGGAAAGTCAATACATAGAACTTTCATATGTGTGAATCGCCATCTGTAAGAATCTTTTTCCCTAAGAACATGCCAAATTCCAAATCGGCATTTTATAGAAAATTCAAACCATAGAATTTTCATACTTGAGAATTACCATGATTAAGAATCTCCAATCTACGAACTTTCGTTTCTACAAGGCTTGTAGTCTATATGAGTTTCCAATCTACGCATACTTATTCATGCCGGTAAAGTAGAACTAGGAGGCGTCACAGAGCCTTTCTTATATAAATAGTGCGCATATTTAAAATATATTGTTTTTAAAGAGATTGTATTTTTTTGTAGTTTATTTAAAGGGCTTATTGAAAATCCATCTAAAAGTTAATTTGAATCAATTAAATGAGATTTTTCAAAAATTTCAATTAATAAAATATAATATTATGCAATAAAACACGAATATTATTTATTGGGCAATATTAATATATTTTCAACAATTAATCACTAGAAATGCAGTATCATAATATATTATTAGTGTAAAATACTTTTGTAAATTGATTTTCGGTAAAATAATTGAAATCCTCTATATTCGTTAAAAAAAACATAGTTTTCTAATAAAGAGAGGTTATGTTCGTTTGTTGACAAAACTGTGACGTGACGTTCAAAACAGTGTAAAAGTTATAATTAATTAAAAAAGAAGGTGGACATTTTAGAAATAATTATGTAAGTATTTTTAATTGCTTTAAAATTATGATACACGGAAAAAAAAGAAATGCTACAACTACATTCAGGAACTTATTAAAAATTACATTTCTCATGTCCTGTTATAATAACAGAACTTTTCTGTTTGAATTAAAATTTTTCTTATGCTGTCCTCACTATGAAGTTGTTCTGTTAAAACAAAATAACGTTATCCGTAGTGACAAACTGTCATTTAATTTTCCAAACTTTTTGCTTTCTCGTGAAGGAAACTCACAAAAATTTTTTAAATTATTTAAATAGACATTTCCTTATTTCATCTAGAAATGTGTTATATTAGTTCCTAATCACATATACCACATATGTGTGTATGTATGTGAGGTTTAAAGCACTTGAATAAAGTTTGGTATGGTTATTTTTACTTCTAAAAGTTGAAATCAGACACAAGAATTTTTAAAGATAACCATTATCAAAACTTTTATTAAATTTTGATTTTTTAATAATTTTGCTCTTTTCGAGCAAATTTCAATTAAACTTATAAATTTAATTTAATATACCCATAAGAAGTTTGTATTCCGTGATTCAAAATCGATTAACCTATATGAAACATATAATTTTTTGTTTAAAATTTGAAAACTTAGTCGCAATTAAAAAATCAAAATTACAATTTTTTATTAACATCTTAGAAAAAATTTTAATTCAATTTATGTAATATATTTAAGAAATGCTATTTCTTTACGTTAAGAAATATCTATTTATCTATTTTAAGTTTATATTTTGTCAAAATTTTATAAAATACAAAATTTTTAAAACATTTTTTTTCTTACACAATTTAAAAACCTTTATTAAATTTAAATTCTCATTTTCTAAAACAAATCACTCAAAGCGCTTTCTTAATTTATTTTAGAATTGTACGTAATATATATTTAAAAACTAAAATTTAAACTATTATTTTCCTACAAAGAAAGCAAAATGTTTATGAAATAAACATAATTTCCAATTTATATTATTTATTTTAATTCATAAGAGTGATAATAAAATTGGATAGTTATAACATGAAATTTCGGTAAATTCAACAGAAGTATATTTATGCTGTTTTTACTAGAATATGTTTGTTAACTACAACTTCAGACAATATTGTAACTGGCACTTAATGACAGTTAACAAAACATCTCGGGTAATTATAACATTAGGGTTCAGCTGTCACAACTTTTTTTTATTCTCAGTGTAGATTTCTTTATTTACTATAAAATATAGCTCATGAGAATACTGATATGTATTATTGTTATATAAGTCTATTATAATGTTATAAAACTGTGTGAATGGTAAAATATTAAATTATAAAAATAAATAAACTAATCGATTAACATAAAAAAGCATATGATTAATTAAAAGAAATATTTGTTTATTTCAGGAAAAAAGTGATTATACATAAAAAAGATGGGTACTAAATTAGGAACAAAATATTCCACTAAAACTTTGCTAAAAGGTAAGTTTATTATAAAATTACTCTCATATATAATTTTAAATCAGTTATTATTTTTAAAAAAATGTATATTTTTAAATTAATTATAAATAATATGAGTTTTTATTTTATGTACAGAGTATCTAATTATTAATTGCTTTTATAATAAAAGTAGAATAATACGTAATATAATAATAATAATAATAAATAAGGAAATATTATCAGTTTAAATTATTATATCATTGAAAAGAAAATAAGCACCATTTTTAAATATTTTATAAGTGTCTGAAACATCTTTCTAAAATAATTTTTCCATTTCGTGATGATTAAAAATTTTTTGTTTCAAAACTTCCGACTTTATTTTTGTAAAAAAAATTACTAAATTAAATTTCCTTAATTCTAGATCTTAAAATGCTTCTTTTTTATTGCATAAGGAAACTATTATTAAACTTATTTAATTCCTAATTAAAAATTAGATAAAGGAGATCAATTAAAATTAGAGTCTATTTTGATGAGAATCAATTTAATTGCATTTACAGAAAATAAGATCAATAAAAATTTTAGTTTAATCTAAAATATTGAACTGACATTTCGATACACTAAAATTTAATTCTATCAATACAAAAATTGCTTAAAATGTTGATGCTAAGATGTTTAAATTCAATCAATTTAAATTGTTGGAAATTAAGATCTTTAAAATTTCGAAACTATTATTTACTAATGGAATTTTAAATGAATAGTTCATCATCTTTTATATTTATTTACGTTTTAGTTTATTGAAGTTTCAACTAAATTTCAATTTCAGTTGATAAATAAAAGTTTTAATTTATACTTATTTTAATCGAACTAATCTTTATTTTATTATTATATCAATAAATTACTGCATCTTCTAATCAAAACTTTCTTTGGTGCAAATAACAACTTGTTCAAACTTTTATTGGTTTAGGCTTTAATTATTATCTAAACTTTAATCAATCCTTGTGTTTTTATAATTCTGAATATTATAGCTAAACATTTCAACTGTTCACAATTAAATTTTTTTTAAAATCTAAATATCATTTAATTTCAAATTGCGTTAGTCTCAATTTTCATTGAGACAAATAAATTATAGCCAAAATAGTATTATTTTCAAAATTTGGACTGATTGAAGCTTTAATATACAATAAAATTTTGCTATATAATTAAAAGTTATTATATAATGGTTAATATTTAAAATAATTTAAATATGCATTGTTAAACTTCAAAAATATTTAAAGTGTTTAATAATTAAAAAAAAGCTTATAAATCCTATACTACTTAAAGTTTAAAACAATTTAAAATCGAAGGTATATATAAAATCAAGTTTAAACTTTTTAATTTGTAAATGTAAAATATTAAAATAATTAAGTATTTAAAAGAAATTAAATATAAATTTTAAGACTTTAAGTATACATACAAATTTTAATTACTTAAGATTAAAATAAATTTGAGTCACCATTTCATTGAAAGCATTTTAAGTTTGGTAGAATTAAAATTTGGATTGAAAGCACTTTTGAAGAATAAAAATTTAAATTAGGTAAATTTTGTAATAATTTAAATTTGTATTGTTTAAATAAGAAATTATGAATAAGAAATTTTCTACAATAGAATTTTGGAATAATTTAAGTTCGTACAAATTATAAAAATTTGAATAAATTTTGTCCAAAAAACAATTTTTTCAACAAAACTATTCCAGCTTTTTGTAACGTACACATACCTACGCTATGGCGCGCGCTTATTTTTCCTTTTTGAAATGTAAAATTGGAAAATTGCTGCTTTTTTAAAACGCTTTTTATTTACTTTTACGTGTTTCTTTAATTCTTGAAGTCGACAGCGGTTTTACTTTGCATACAATAAAAGTTATATATTTGTCTGCAGCATTAATTTTATTATAATTGAATAGCAAATTTCATTAATTTACTATTCTTATTTGCATTTGAAAAAAATTGTAATTGTAAATGACCAAAAACAATTCAATGTTTCTCGCGCGTCTTGACGCGCGTTAATGTTGCTAATTTAATTAATAATTGATAAAAGATTTCGTGTTTTTAGGCTGCTAACTTAGATCTTGGAAAGGCCTTTTAATGCTGAGCAAGGAAAAGCGAATTTGAAACGTCAATTGCAGACTTGTTTGGAAAAAGAAGGTATACAACATTTTTATTTTTATAACTTCGTTTTTTAAAAATTCCTTTTATTGAAATTATTTACTTAATTTTCCAAAGAAAATATCATAACTAAATGCAGTAAAGTAATAAATTTGTACATATTATTTTTTTCATTTTTTTCAATTTTTAATGTTTAGAAGAGCTGTTGCGCAGAATAAGTGTTTTGGAAGAATTGCGACAGAAAGGAAAACAAGCTGTGCGATAAGCTGAAGCGGAAAATGCATTCTTAAAAAGTAATTATCAAAATGAATCTATTTCCTAGCTAGAACAGCAAATCAAGAGTTTGGAGAAAAACTTGAGGATGCTAATGAAAATTTACCAGTCAAGCAAAGAAAAAAAAACATAAAGGCAAGAATTTTTCTCTTAGTTTTTAAGATCCGGTTTTTATTTAATAATTTTTTTTTCATCTCTAATTTAAATAAAGAGATTGTATACTTTAACTACAAACATTGTTTAATTTATTTTTAATATAATGAACCCCCGCTAACGTTTTTAATTTAATTTACAGGATCTATGGGCGATGAAGGTAGCTTAAAGGCAAACGATTTATAAATTATAAATTGCGACAGATGCAACAATATATTGCGAAAAGTAAAATTAAAGGAGCATTTAAGAATGCATAAAGGCGAAGAGCCTAATCGTTGCCAAAGTTGCAATATCAAATTCTCATCCAAGTCTGATTACAAAGAACACAAGAGGAAATACTTTAATTAGCAGAATTTCGCTAATGCGAATCCTAATGAAGAAAAGCATTATTACATTTTATCCAAATTTCTTAAAGTCGAAGGGACATTTAAAAAATGTACTCAGTTAAATATTAATTTAACATTAAGTTCATTTTAGTTATGCGTTTTAATTATCATTTCAATTATCAAATTTTGGAAGTTTTATTGTAACCTTAAAAACTTTTACTCGATATAGCTTTAATAAACATTAATTTCTATGTTAATGAAAACTTTTTCATAATAAAATGGCTACCAAAGTCGAGAAAATTATAAAATTTCTGCAAATTTTGAATTTGAGGTCCAAAATTTATTCAAAAACATAATCATAGTCCAAGTTCTGCTTTAAAATGTAACTCTAGGGCAAAAAAATATTATTCTAAAATAATTTCCGAATAATTTAAAAATGGAACAAAAAAACTTTAATTTTTGCCTTAAAACAGAGTTCCTAGTGAAATATTTTCCTGTTTAGCTTAAGGTCATTCCAAAATTGTCTAAAATAAGAAATATATATTTATAGAAATTGAAGTCAACTAAAATTTCGTTAAGTTTTAAGTACTTACATAGTCCATTTACTTGTTTCGTTTATAAATTTTCGATTTTTTTTTGGAAATATCAAAAATTATAATCCTTTTTAAGTAAAAAATACGATTCTCACTTCAAAGTGCCATAGAAAATAATTTTTTTTTTTAAATGTGCTTCGCTCAAGTACTAAAGAAGCTAATCTACTAACGAAAATTTTTTGATTTTTTGACGTTAGATGATCCTGTCGGGACTTATGATGTCCACCACAAAAAATACTATTTCTTTAGGAGCCCAAATAAATTTATTATAACTTTTATAATTTTTATTATTTTTTAATAACTTAATTCAGAAATGTTCTTTAAATATAGGTTAATTTCATGCAAAAATTTCAAATAAAAAAACGTCATTCGATTTCCTTAAAAAATATCGAGAAGAAAATCTGGTTTATTTTGACCATAAAAACGAAACTAAATCATTTAAAAAAAATCGAACGAAAAGACTAGTTAATTATACATAAAATAACCACTATAAATTTCAAGGTGATCGGTATAGTGGTTGCGAGATATTTTGGTCACCGATTTTTAAATCGTGGTTTCAAGAAGAACGCATTTGAAAATTGTGCAATTAATAGAATGCGAAACTACTTAATATTTCTCTCGTGAAAAAACTATTTAAGCTATTGCTTTCGAATTTGTTTAGGAAATTTTCCTACCATTATTTTTCGCGTATTTATCACAGGTCAAAAGCAGTCATACTTTTAATCGCACTTCGCACTCAATTAGGACCAATAGTGTTTAACTTCCTTATTTTTTGAAATTTCTACTTAAAATTTTTCTACAAAATTTGTAAGACCTCAAGCTGGAAGAAAATGCAAAAATAGAAAAGTAGATTTTTCCGAACTTCCTAGGTAGGTGTAACTCCTTAAAATAAAGTTTACAGATCAGTTTACTTTTTTCTTTTATAAAATTTCGATTTTTTGACATTTTCAATTTCCGCGTCTAGTCTTTTCTTTCTTTAAAATATTTTTAATTTAGCAATTTCATTCACTGAATTCATTCATTTAATAATTATTAAAGGCAATTTTAGAATTAAAGAAATAGGTCAATCCTAATATACTAAGAATAGGTCAATCCGCGTAGAACATAATTCCACAAGATAAATATTTAATAATTTCTTTTCTCAATTTTAAATTGCACTTTGAATTTCCTTTAAGTCAAAAGGTGAACACAAAAATACCCTTTAAGAGCCGGACAAAATTTCAACTTTATAATTCATTAACAAAGAAAGTACTGAACCCCGACGCTAAGAAAATGTTTATTTAAAAAAAAAAATAAATAACATCCCTTATACACTTTCCACATATTAGGAGCATCATGATTCAGTAGCACAACACCTCTAAACTTTATTTAAAATCGCATAAAAAAAATTTTAGAATTTATAGTAAAATAAAAGAAGCTCATACAATGACGACTCTGTAATTCCCTAAATAAAATTTATACTTTACATTAACTAAAAACATTCAACCTAAGTATCAATTCAGTCAAATTTTGTGTAAACCCGTTTAATAAACAAAAAATAATATTCCATTTGCTCTAGTACTAGTGACTAGAAAATTTGTTCCTTAAATGTTTAAATGTTATTACTGAGCAACGCCATCAAAAAGAATTCTGGGGACAGCATTCAATCGATTAAAATCCACTAGACTAAAACACCAAAAACGTAGAAACACAGATCTCAATAGTTTTGAAGTCCACTAAAATGCTTTAAAATTTTTACTCACCGCAAAAAAAAGTCTCATATACCCACAGACCTACAAAAGATACCTCCACATTCAGATCTACTAAAAACAACATCATAATAACGCCCACAACTTAAAAACACATTATCAAATCACTTTAAAGTGCTTTAAAGTACTCCACGATTTTTTGTGGATACTGACGAGACTCTAACGTAACCACAGACTCACAGAAACAACATCCACATTAAAACCGATTGAAATCCACTTGATTAAAATACAAAAAACCTAAAAAAAACTAAATAAAATTACTTTAAAGTGCTTTAAAGTACTCCACGATTTTTTGTGGATACTGACAAAAATCTAACGTAAACACAGACTCACAAAAACAACATCCACATTAAAACCGATTAAAATCCACTTGATTAAATTACCAAAAACCTAAAAAAAACTTAATAAAATTACTTTAAAGTGCTTTAAAGTACTCCACGATTTTTTGTGGATACTGACAAAAATCTAAAGTAAACACAGACTCACAAAAACAACATCCACATTAAAACCGATTAAAATCCACTTGATTAAATTACCAAAAACCTAAAAACACTAAACAAAATTACTTTAAAGTGCTTTCAAGTACTCCACGATTTTTTGTGGATACTGACGAGACTCTAACGAAACCACAGACTCACAGAAACAACATCAACATTAAAACCGATTAAAATCCACTTGATTAAAATACAAAAAACCTAAAAAAAAACTAAATAAAATTACTTTAAAGTGCTTTAAAGTACTCTACGATTTTTTGTGGATACTGACAAAAATCTAACGTAAACACAGACTCACAAAAACAACATCCACAGTAAAACCGATTAAAATGCACTTGCTTAAATTACCAAAAACCTAACAAAACTAAATAAAATTACTTTAAAGTGCTTTAAAGTACTCCACGATTTTTTGTATAACTGACGGGACTCTAACGTAACCACAGACTCAAAGAAAAAACATCCACATTAAAACCGATTAAAATCCACTTGATTAAAATACAAAAAACCTAAAAAAAAACTAAATAAAATTACTTTAAAGTGCTTTAAAGTACTCTACGATTTTTTGTGGATACTGACAAAAATCTAACGTAAACACAGACTCACAAAAACAACATCCACAGTAAAACCGATTAAAATGCACTTGCTTAAATTACCAAAAACCTAACAAAACTAAATAAAATTACTTTAAAGTGCTTTAAAGTACTCCACGATTTTTTGTATAACTGACGGGACTCTAACGTAACCACAGACTCAAAGAAAAAACATCCACATTAAAACCGATTAAAATCCACTTGATTAAAATACAAAAAACCTAAAAAAAAACTAAATAAAATTACTTTAAAGTGCTTTAAACTACTCTACGATTTTTTGTGGATACTGACAAAAATCTAACGTAAACACAGACTCACAAAAACAACATCCACAGTAAAACCGATTAAAATCCACTTGATTAAATTACCAAGAACCTAAAAAAACTAAATAAAATTACTTTAAAGTGCTTTAAAGTACTCCACGATTTTTTGTATAACTGACGGGACTCTCACGTAACCACAGACTCAAAGAAAAAACATCCACATTAAAACCGATTAAAATCCACTTGATTAAAATACAAAAAACCTAAAAAAAAAACTAAATAAAATTACTTTAAAGTGCTTTAAAGTACTCTACGTTTTTTTGTGGATACTGACAAAAATCTAACGTAAACACAGACTCACAAAAACAACATCCACAGTAAAACCGATTAAAATCCACTTGATTAAATTACCAAAAACCTAAAAAAACTAAATAAAATTACTTTAAAGTGCTTTAAAGTACTCCCCGATTTTTTGTGGATACTGACAAAAATCTAACGTAACAACATCCTCATTAAAACCGATTAAAATGCACTTGCTTAAATTACCAAAAACCTAACAAAACTAAATAAAATTACTTTAAAGTGCTTTAAAGTACTCCACGATTTTTTCTGGATACTGACAAAAATCTAACGTAAACACAGACTTAGAAAAAACACCTTCCACATTAAAACCGATTAAAATCCACTTAATTAAATTACCAAAAACCTAAAAAAACTAAATAAAATTACTTTAAAGTGCTTAAAAGTACTCCCTGATTTTTTTGTGGATACTGACAAAAATCTAACGTAAAAACATCCTCATTAAAACCGATAAAAATGCACTTGCTTAAATTACCAAAAACCTAACAAAACTAAATAAAATTACTTTAAAGTGGTTTAAAGTACTCCACGATTTTTTGTATAACTGACGGGACTCTAACGTAACCACAGACTTAAAGAAAAACATCCACATTAAAACCGATTAAAATCCACTTGATTAAAATACAAAAAACCTAAAAAAAAACTAAATAAAATTACTTTAAAGTGCTTTAAAGTACTCTACGATTTTTTGTGGATACTGACAAAAATCTAACGTAAACACAGACTCACAAAAACAACATCCACAGTAAAACCGATTAAAATCCACTTGATTACATTACCAAAAACCTAAAAAAACTAAATAAAATTACTTTAAAGTGCTTTAAAGTACTCCACGATTTTTTGTATAACTGACGGGACTCTAACGTAACCACAGACTCAAAGAAAAAACATCCACATTAAAACCGATTAAAATCCACTTGATTAAAATACAAAAAACCTAAAAAAAAACTAAATAAAATTACTTTAAAGTGCTTTAAAGTACTCTACGATTTTTTGTGGATACTGACAAAAATCTAACGTAAACACAGACTCACAAAAACAACATCCACAGTAAAACCGATTAAAATCCACTTGATTAAATTACCAAAAACCTAAAAAAACTAAATAAAATTACTTTAAAGTGCTTTAAAGTACTCCCCGATTTTTTGTGGATACTGACAAAAATCTAACGTAACAACATCCTCATTAAAACCGATTAAAATGCACTTGCTTAAATTACCAAAAACCTAACAAAACTAAATAAAATTACTTTAAAGTGCTTTAAAGTACTCCACGATTTTTTCTGGATACTGACAAAAATCTAACGTAAACACAGACTTAGAAAAAACACCTTCCACATTAAAACCGATTAAAATCCACTTGATTAAATTACCAAAAACCTAAAAACACTATATAAAATTACTTTAAAGTGCTTTAAAGTACTCTACGACTTTTGTGGTTACTGACGAGACTCTAACGTAACCACAGAATCACTGAAACAACATCAACATTAAAACCGATTAAAATCCACTTGATTAAAATACAAAAAAACTAAAAAAACTAAATAAAATTACTTTGAAGTGCTTTAAAGTACTCCACGATATTTTGTGGATACTGACGAGACTCTCACGTAACCACAGACTCAAAGAAAAAACATCCACATTAAAACCGATTAAAATCCACTTGATTAAAATACAAAAAACCTAAAAAAAAACTAATTAAAATTACTTTAAAGTGCTTTAAAGTACTCTACGATTTTTTGTGGATACTGACAAAAATCTTACGTAAACACAGACTCACAAAAACAACATCCACAGTAAAACCGATTAAAATCCACTTGATTAAATTACCAAAAACCTAAAAAAACTAAATAAAATTACTTTAAAGTGCTTTAAAGTACTCCCTGATTTTTTTGTGGATACTGACAAAAATCTAACGTAAAAACATCCTCATTAAAACCGATAAAAATGCACTTGCTTAAATTACCAAAAACCTAACAAAACTAAATAAAATTACTTTAAAGTGGTTTAAAGTACTCCACGATTTTTTGTATAACTGACGGGACTCTAACGTAACCACAGACTTAAAGAAAAACATCCACATTAAAACCGATTAAAATCCAGTTGATTAAAATACAAAAAACCTAAAAAAAAACTAAATAAAATTACTTTAAAGTGCTTTAAAGTACTCTACGATTTTTTGTGGATACTGACAAAAATCTAACGTAAACACAGACTCACAAAAACAACATCCACAGTAAAACCGATTAAAATCCACTTGATTAAATTACCAAAAACCTAAAAAAACTAAATAAAATTACTTTAAAGTGCTTTAAAGTACTCCCCGATTTTTTGTGGATACTGACAAAAATCTAACGTAACAACATCCTCATTAAAACCAATAAAATGCACTTGCTTAAATTACCAAAAACCTAAAAAACTAAATAAAATTACATTAAAGTGCTTTAAAGTACTCCACGATTTTTTCTGGATACTGACAAAAATCTAACGTAAACACAGACTTAGAAAAAACACCTTCCACATTAAAACCGATTAAAATCCACTTGATTAAAATACAAAAAAACTAAAAAAACTAAATAAAATTACTTTAAAGTGCTTTAAAGTACTCCACGATATTTTGTGGATACTGACGAGACTCTAACGAAACCACAGACTCACAGAAAAACATCAACATTAAAACCGATTAAAATCCACTTGATTAAATTACCACAAACCTAAAAAAACTAAATAAAATTACTTTAAAGTGCTTTAATGTACTCCACGATATTTTGTGGATACTGACGAGACTCTAACGAAACCACAGTCTCACAGAAACAACATCAACATTAAAACCGATTAAAATCCACTTGATTAAATTACCAAAAACCTAAAAAAACTAAATAAAATTACTTTAAAGTGCTTTAAAGTACTCCCTGATTTTTTTGTGGATACTGACAAAAATCTAACGTAAACACAGACTCACAAAAACAACATCCTCATTAAAACCGATTGAAATGCACTTGCTTAAATTACCAAAAACCCAACAAAACTAAATAAAATTACTTTAAAGTGCTTTAAAGTACTCCACGATTTTTTCTGGATACTGACAAAAATCTAACGTAAACACAGACTCAGAAAAAACACCTTCAACATTAAAACCGATTAAAATCCACTTGATTAAATTACCAAAAACCTAAAAACACTATATAAAATTACTTTAAAGTGCTTTAAAGTACTCTACGACTTTTGTGGTTACTGACGAGACTCTAACGTAACCACAGAATCACAGAAACAACATCAACATTAAAACCGATTAAAATCCACTTGATTAAAATACAAAAAACTAAAAAAACTAAATAAAATTACTTTAAAGTGCTTTAAAGTACTCTACGATTTTTAGTGGATACTGACAAAAATCTAACGTAAACACAGACTCACAAAAACAACATCCACATTAAAAACGATTAAAATCCTTTTGATTAAATTACCAAAAACCTAAAAAAACTAAATAAAATGTCTTTAAAGTGCTTTAAAGTACTCCCCGATTTTTTGTGGATACTGACAAAAATCTAACGTAACAACATCCTCATTAAAACCGATTAAAATGCACTTGCTTAAATTACCAAAAACCTAAAAACACTATATAAAATTACTTTAAAGTGCTTTAAAGTACTCTACGACTTTTGTGGTTACTGACGAGACTCTAACGTAACCACAGAATCACAGAAACAACATCAACATTAAAACCGATTAAAATCCACTTGATTAAAATACAAAAAAACTAAAAAAACTAAATAAAATTACTTTAAAGTGCTTTAAAGTACTCCACGATATTTTGTGGATACTGACGAGACTCTAACGAAACCACAGACTCACAGAAACAACATCAACATTAAAACCGATTAAAATCCACTTGATTAAATTACCAAAAACCTAAAAAAACTAAATAAAATTACTTTAAAGTGCTTTAAAGTACTCCACGATTTTTTGTATAACTGACGGGACTCTCACGTAACCACAGACTCAAAGAAAAAACATCCACATTAAAACCGATTAAAATCCACTTGATTAAAATACAAAAAACCTAAAAAAAAACTAAATAAAATTACTTTAAAGTGCTTTAAAGTACTCTACGATTTTTTGTGGATACTGACAAAAATCTAACGTAAACACAGACTCACAAAAACAACATCCACAGTAAAACCGATTAAAATCCACTTGATTAAATTACCAAAAACCTAAAAAAACTAAATAAAATTTCTTTAAAGTGCTTTAAAGTACTCCCCGATTTTTTGTGGATACTGACAAAAATCTAACGTAACAACATCCTCATTAAAACCGATTAAAATGCACTTGCTTAAATTACCAAAAACCTAAAAACACTATATAAAATTACTTTAAAGTGCTTTAAAGTACTCTACGACTTTTGTGGTTACTGACGAGACTCTAACGAAACCACAGACTCACAGAAACAACATCAACATTAAAACCGATTAAAATCCACTTGATTAAATTACCAAAAACCTAAAAAAACTAAATAAAATTACTTTAAAGTGCTTTAAAGTACTCCACGATTTTTTGTATAACTGACGGGACTCTCACGTAACCACAGACTCAAAGAAAAAACATCCACATTAAAACCGATTAAAATCCACTTGATTAAAATACAAAAAACCTAAAAAAAAACTAAATAAAATTACTTTAAAGTGCTTTAAAGTACTCTACGATTTTTTGTGGACACTGACAAAAATCTAACGTAAACACAGACTCACAAAAACAACATCCACAGTAAAACCGATTAAAATCCACTTGATTAAATTACCAAAAACCTAAAAAAACTAAATAAAATTACTTTAAAGTTGTTTAAAGTACTCCCTGATTTTTTTGTGGATACTGACAAAAATTTAACGTAAACACAGACTCAGAAAAACAACATCCTCATTAAAACCGATTGAAATGCACTTGCTTAAATTACCAAAAACCCAACAAAACTAAATAAAATTACTTTAAAGTGCTTTAAAGTACTCCACGATTTTTTGTATAACTGACGGGACTCTCACGTAACCACAGACTCAAAGAAAAAACATCCACATTAAAACCGATTAAAATCCACTTGATTAAAATACAAAAAACCTAAAAAAAAACTAAATAAAATTACTTTAAAGTGCTTTAAAGTACTCTACGATTTTTTGTGGATACTGACAAAAATCTAACGTAAACACAGACTCACAAAAACAACATCCACAGTAAAACCGATTAAAATCCACTTGATTAAATTACCAAAAACCTAAAAAAACTAAATAAAATTACTTTAAAGTGCTTTAAAGTACTCCCTGATTTTTTTGTGGATACTGACAAAAATTTAACGTAAACACAGACTCAGAAAAACAACATCCTCATTAAAACCGATTGAAATGCACTTGCTTAAATTACCAAAAACCCAACAAAACTAAATAAAATTACTTTAAAGTGCTTTAAAGTACTCCACGATTTTTTCTGGATACTGACAAAAATCTAACGTAAACACAGACTCAGAAAAAACACCTTCAACATTAAAACCGATTAAAATCCACTTGATTAAATTACCAAAAACCTAAAAACACTATATAAAATTACTTTAAAGTGCTTTAAAGTACTCTACGACTTTTGTGGTTACTGACGAGACTCTAACGTAACCACAGAATCACAGAAACAACATCAACATTAAAACCGATTAAAATCCACTTGATTAAAATACAAAAAACTAAAAAAACTAAATAAAATGACTTTAAAGTGCTTTAAAGTACTCTACGATTTTTAGTGGATACTGACAAAAATCTAACGTAAACACAGACTCACAAAAACAACATCCACACTAAAACCGATGAAAATCCACTTCATTAAATGACCAAAAACCTAAAAACACTAAATAAAATTACTTTAAAGTGCTTTAAAGTATTCCACGATTTTTTGTGGATACTGACAAAAATCTAACGTAAACACAGACTCACAAAAACAACATCCACATTAAAACCGATTGAAATCCACTTGATTAAAATACAAAAAACCTAACAAAACTAAATAAAATTACTTTAAAGTGCTTTAAAGTACTCCACGATTTTTTGTGGATACTGACAAAAATCTAACGTAAACACAGACTCACAAAAACAACATCCACATTAAAAACGATTAAAATCCTTTTGATTAAATTACCAAAAACCTAAAAACACTAAATAAAATTACTTTAAACTGCTTTAAAGTACTCCACGATTTTTTGTGGTAACTGACGGGACTCTAACGTAACCACAGACTCAAAGAAAAAACATCCACATTAAAACCGATTAAAATCCACCTGATTAAAATACAAAAAACCTAAAAAAACTAAATAAAATTACTTTAAAGTGCTTTAAAGTACCCTACGATTTTTTGTGGTTACTGACGAGACTCTAACGTAACCACAGAATCACAGAAACAACATCAACATTAAAACCGATTAAAATCCACTTGATTAAAATGCAAAAAAACTAAAAAAACTAAATAAAATTACTTTAAAGTGCTTTAAACTACTCCACGATTTTATGAGGATACTGACGGGACTCTAACGAAACCACAGACTCAAAGAAAAAACATCCACATTAAAACCGATTAAAATCCACTTGATTAAAATACAAAAAACCTAAAAAAAAACTAAATAAAATTACTTTAAAGTGCTTTAAAGTACTCTACGATTTTTTGTGGATACTGACAAAAATCTAACGTAAACACAGACTCACAAAAACAACATCCACAGTAAAACCGATTAAAATCCACTTGATTAAATTACCAAAAACCTAAAAAAACTAAATAAAATTTCTTTAAAGTGCTTTAAAGTACTCCCCGATTTTTTGTGGATACTGACAAAAATCTAACGTAACAACATCCTCATTAAAACCGATTAAAATGCACTTGCTTAAATTACCAAAAACCTAAAAACACTATATAAAATTACTTTAAAGTGCTTTAAAGTACTCTACGACTTTTGTGGTTACTGACGAGACTCTAACGTAACCACAGAATCACAGAAACAACATCAACATTAAAACCGATTAAAATCCACTTGATTAAAATACAAAAAAACTAAAAAAACTAAATAAAATTACTTTAAAGTGCTTTAAAGTACTCCACGATATTTTGTGGATACTGACGAGACTCTAACGAAACCACAGACTCACAGAAACAACATCAACATTAAAACCGATTAAAATCCACTTGATTAAATTACCAAAAACCTAAAAAAACTAAATAAAATTACTTTAAAGTGCTTTAAAGTACTCCACGATTTTTTGTATAACTGACGGGACTCTCACGTAACCACAGACTCAAAGAAAAAACATCCACATTAAAACCGATTAAAATCCACTTGATTAAAATACAAAAAACCTAAAAAAAAACTAAATAAAATTACTTTAAAGTGCTTTAAAGTACTCTACGATTTTTTGTGGATACTGACAAAAATCTAACGTAAACACAGACTCACAAAAACAACATCCACAGTAAAACCGATTAAAATCCACTTGATTAAATTACCAAAAACCTAAAAAAACTAAATAAAATTTCTTTAAAGTGCTTTAAAGTACTCCCCGATTTTTTGTGGATACTGACAAAAATCTAACGTAACAACATCCTCATTAAAACCGATTAAAATGCACTTGCTTAAATTACCAAAAACCTAAAAACACTATATAAAATTACTTTAAAGTGCTTTAAAGTACTCTACGACTTTTGTGGTTACTGACGAGACTCTAACGTAACCACAGAATCACAGAAACAACATCAACATTAAAACCGATTAAAATCCACTTGATTAAAATACAAAAAAACTAAAAAAACTAAATAAAATTACTTTAAAGTGCTTTAAAGTACTCCACGATATTTTGTGGATACTGACGAGACTCTAACGAAACCACAGACTCACAGAAACAACATCAACATTAAAACCGATTAAAATCCACTTGATTAAATTACCAAAAACCTAAAAAACTAAATAAAATTACTTTAAAGTGCTTTAAAGTACTCCACGATTTTTTGTATAACTGACGGGACTCTCACGTAACCACAGACTCAAAGAAAAAACATCCACATTAAAACCGATTAAAATCCACTTGATTAAAATACAAAAAACCTAAAAAAAAACTAAATAAAATTACTTTAAAGTGCTTTAAAGTACTCTACGATTTTTTGTGGATACTGACAAAAATCTAACGTAAACACAGACTCACAAAAACAACATCCACAGTAAAACCGATTAAAATCCACTTGATTAAATTACCAAAAACCTAAAAAAACTAAATAAAATTACTTTAAAGTGCTTTAAAGTACTCCCTGATTTTTTTGTGGATACTGACAAAAATTTAACGTAAACACAGACTCAGAAAAACAACATCCTCATTAAAACCGATTGAAATGCACTTGCTTAAATTACCAAAAACCCAACAAAACTAAATAAAATTACTTTAAAGTGCTTTAAAGTACTCCACGATTTTTTCTGGATACTGACAAAAATCTAACGTAAACACAGACTCAGAAAAAACACCTTCAACATTAAAACCGATTAAAATCCACTTGATTAAATTACCAAAAACCTAAAAACACTATATAAAATTACTTTAAAGTGCTTTAAAGTACTCTACGACTTTTGTGGTTACTGACGAGACTCTAACGTAACCACAGAATCACAGAAACAACATCAACATTAAAACCGATTAAAATCCACTTGATTAAAATACAAAAAACTAAAAAAACTAAATAAAATTACTTTAAAGTGCTTTAAAGTACTCTACGATTTTTAGTGGATACTGACAAAAATCTAACGTAAACACAGACTCACAAAAACAACATCCACACTAAAACCGATGAAAATCCACTTCATTAAATGACCAAAAACCTAAAAACACTAAATAAAATTACTTTAAAGTGCTTTAAAGTACTCCACGATTTTTTGTGGATACTGACAAAAATCTAACGTAAACACAGACTCACAAAAACAACATCCACATTAAAACCGATTGAAATCCACTTGATTAAAATACAAAAAACCTAACAAAACTAAATAAAATTACTTTAAAGTGCTTTAAAGTACTCCACGATTTTTTGTGGATACTGACAAAAATCTAACGTAAACACAGACTCACAAAAACAACATCCACATTAAAAACGATTAAAATCCTTTTGATTAAATTACCAAAAACCTAAAAACACTAAATAAAATTACTTTAAACTGCTTTAAAGTACTCCACGATTTTTTGTGGTAACTGACGGGACTCTAACGTAACCACAGACTCAAAGAAAAAACATCCACATTAAAACCGATTAAAATCCACCTGATTAAAATACAAAAAACCTAAAAAAACTAAATAAAATTACTTTAAAGTGCTTTAAAGTACCCTACGATTTTTTGTGGTTACTGACGAGACTCTAACGTAACCACAGAATCACAGAAACAACATCAACATTAAAACCGATTAAAATCCACTTGATTAAAATACAAAAAAACTAAAAAAACTAAATAAAATTACTTTAAAGTGCTTTAAACTACTCCACGATTTTATGAGGATACTGACGGGACTCTAACGAAACCACAGACTCACAGAAACAACATCAACATTAAAACCGATTAAAATCCACTTGATTAAAATACAAAAAAACTTAAAAAACTAAATAAAATTACTTTACAGTGCTTTAAAGTACTCCACGATATTTTGTGGATACTGACGAGACTCTAACGAAACCACAGACTCACAGAAAAACATCAACATTAAAACCGATTAAAATCCAATCGATTAAAATACAAAAAACGCCAAAAAAAACTAAATAAAATTACTTTAAAGTGCTTTAAAGTACTCCACGGTTTTTTGTGGATACTGACAAAAATCTAACGAAACCACAGACTCACAGAAAAACATCAACATTAAAACCGATTAAAATCCACTTGATTAAATTACCAAAAACCTAAAAACACTAAATAAAATTACTTTAAAGTGCTTTCAAGTACTCCACGATTTTTTGTGGATACTGACAAAAATCTAACGTAAACACAGACTCACAAAAACAACATCCACATTAAAACCGATTAAAATCCACCTTATTAAAATACAAAAAACCTAAAAAAACTAAAAAAAATTAGTTTAAAGTGCTTTAAAGTACTCCACGATTTTTTGTAGATACTGACGAGACTCTAACGTAACCACAGACTTACAGAAACAACATCCACATTAAAAGCGATTAAAATCCACTTCATTAAATTACCAAAAACCTAAAAACACTAAATAAAATTACTTTAAAGTGCTTTAAAGTACTCTACGATTTTTTGTGGATACTGACGAGACTCTAACGTAACCACAGACTCACAGAAACAACATCCACATTAAAACCGATTGAAATCCACTTGATTAAAATACAAAAAACCTTACAAAACTAAATAAAATTACTTTAAAGTGCTTTAAAGTACTCCACGATTTTTTGTGGATACTGACGAGACTCTAACAAAACCACAGACTCACAAGAACAACATCCACATTAAAACCGATTAAAATCCACTTCATTAAATTATCAAAAACCTAAAAACACTAAATAAAATTACTTTAAAGTGCTTGAAAGTACTCTATGATTTTTGTGGTAACTGACGGGACTCTAACGTAACCACTGACTCAAAGAAAAAACATCCACATTAAAACCGACTAAAAACCGCTTGATTAAAATACAAACAACCTAAAAAAACTAAATAAAATTACTTTAAAGTGCTTTAAAGTACTCCACGATTTTTTGTAGATACTGACAAAAATCTAACGTAAACACAGACTCACAAAAACAACATCCACATTAAAACCGATTAAAATCCACTTGATTAAAATACAAAAAACCTAAAAAAACTAAATAAAATTACTTTAAAGTGCTTTAAACTACTCCACGATTTTATGAGGATACTGACTGGACTCTAACGAAACCACAGACTCACAGAAAAACATCAACATTAAAACCGATTAAAATCCACTCGATTAAAATACAAAAAACGCCAAAAAAAACTAAATAAAATTACTTTAAAGTGCTTTAAAGTACTCCACGATTTTTTGTGGATACTGACAAAAATCTAACGAAACCACAGACTCACAGAAAAACATCAACATTAAAACCGATTAAAATCCACTTGATTAAATTACCAAAAACCTAAAAACACTAAATAAAATTACTTTAAAGTGCTTTCAAGTACTCTACGATTTTTTGTGGATACTGACAAAAATCTAACGTAAACACAGACTCACAAAAACAACATCCACATTAAAACCGATTAAAATCCACCTTATTAAAATACAAAAAACCTAAAAAAACTAAAAAAAATTAGTTTAAAGTGCTTTAAAGTACTCCACGATTTTTTGTAGATACTGACGAGACTCTAACGTAACAACCGACTTACAGAAACAACATCCACATTAAAAGCGATTAAAATCCACTTCATTAAATTACCAAAAACCTAAAAACACTAAATAAAATTACTTTAAAGTGCTTTAAAGTACTCTACGATTTTTTGTGGATACTGACGAGACTCTAACGTAACCACAGACTCACAGAAACAACATCCACATTTAAACCGATTGAAATCCACTTGATTAAAATACAAAAAAACTAAAAAAACTAAATAAAATTACTTTAAAGTGCTTTAAAGTACTCCACGATATTTTGTGGATACTGACGAGACTCTAACGAAACCACAGACTCACAGAAAAACATCAACATTAAAACCGATTAAAATCCACTCGATTAAAATACAAAAAACGCCAAAAAAAACTAAATAAAATTACTTTAAAGTGCTTTAAAGTACTCCACGATTTTTTGTGGATACTGACAAAAATCTAACGAAACCACAGACTCACAGAAAAACATCAACATTAAAACCGATTAAAATCCACTTGATTAAATTACCAAAAACCTAAAAACACTAAATAAAATTACTTTAAAGTGCTTTCAAGTACTCCCCGATTTTTTGTGGATACTGACAAAAATCTAACGTAACAACATCCTCATTAAAACCGATTAAAATGCACTTGCTTAAATTACCAAAAACCTAAAAACACTATATAAAATTACTTTAAAGTGCTTTAAAGTACTCTACGACTTTTGTGGTTACTGACGAGACTCTAACGTAACCACAGAATCACAGAAACAACATCAACATTAAAACCGATTAAAATCCACTTGATTAAAATACAAAAAAACTAAAAAAACTAAATAAAATTACTTTAAAGTGCTTTAAAGTACTCCACGATATTTTGTGGATACTGACGAGACTCTAACGAAACCACAGACTCACAGAAACAACATCAACATTAAAACCGATTAAAATCCACTTGATTAAATTACCAAAAACCTAAAAAAACTAAATAAAATTACTTTAAAGTGCTTTAAAGTACTCCACGATTTTTTGTATAACTGACGGGACTCTCACGTAACCACAGACTCAAAGAAAAAACATCCACATTAAAACCGATTAAAATCCACTTGATTAAAATACAAAAAACCTAAAAAAAAACTAAATAAAATTACTTTAAAGTGCTTTAAAGTACTCTACGATTTTTTGTGGATACTGACAAAAATCTAACGTAAACACAGACTCACAAAAACAACATCCACAGTAAAACCGATTAAAATCCACTTGATTAAATTACCAAAAACCTAAAAAAACTAAATAAAATTTCTTTAAAGTGCTTTAAAGTACTCCCCGATTTTTTGTGGATACTGACAAAAATCTAACGTAACAACATCCTCATTAAAACCGATTAAAATGCACTTGCTTAAATTACCAAAAACCTAAAAACACTATATAAAATTACTTTAAAGTGCTTTAAAGTACTCTACGACTTTTGTGGTTACTGACGAGACTCTAACGTAACCACAGAATCACAGAAACAACATCAACATTAAAACCGATTAAAATCCACTTGATTAAAATACAAAAAAACTAAAAAAACTAAATAAAATTACTTTAAAGTGCTTTAAAGTACTCCACGATATTTTGTGGATACTGACGAGACTCTAACGAAACCACAGACTCACAGAAACAACATCAACATTAAAACCGATTAAAATCCACTTGATTAAATTACCAAAAACCTAAAAAACTAAATAAAATTACTTTAAAGTGCTTTAAAGTACTCCACGATTTTTTGTATAACTGACGGGACTCTCACGTAACCACAGACTCAAAGAAAAAACATCCACATTAAAACCGATTAAAATCCACTTGATTAAAATACAAAAAACCTAAAAAAAAACTAAATAAAATTACTTTAAAGTGCTTTAAAGTACTCTACGATTTTTTGTGGATACTGACAAAAATCTAACGTAAACACAGACTCACAAAAACAACATCCACAGTAAAACCGATTAAAATCCACTTGATTAAATTACCAAAAACCTAAAAAAACTAAATAAAATTACTTTAAAGTGCTTTAAAGTACTCCCTGATTTTTTTGTGGATACTGACAAAAATTTAACGTAAACACAGACTCAGAAAAACAACATCCTCATTAAAACCGATTGAAATGCACTTGCTTAAATTACCAAAAACCCAACAAAACTAAATAAAATTACTTTAAAGTGCTTTAAAGTACTCCACGATTTTTTCTGGATACTGACAAAAATCTAACGTAAACACAGACTCAGAAAAAACACCTTCAACATTAAAACCGATTAAAATCCACTTGATTAAATTACCAAAAACCTAAAAACACTATATAAAATTACTTTAAAGTGCTTTAAAGTACTCTACGACTTTTGTGGTTACTGACGAGACTCTAACGTAACCACAGAATCACAGAAACAACATCAACATTAAAACCGATTAAAATCCACTTGATTAAAATACAAAAAACTAAAAAAACTAAATAAAATTACTTTAAAGTGCTTTAAAGTACTCTACGATTTTTAGTGGATACTGACAAAAATCTAACGTAAACACAGACTCACAAAAACAACATCCACACTAAAACCGATGAAAATCCACTTCATTAAATGACCAAAAACCTAAAAACACTAAATAAAATTACTTTAAAGTGCTTTAAAGTACTCCACGATTTTTTGTGGATACTGACAAAAATCTAACGTAAACACAGACTCACAAAAACAACATCCACATTAAAACCGATTGAAATCCACTTGATTAAAATACAAAAAACCTAACAAAACTAAATAAAATTACTTTAAAGTGCTTTAAAGTACTCCACGATTTTTTGTGGATACTGACAAAAATCTAACGTAAACACAGACTCACAAAAACAACATCCACATTAAAAACGATTAAAATCCTTTTGATTAAATTACCAAAAACCTAAAAACACTAAATAAAATTACTTTAAACTGCTTTAAAGTACTCCACGATTTTTTGTGGTAACTGACGGGACTCTAACGTAACCACAGACTCAAAGAAAAAACATCCACATTAAAACCGATTAAAATCCACCTGATTAAAATACAAAAAACCTAAAAAAACTAAATAAAATTACTTTAAAGTGCTTTAAAGTACCCTACGATTTTTTGTGGTTACTGACGAGACTCTAACGTAACCACAGAATCACAGAAACAACATCAACATTAAAACCGATTAAAATCCACTTGATTAAAATACAAAAAAACTAAAAAAACTAAATAAAATTACTTTAAAGTGCTTTAAACTACTCCACGATTTTATGAGGATACTGACGGGACTCTAACGAAACCACAGACTCACAGAAACAACATCAACATTAAAACCGATTAAAATCCACTTGATTAAAATACAAAAAAACTTAAAAAACTAAATAAAATTACTTTACAGTGCTTTAAAGTACTCCACGATATTTTGTGGATACTGACGAGACTCTAACGAAACCACAGACTCACAGAAAAACATCAACATTAAAACCGATTAAAATCCAATCGATTAAAATACAAAAAACGCCAAAAAAAACTAAATAAAATTACTTTAAAGTGCTTTAAAGTACTCCACGGTTTTTTGTGGATACTGACAAAAATCTAACGAAACCACAGACTCACAGAAAAACATCAACATTAAAACCGATTAAAATCCACTTGATTAAATTACCAAAAACCTAAAAACACTAAATAAAATTACTTTAAAGTGCTTTCAAGTACTCCACGATTTTTTGTGGATACTGACAAAAATCTAACGTAAACACAGACTCACAAAAACAACATCCACATTAAAACCGATTAAAATCCACCTTATTAAAATACAAAAAACCTAAAAAAACTAAAAAAAATTAGTTTAAAGTGCTTTAAAGTACTCCACGATTTTTTGTAGATACTGACGAGACTCTAACGTAACCACAGACTTACAGAAACAACATCCACATTAAAAGCGATTAAAATCCACTTCATTAAATTACCAAAAACCTAAAAACACTAAATAAAATTACTTTAAAGTGCTTTAAAGTACTCTACGATTTTTTGTGGATACTGACGAGACTCTAACGTAACCACAGACTCACAGAAACAACATCCACATTAAAACCGATTGAAATCCACTTGATTAAAATACAAAAAACCTTACAAAACTAAATAAAATTACTTTAAAGTGCTTTAAAGTACTCCACGATTTTTTGTGGATACTGACGAGACTCTAACAAAACCACAGACTCACAAGAACAACATCCACATTAAAACCGATTAAAATCCACTTCATTAAATTATCAAAAACCTAAAAACACTAAATAAAATTACTTTAAAGTGCTTGAAAGTACTCTATGATTTTTGTGGTAACTGACGGGACTCTAACGTAACCACTGACTCAAAGAAAAAACATCCACATTAAAACCGACTAAAAACCGCTTGATTAAAATACAAACAACCTAAAAAAACTAAATAAAATTACTTTAAAGTGCTTTAAAGTACTCCACGATTTTTTGTAGATACTGACAAAAATCTAACGTAAACACAGACTCACAAAAACAACATCCACATTAAAACCGATTAAAATCCACTTGATTAAAATACAAAAAACCTAAAAAAACTAAATAAAATTACTTTAAAGTGCTTTAAACTACTCCACGATTTTATGAGGATACTGACTGGACTCTAACGAAACCACAGACTCACAGAAAAACATCAACATTAAAACCGATTAAAATCCACTCGATTAAAATACAAAAAACGCCAAAAAAAACTAAATAAAATTACTTTAAAGTGCTTTAAAGTACTCCACGATTTTTTGTGGATACTGACAAAAATCTAACGAAACCACAGACTCACAGAAAAACATCAACATTAAAACCGATTAAAATCCACTTGATTAAATTACCAAAAACCTAAAAACACTAAATAAAATTACTTTAAAGTGCTTTCAAGTACTCTACGATTTTTTGTGGATACTGACAAAAATCTAACGTAAACACAGACTCACAAAAACAACATCCACATTAAAACCGATTAAAATCCACCTTATTAAAATACAAAAAACCTAAAAAAACTAAAAAAAATTAGTTTAAAGTGCTTTAAAGTACTCCACGATTTTTTGTAGATACTGACGAGACTCTAACGTAACAACCGACTTACAGAAACAACATCCACATTAAAAGCGATTAAAATCCACTTCATTAAATTACCAAAAACCTAAAAACACTAAATAAAATTACTTTAAAGTGCTTTAAAGTACTCTACGATTTTTTGTGGATACTGACGAGACTCTAACGTAACCACAGACTCACAGAAACAACATCCACATTTAAACCGATTGAAATCCACTTGATTAAAATACAAAAAAACTAAAAAAACTAAATAAAATTACTTTAAAGTGCTTTAAAGTACTCCACGATATTTTGTGGATACTGACGAGACTCTAACGAAACCACAGACTCACAGAAAAACATCAACATTAAAACCGATTAAAATCCACTCGATTAAAATACAAAAAACGCCAAAAAAAACTAAATAAAATTACTTTAAAGTGCTTTAAAGTACTCCACGATTTTTTGTGGATACTGACAAAAATCTAACGAAACCACAGACTCACAGAAAAACATCAACATTAAAACCGATTAAAATCCACTTGATTAAATTACCAAAAACCTAAAAACACTAAATAAAATTACTTTAAAGTGCTTTCAAGTACTCTACGATTTTTTGTGGATACTGACAAAAATCTAACGTAAACACAGACTCACAAAAACAACATCCACATTAAAACCGATTAAAATCCACCTTATTAAAATACAAAAAACCTAAAAAAACTAAAAAAAATTAGTTTAAAGTGCTTTAAAGTACTCCACGATTTTTTGTAGATACTGACGAGACTCTAACGTAACAACCGACTTACAGAAACAACATCCACATTAAAAGCGATTAAAATCCACTTCATTAAATTACCAAAAACCTAAAAACACTAAATAAAATTACTTTAAAGTGCTTTAAAGTACTCTACGATTTTTTGTGGATACTGACGAGACTCTAACGTAACCACAGACTCACAGAAACAACATCCACATTAAAACCGATTGAAATCCACTTGATTAAAATACAAAAAACCTTACAAAACTAAATAAAATTACTTTAAAGTGCTTTAAAGTACTCCACGATTTTTTGTGGATACTGACGAGACTCTAAAGAAACCACAGACTCACAGAAACAACATCCACATTAAAACCGATTAAAATCCACTCGATTAAAATACAAAAAACCTAAAAAAACTAAATAAAATTACTTTAAAGTGCTTTAAAGTACTCTACGAGTTTTTGTGGATACTGACGAGACTCTAACGTAACCACAGACTCACAAGAAACAACATCCACATTAAAACCGATTAAAATCCACTTGATTAAATGACCAAAAACCTAAAGAAACTAAATAAAATTACTTTAAAGTGCTTTAAAGTACTCCACGATATTTTGTGGATACTGACGAGACTCTAACGAAACCACAGACTCACAGAAAAACATAAACATTAAAACCGATTAAAATCCACTTGATTAAAATACAAAAAACCTTACAAAACTAAATAAAATTACTTTAAAGTGCTTTAAAGTACTCCACGATTTTTTGTGGATACTGACGAGACTCTAAAGAAACCACAGACTCACAGAAACAACATCCACATTAAAACCGATTAAAATCCACTCGATTAAAATACAAAAAACCTAAAAAAACTAAATAAAATTACTTTAAAGTGCTTTAAAGTACTCTACGAGTTTTTGTGGATACTGACGAGACTCTAACGTAACCACAGACTCACAAAAACAACATCCACATGAAAACCGATTAAAATCCACTTGATTAAATTAACAAAAACCTAAAAACACTAAATAAAATTACTTTAAAGTGCTTTTAAGGTACTCTATGATTTTTTGTGGTAACTGACGGGACTCTAACGTAACCACTGACTCAAAGAAAAAACATCCACATTAAAACCGATTAAAATCCACTTGATTAAAATACAAAAAACCTAAAAAAAAACTAAATAAAATTACTTTAAGTGCTTTAAAGTACTCTACGATTTTTTGTGGATACTGACAAGAATCTAACGTAAACACAGACTCAGAAAAACAACATCCACATTAAAACCCATTAAAATCCACTTGATTAAATTACCAAAAACCTAAAAAAAACTACATAAAATTACTTTAAAGTGCTTTGAAGTACTCCACGATTTTTTGTGGATACTGACAAAAATCTAAAGTAAACACAGACTCACAAAAACAACATCCACATTAAAACCGATTGAAATCCACTTGATTAAAATACAAAAAACCTAACAAAACTAAATAAAATTACTTTAAAGTGCTTTAAAGTACTCCACGATTTTTTGTGGATACTGACGAGACTCTAACGTAACCACAGACTCACAGAAACAACATCCACATTAAAACCGATTGAAATCCACTTGATTAAAATACAAAAAACCTAAAAAAACTAAATAAAATTACTTTAAAGTGCTTTAAAGTACTCCACGATTTTTTGTGGATACTGACAAAAATCTAACGTAAACACAGACTCACAAAAACAACATCCACACTAAAACCGATGAAAAGCCACTTCATTTAATGACCAAAAACCTAAAAACACTAAATAAAATTACTTTAAAGTGCTTTTAAGTACTCCACGATTTTTTGTGGATACTGACGAGACTCTAACGAAACCACAGACTCACAGAAACAACATCCACATTAAAACCGATTAAAATCCACTTGATTAAATGACCAAAAACCTAAAGAAACTAAATAAAATTACTTTAAAGTGCTTTAAAGTACTCAACGATTTTTTGTGTATACTGACAAAAATCTAACGTAAACACAGACTCACAAAAACAACATCCACATTAAAACCGATTAAAATCCACTTGATTAAATTACCAAAAACCTAAAAACACTAAATAAAATTACTTTAAAGTGCTTTAAAGTACTCTATGATTTTTTGTGGTAACTGACGGGACTCTAACGTAACCACTGACTCAAAGAAAAAACATCCACATTAAAACCGATTAAAATCCACTTGATTAAAATACAAAAAACCTAAAAAAAAACTAAATAAAATTACTTTAAGTGCTTTAAAGTACTCTACGATTTTTTGTGAATACTGAAAAGAATCTAACGTAAACACAGACTCAGAAAAACAACATCCACATTAAAACCGATTAAAATCTACTTGATTAAAATACAAAAAACCTAAAAAAAAACTAAATAAAATTACTTTAAGTGCTTTAAAGTACTCTACGATTTTTTGTGGATACTGACAAAAATCTAACGTAAACACAGACTCACAAAAACAACATCCACATTAAAAACGATTAAAATCCTTTTGATTAAATTACCAAAAACCTAAAAACACTAAATAAAATTACTTTAAAGTGCTTTGAAGTACTCCACGATTTTTTGTGGATACTGACAAAAATCTAAAGTAAACACAGACTCACAAAAACAACATCCACATTAAAACCGATTGAAATCCACTTGATTAAAATACAAAAAACCTAACAAAACTAAATAAAATTACTTTAAAGTGCTTTAAAGTACTCCACGATTTTTTGTGGATACTGACAAAAATCTAACGTAAACACAGACTCACAAAAACAACATCCACATTAAAACCGATTAAAATCCACTTGATTAAAATACAAAAAACCTAAAAAAAACTAAATAAAATTACTTTAAAGTGCTTTCAAGTACTCCACGATTTTTTGTGGATACTGATGAGACTCTAACGAAACCACAGAATCACAGAAACAACATCAACATTAAAACCGATTAAAATTCACTTGATTAAAATACAAAAAAACTAAAAAAACTAAATAAAATTACTTTAAAGTGCTTTAAAGTACTCTACGATTTTTAGTGGATACTGACAAAAATCTAACGTAAACACAGACTCACAAAAACAACATCCACACTAAAACCGATGAAAATCCACTTCATTAAATGACCAAAAACCTAAAAACACTAAATAAAATTACTTTAAAGTGCTTTAAAGTACTCCACGATTTTTTGTGGATACTGACAAAAATCTAACGTAAACACAGACTCACAAAAACAACATCCACATTAAAACCGATTGAAATCCACTTGATTAAAATACAAAAAACCTAACAAAACTAAATAAAATTACTTTAAAGTGCTTTAAAGTACTCCACGATTTTTTGTGGATACTGACAAAAATCTAACGTAAACACAGACTCACAAAAACAACATCCACATTAAAAACGATTAAAATCCTTTTGATTAAATTACCAAAAACCTAAAAACACTAAATAAAATTACTTTAAACTGCTTTAAAGTACTCCACGATTTTTTGTGGTAACTGACGGGACTCTAACGTAACCACAGACTCAAAGAAAAAACATCCACATTAAAACCGATTAAAATCCACCTGATTAAAATACAAAAAACCTAAAAAAACTAAATAAAATTACTTTAAAGTGCTTTAAAGTACCCTACGATTTTTTGTGGTTACTGACGAGACTCTAACGTAACCACAGAATCACAGAAACAACATCAACATTAAAACCGATTAAAATCCACTTGATTAAAATACAAAAAAACTAAAAAAACTAAATAAAATTACTTTAAAGTGCTTTAAACTACTCCACGATTTTATGAGGATACTGACGGGACTCTAACGAAACCACAGACTCACAGAAACAACATCAACATTAAAACCGATTAAAATCCACTTGATTAAAATACAAAAAAACTTAAAAAACTAAATAAAATTACTTTACAGTGCTTTAAAGTACTCCACGATATTTTGTGGATACTGACGAGACTCTAACGAAACCACAGACTCACAGAAAAACATCAACATTAAAACCGATTAAAATCCAATCGATTAAAATACAAAAAACGCCAAAAAAAACTAAATAAAATTACTTTAAAGTGCTTTAAAGTACTCCACGATTTTTTGTGGATACTGACAAAAATCTAAAGAAACCACAGACTCACAGAAAAACATCAACATTAAAACCGATTAAAATCCACTTGATTAAATTACCAAAAACCTAAAAACACTAAATAAAATTACTTTAAAGTGCTTTCAAGTACTCCACGATTTTTTGTGGATACTGACAAAAATCTAACGTAAACACAGACTCACAAAAACAACATCCACATTAAAACCGATTAAAATCCACCTTATTAAAATACAAAAAACCTAAAAAAACTAAAAAAAATTAGTTTAAAGTGCTTTAAAGTACTCCACGATTTTTTGTAGATACTGACGAGACTCTAACGTAACCACAGACTTACAGAAACAACATCCACATTAAAAGCGATTAAAATCCACTTCATTAAATTACCAAAAACCTAAAAACACTAAATAAAATTACTTTAAAGTGCTTTAAAGTACTCTACGATTTTTTGTGGATACTGACGAGACTCTAACGTAACCACAGACTCACAGAAACAACATCCACATTAAAACCGATTGAAATCCACTTGATTAAAATACAAAAAACCTTACAAAACTAAATAAAATTACTTTAAAGTGCTTTAAAGTACTCCACGATTTTTTGTGGATACTGACGAGACTCTAACGTAACCACAGACTCACAGAAACAACATCCACATTAAAACCGATTGAAATCCACTTGATTAAAATACAAAAAAACTAAAAAAACTAAATAAAATTACTTCAAAGTGCTTTAAACTACTCCACGATTTTATGAGGATACTGACTGGACTCTAACGAAACCACAGACTCACAGAAACAACATCAACATTAAAACCGATTAAAATCCACTTGATTAAAATACAAAAAAACTAAAAAAACTAAATAAAATTACTTTAAAGTGCTTTAAAGTACTCCACGATTTTTTGTAGATACTGACAAAAATCTAACGTAAACACAGACTCACAAAAACAACATCCACATTAAAACCGATTAAAATCCACTTGATTAAAATACAAAAAACCTAAAAAAACTAAATAAAATTACTTTAAAGTGCTTTAAAGTACTCTACGATTTTTTGTGGATACTGACGAGACTCTAACGTAACCACAGACTCACAGAAACAACATCCACATTAAAACCGATTGAAATCCACTTGATTAAAATACAAAAAAACTAAAAAAACTAAATAAAATTACTTCAAAGTGCTTTAAACTACTCCACGATTTTATGAGGATACTGACTGGACTCTAACGAAACCACAGACTCACAGAAACAACATCAACATTAAAACCGATTAAAATCCACTTGATTAAAATACAAAAAAACTAAAAAAACTAAATAAAATTACTTTAAAGTGCTTTAAAGTACTCCACGATATTTTGTGGATACTGACGAGACTCTAACGAAACCACAGACTCACAGAAAAACATCAACATTAAAACCGATTAAAATCCACTCGATTAAAATACAAAAAACGCCAAAAAAAACTAAATAAAATTACTTTAAAGTGCTTTAAAGTACTCCACGATTTTTTGTGGATACTGACAAAAATCTAACGAAACCACAGACTCACAGAAAAACATCAACATTAAAACCGATTAAAATCCACTTGATTAAATTACCAAAAACCTAAAAACACTAAATAAAATTACTTTAAAGTGCTTTCAAGTACTCTACGATTTTTTGTGGATACTGACAAAAATCTAACGTAAACACAGACTCACAAAAACAACATCCACATTAAAACCGATTAAAATCCACCTTATTAAAATACAAAAAACCTAAAAAAACTAAAAAAAATTAGTTTAAAGTGCTTTAAAGTACTCCACGATTTTTTGTAGATACTGACGAGACTCTAACGTAACAACCGACTTACAGAAACAACATCCACATTAAAAGCGATTAAAATCCACTTCATTAAATTACCAAAAACCTAAAAACACTAAATAAAATTACTTTAAAGTGCTTTAAAGTACTCTACGATTTTTTGTGGATACTGACGAGACTCTAACGTAACCACAGACTCACAGAAACAACATCCACATTAAAACCGATTGAAATCCACTTGATTAAAATACAAAAAACCTTACAAAACTAAATAAAATTACTTTAAAGTGCTTTAAAGTACTCCACGATTTTTTGTGGATACTGACGAGACTCTAAAGAAACCACAGACTCACAGAAACAACATCCACATTAAAACCGATTAAAATCCACTCGATTAAAATACAAAAAACCTAAAAAAACTAAATAAAATTACTTTAAAGTGCTTTAAAGTACTCTACGAGTTTTTGTGGATACTGACGAGACTCTAACGTAACCACAGACTCACAAGAAACAACATCCACATTAAAACCGATTAAAATCCACTTGATTAAATGACCAAAAACCTAAAGAAACTAAATAAAATTACTTTAAAGTGCTTTAAAGTACTCCACGATATTTTGTGGATACTGACGAGACTCTAACGAAACCACAGACTCACAGAAAAACATAAACATTAAAACCGATTAAAATCCACTTGATTAAAATACAAAAAACCTTACAAAACTAAATAAAATTACTTTAAAGTGCTTTAAAGTACTCCACGATTTTTTGTGGATACTGACGAGACTCTAAAGAAACCACAGACTCACAGAAACAACATCCACATGAAAACCGATTAAAATCCACTTGATTAAATTACCAAAAACCTAAAAACACTAAATAAAATTACTTTAAAGTGCTTTTAAGGTACTCTATGATTTTTTGTGGTAACTGACGGGACTCTAACGTAACCACTGACTCAAAGAAAAAACATCCACATTAAAACCGATTAAAATCCACTTGATTAAAATACAAAAAACCTAAAAAAAAACTAAATAAAATTACTTTAAGTGCTTTAAAGTACTCTACGATTTTTTGTGGATACTGACAAGAATCTAACGTAAACACAGACTCAGAAAAACAACATCCACATTAAAACCCATTAAAATCCACTTGATTAAATTACCAAAAACCTAAAAAAAACTACATAAAATTACTTTAAAGTGCTTTGAAGTACTCCACGATTTTTTGTGGATACTGACAAAAATCTAAAGTAAACACAGACTCACAAAAAGAACATCCACATTAAAACCGATTGAAATCCACTTGATTAAAATACAAAAAACCTAACAAAACTAAATAAAATTACTTTAAAGTGCTTTAAAGTACTCCACGATTTTTTGTGGATACTGACGAGACTCTAACGTAACCACAGACTCACAGAAACAACATCCACATTAAAACCGATTGAAATCCACTTGATTAAAATACAAAAAACCTAAAAAAACTAAATAAAATTACTTTAAAGTGCTTTAAAGTACTCCACGATTTTTTGTGGATACTGACAAAAATCTAACGTAAACACAGACTCACAAAAACAACATCCACACTAAAACCGATGAAAATCCACTTCATTTAATGACCAAAAACCTAAAAACACTAAATAAAATTACTTTAAAGTGCTTTTAAGTACTCCACGATTTTTTGTGGATACTGACGAGACTCTAACGAAACCACAGACTCACAGAAACAACATCCACATTAAAACCGATTAAAATCCACTTGATTAAATGACCAAAAACCTAAAGAAACTAAATAAAATTAATTTAAAGTGCTTTAAAGTACTCAACGATTTTTTGTGTATACTGACAAAAATCTAACGTAAACACAGACTCACAAAAACAACATCCACATTAAAACCGATTAAAATCCACTTGATTAAATTACCAAAAACCTAAAAACACTAAATAAAATTACTTTAAAGTGCTTTAAAGTACTCTATGATTTTTTCTGGTAACTGACGGGACTCTAACGTAACCACTGACTCAAAGAAAAAACATCCACATTAAAACCGATTAAAATCCACTTGATTAAAATACAAAAAACCTAAAAAAAAACTAAATAAAATTACTTTAAGTGCTTTAAAGTACTCTACGATTTTTTGTGAATACTGAAAAGAATCTAACGTAAACACAGACTCAGAAAAACAACATCCACATTAAAACCGATTAAAATCTACTTGATTAAAATACAAAAAACCTAAAAAAAAACTAAATAAAATTACTTTAAGTGCTTTAAAGTACTCTACGATTTTTTGTGGATACTGACAAAAAGCTAACGTAAACACAGACTCACAAAAACAACATCCACATTAAAAACGATTAAAATCCTTTTGATTAAATTACCAAAAACCTAAAAACACTAAATAAAATTACTTTAAAGTGCTTTGAAGTACTCCACGATTTTTTGTGGATACTGACAAAAATCTAAAGTAAACACAGACTCACAAAAACAACATCCACATTAAAACCGATTGAAATCCACTTGATTAAAATACAAAAAACCTAACAAAACTAAATAAAATTACTTTAAAGTGCTTTAAAGTACTCCACGATTTTTTGTGGATACTGACAAAAATCTAACGTAAACACAGACTCACAAAAACAACATCCACATTAAAACCGATTAAAATCCACTTGATTAAAATACAAAAAACCTAAAAAAAACTAAATAAAATTACTTTAAAGTGCTTTCAAGTACTCCACGATTTTTTGTGGATACTGATGAGACTCTAACGAAACCACAGAATCACAGAAACAACATCAACATTAAAACCGATTAAAATTCACTTGATTAAAATACAAAAAAACTAAAAAAACTAAATAAAATTACTTCAAAGTGCTTTAAACTACTCCACGATTTTATGAGGATACTGACGGGACTCTAACGAAACCACAGACTCACAGAAACAACATCAACATTAAAACCGATTAAAATCCACTTGATTAAAATACAAAAAAACTAAAAAAACTAAATAAAATTACTTTAAAGTGCTTTACAGTACTCCACGATATTTTGTGGATAATGACGAGACTCTAACGAAACCACAGACTCACAGAAAAACATGAACATTAAAACCGATTAAAATCCACTTGATTAAATTACCAAAAACCTAAAAACACTAAATAAAATTACTTTAAAGTGCTTTCAAGTACTCCACGATTTTTTGTGGATACTGACGAGACTCTAACGAAACCACAGACTCACAGAAACAACATCCACATTAAAACCGATTAAAATCCACTTCATTAAATGACCAAAAACCTAAAAACACTAAATAAAATTACTTTAAAGTGCTTTCAAGTACTCCACGATTTTTTGTGGATACTGACGAGACTCTAACGAAACCACAGACTCACAGAAACAACATCCACATTAAAACCGATTAAAATCCATTTGATTAAAATCAGGCTTAAGTCCGTAAATAGTCTGATTCACTATAAAAGTAAATTCTATATTGAAGTAGACTATTTACGGACACAAGCCTGATTAAAATACAAAAAACCTAAAAAAAACTAAATAAAATTACTTTAAAGTGCTTTCAAGTACTCCACGATTTTTTGTGGATACTGATGAGACTCTAACGAAACCACAGAATCACAGAAACAACATCAACATTAAAACCGATTAAAATTCACTTGATTAAAATACAAAAAAACTAAAAAAACTAAATAAAATTACTTCAAAGTGCTTTAAACTACTCCACGATTTTATGAGGATACTGACGGGACTCTAACGAAACCACAGACTCACAGAAACAACATAAACATTAAAACCGATTAAAATCCACTTGATTAAAATACAAAAAAACTAAAAAAACTAAATAAAATTACTTTAAAGTGCTTTACAGTACTCCACGATATTTTGTGGATAATGACGAGACTCTAACGAAACCACAGACTCACAGAAAAACATGAACATTAAAACCGATTAAAATCCACTTGATTAAATTACCAAAAACCTAAAAACACTAAATAAAATTACTTTAAAGTGCTTTCAAGTACTCCACGATTTTTTGTGGATACTGACGAGACTCTAACGAAACCACAGACTCACAGAAACAACATCCACATTAAAACCGATTAAAATCCACTTCATTAAATGACCAAAAACCTAAAAACACTAAATAAAATTACTTTAAAGTGCTTTAAAGTACTCCACGATTTTTTGTAGATACTGACGAGACTCTAACGTAACCACAGACTTACAGAAACAACATCCACATTAAAACCGATTAAAATCCACTTCATTAAATTACCAAAAACCTAAAAACACTAAATAAAATTACTTTAAAGTGCTTTAAAGTACTCTACGATTTTTTGTGGATACTGACGAGACTCTAACGTAACCACAGACTCACAGAAACAACATCCACATTAAAACCGATTGAAATCCACTTGATTAAAATACAAAAAACCTAAAAACACTAAATAAAATTACTTTAAAGTGCTTTAAAGTACTCTACGATTTTTTGTGAATACTGACGAGACTCTAACGTAACCACAGACTCACAGAAACAACATCCACATTAAAACCGATTGAAATCCACTTGATTAAAATACAAAAAACCTAACAAAACTAAATAAAATTACTTTAAAGTGCTTTAAAGTACTCTACGATTTTTTGTGGATACTGACGAGACTCTAACGTAACCACAGACTCACAGAAACAACATCCACATTAAAACCGATTAAAATCCACTTCATTAAATTATCAAAAACCTAAAAACACTAAATAAAATTACTTTAAAGTGCTTTCAAGTACTCCACGATTTTTTGTGGATACTGACGAGACTCTAACGAAACCACAGACTCACAGAAACAACATCCACATTAAAACCGATTAAAATCCACTTGATTAAAATACAAAAAACCTAACAAAACTAAATAAAATTACTTTAAAGTGCTTTAAAGTACTCCACGATTTTTTGTGGATACTGACAAAAATCTAACGTAAACACAGACTCACAAAAACAACATCCACATTAAAAACGATTAAAATCCTTTTGATTAAATTACCAAAAACCTAAAAACACTAAATAAAATTACTTTAAAGTGCTTTAAAGTACCCTACGATTTTTTGTGGTTACTGACGAGACTCTAACGTAACCACAGAATCACAGAAACAACATCAACATTAAAACCGATTAAAATTCACTTGATTAAAATACAAAAAAACTAAAAAAACTAAATAAAATTACTTTAAAGTGCTTTACAGTACTCCACGATATTTTGTGGATACTGACGAGACTCTAACGAAACCACAGACTCACAGAAAAACATCAACATTAAAACCGATTAAAATCCACTTGATTAAATTACCAAAAACCTAAAAACACTAAATAAAATTACTTTAAATTGCTTTCAAGTACTCCACGATTTTTTGTGGATACTGACGAGACTCTAACGAAACCACAGACTCACAGAAACAACATCCACATTAAAACCGATTAAAATCCATTTGATTAAAATCAGGCTTGAGTCCGTAAATAGTCTGATTCACTATAAAAGTAAATTCTATATTGAAGTAGACTATTTACGGACACAAGCCTGATTAAAATACAAAAAACCTAAAAAAAACTATATAAAATTACTTTAAAGTGCTTTAAAGTACTCAACGATTTTTTGTGGATACTGACAAAAATCTAACGTAAACACAGACTCACAAAAACAACATCCACATTAAAACCGATTAAAATCCACCTTATTAAAATACAAAAAACCTAAAAAAACTAAAAAAAATTAGTTTAAAGTGCTTTAAAGTACTCCACGATTTTTTGTAGATACTGACGAGACTCTAACGTAACCACAGACTTACAGAAACAACATCCACATTAAAACCGATTAAAATCCACTTCATTAAATTACCAAAAACCTAAAAACACTAAATAAAATTACTTTAAAGTGCTTTAAAGTACTCTACGATTTTTTGTGGATACTGACGAGACTCTAACGTAACCACAGACTCACAGAAACAACATCCACATTAAAACCGATTAAAATCCACTTGATTAAATGACCAAAAACCTAAAGAAACTAAATAAAATTACTTTAAAGTGCTTTAAAGTACTCAACGATTTTTTGTGGATACTGACAAAAATCTAACGTAAACACAGACTCACAAAAACAACATCCACATTAAAACCGATTAAAATCCACCTTATTAAAATACAAAAAACCTAAAAAAACTAAAAAAAATTAGTTTAAAGTGCTTTCAAGTACTCCACGATTTTTTGTGGATACTGACGAGTCTCTAACGTCACCACAGACTCACAGAAACAACATCCACATTAAAACCGATTAAAATCCACTTCATTAAATTACCAAAAACCTAAAAACACTAAATAAAATTACTTTAAAGTGCTTTAAAGTACTCTACGATTTTTTGTGGATACTGACGAGACTCTAACGTAACCACAGACTCACAGAAACAACATCCACATTAAAACCGATTGAAATCCACTTGATTAAAATACAAAAAACCTAAAAAAACTAAATAAAATTACTTTAAAGTGCTTTAAAGTACTCCACGATTTTTTGTGGATACTGACAAAAATCCAACGTAAACACAGACTCACAAGAACAACATCCACATCAAAACCGATTAAAATCCACTTCATTAAATTATCAAAAACCTAAAAACACTAAATAAAATTACTTTAAAGTGCTTTCAAGTACTCCACGATTTTTTGTGGATACTGACGAGACTCTAAAGAAACCACAGACTCACAGAAACAACATCCACATTAAAACCGATTAAAATCCACTTGATTAAAATACAAAAAACCTAAAAAAACTAAATAAAATTACTTTAAAGTGCTTTAAAGTACTCTATGATTTTTTGTGGTAACTGACGGGACTCTAACGTAACCACTGACTCAAAGAAAAAACATCCACATTAAAACCGATTAAAATCCACTTGATTAAAATACAAAAAACCTAAAAAAAAACTAAATAAAATTACTTTAAGTGCTTTAAAGTACTCTACGATTTTTTGTGGATACTGACGAGACTCTAAAGAAACCACAGACTCACAAAAACAACATCCACATTAAAACCGATTGAAATCCATTTGATTAAAATACAAAAAACCTAACAAAACTAAATAAAATTACTTTAAAGTGCTTTAAAGTACTCCACGATTTTTTGTGGATACTGACAAAAATCTAACGTAAACACAGACTCACAAAAACAACATCCACATTAAAACCGATTAAAATCCACTTGATTAAAATACAAAAAACCTAAAAAAAACTAAATAAAATTACTTTAAAGTGCTTTCAAGTACTCCACGATTTTTTGTGGATACTGATGAGACTCTAAAGAAACCACAGACTCACAGAAACAACATCCACATTAAAACCGATTAAAATCCACTTGATTAAAATACAAAAAACCTAAAAAAACTAAATAAAATTATTTTAAAGTGCTTTAAAGTACTCCACGATTTTTTGTAGATACTGACAAAAATCCAACGTAAACACAGACTCACAAAAACAACATCCACATTAAAACCGATTAAAATCCACTTGATTAAAATACAAAAAACCTAAAAAAAATAAATAAAATTACTTTAAGTGCTTTAAAGTACTCCACGATTTTTTGTGGATACTGACAAAAATCTAACGTAAACACAGACTCACAGAAACAACATCCACACTAAAACCGATGAAAATCCACTTGATTGAAATACAAAAAACCTAAAAAAAACTAAATAAAATTACTTTAAAGTGCTTTCAAGTACTCCACGATTTTTTGTGGATACTGATGAGACTCTAAAGAAACCACAGACTCACAGAAACAACATCCACATTAAAACCGATTAAAATCCACTTGATTAAAATACAAAAAACCTAAAAAAACTAAATAAAATTATTTTAAAGTGCTTTACAGTACTCCACGATTTTTTGTGGATACTGACGAGACTCTAACGAAACCACAGACTCACAGAAACAACATCCACATTAAAACCGATTAAAATCCACTTGATTGAAATACAAAAAACCTAAAAAAACTAAATAAAATTACTTTAAAGTGCTTTAAAGTACTCGAAGCTTTTTTGTGGATACTGACGAGACTCTAACGTAAACACAGACTCACAGTAACAACATCCACATTAAAACCGACTAAAATCCGCTTGATTAAAATACAAACAACCTAAAAAAACTAAATAAAATTACTTTAAAGTGCTTTAAAGTACTCCACGATTTTTTGTGGATACTGACAAAAATCTAACGTAAACACAGACTCACAAGAACAACATCCACATTAAAACCGATTAAAATCCACTTGATTAAAATACAAAAAACCTAAAAAAACTATATAAAATTACTTTAAAGTGCTTTAAAGTACTCTACGATTTTTTGTGGATACTGACGAGACTGTAACGTAACCACAGACTCACAGAAACAACATCCACATTAAAACCGATTAAAATCCACTTGATTAAATGACCAAAAACCTAAAGAAACTAAATAAAATTACTTTAAAGTGCTTTAAAGTACTCCACGATTTTTTGTGGATACTGACAAAAATCCAACGTAAACACAGACTCACAAGAACAACATCCACATTAAAACCGATTAAAATCCACTTCATTAAATTATCAAAAACCTAAAAACACTAAATAAAATTACTTTAAAGTGCTTTCAAGTACTCCACGATTTTTTGTGGATACTGACGAGACTCTAACGAAACCACAGACTCACAGAAACAACATCCACATTAAAACCGATTAAAATCCACTTGATTAAAATACAAAAAACCTAAAAAAACTAAATAAAATTACTTTAAAGTGCTTTAAAGTATTCCACGATTTTTTGTGGATACTGACGAGACTCAAACGTAACCACAGACTCACAAAAACAACATCCACATTAAAACCGATTAAAATCCACTTCATTAAACTACCAAAAACCTAAAAATACTAAATAAAATTACTTTAAAGTGCTTTAAAGTACTCCACGATTTTTTGTGGATACTGACAAAAATCTAACGTAAACACAGACTCACAAAAACAACATCCACATTAAAACCGATTGAAATCCACTTGATTAAAATACAAAAAACCTAACAAAACTAAATAAAATTACTTTAAAGTGCTTTAAAGTACTCCACGATTTTTTGTGGATACTGACAAAAATCTAACGTAAACACAGACTCACAAAAACAACATCCACATTAAAACCGATTAAAATCCACTTGATTAAAATACAAAAAACCTAACAAAACTAAATAAAATTACTTTAAAGTGCTTTAAAGTACTCCACGATTTTTTGTGGATACTGACAAAAATCTAACGTAAACACAGACTCACAAAAACAACATCCACATTAAAACCGATTAAAATCCACTTGATTAAAATACAAAAAACCTAAAAAAAACTAAATAAAATTACTTTAAAGTGCTTTCAAGTACTCCACGATTTTTTGTGGATACTGATGAGACTCTAAAGAAACCACAGACTCACAGAAACAACATCCACATTAAAACCGATTAAAATCCACTTGATTAAAATACAAAAAACCTAAAAAAACTAAATAAAATTATTTTAAAGTGCTTTAAAGTACTCCACGATTTTTTGTAGATACTGACAAAAATCCAACGTAAACACAGACTCACAAAAACAACATCCACATTAAAACCGATTAAAATCCACTTGATTAAAATACAAAAAACCTAAAAAAAATAAATAAAATTACTTTAAGTGCTTTAAAGTACTCCACGATTTTTTGTGGATACTGACAAAAATCTAACGTAAACACAGACTCACAGAAACAACATCCACACTAAAACCGATGAAAATCCACTTCATTAAATGACCAAAAACCTATAAACACTAAATAAAATTACTTTAAAGTGCTTTTAAGTACTCCACGATTTTTTGTGGATACTGACGAGACTCTAACGAAACCACAGACTCACAGAAACAACATCCACATTAAAACCGATTAAAATCCACTTGATTGAAATACAAAAAACCTAAAAAAACTAAATAAAATTACTTTAAAGTGCTTTAAAGTACTCGAAGCTTTTTTGTGGATACTGACGAGACTCTAACGTAAACACAGACTCACAGTAACAACATCCACATTAAAACCGACTAAAATCCGCTTGATTAAAATACAAACAACCTAAAAAAACTAAATAAAATTACTTTAAAGTGCTTTAAAGTACTCCACGATTTTTTGTGGATACTGACAAAAATCTAACGAAACCACAGACTCACAGAAACAACATCAACATTAAAACCGATTAAAATCCACTTGATTAAATTACCAAAAACCTAAAAACACTAAATAAAATTACTTTAAAGTGCTTTCAAGTACTCCACGATTTTTTGTGGATACTGACGAGACTCTAACGAAACCACAGACTCACAGAAACAACATCCACATTAAAACCGATTAAAATCCACTTCATTAAATGACCAAAAACCTAAAAACACTAAATAAAATTACTTTAAAGTGCTTTCAAGTACTCCACGATTTTTTGTGGATACTGACGAGACTCTAACGAAACCACAGACTCACAGAAACAACATCCACATTAAAACCGATTAAAATCCATTTGATTAAAATCAGGCTTAAGTCCGTAAATAGTCTGATTCACTATAAAAGTAAATTCTATATTGAAGTAGACTATTTACGGACACAAGCCTGATTAAAATACAAAAAACCTAAAAAAAACTAAATAAAATTACTTTAAAGTGCTTTCAAGTACTCCACGATTTTTTGTGGATACTGATGAGACTCTAACGAAACCACAGAATCACAGAAACAACATCAACATTAAAACCGATTAAAATTCACTTGATTAAAATACAAAAAAACTAAAAAAACTAAATAAAATTACTTCAAAGTGCTTTAAACTACTCCACGATTTTATGAGGATACTGACGGGACTCTAACGAAACCACAGACTCACAGAAACAACATAAACATTAAAACCGATTAAAATCCACTTGATTAAAATACAAAAAAACTAAAAAAACTAAATAAAATTACTTTAAAGTGCTTTACAGTACTCCACGATATTTTGTGGATAATGACGAGACTCTAACGAAACCACAGACTCACAGAAAAACATGAACATTAAAACCGATTAAAATCCACTTGATTAAATTACCAAAAACCTAAAAACACTAAATAAAATTACTTTAAAGTGCTTTCAAGTACTCCACGATTTTTTGTGGATACTGACGAGACTCTAACGAAACCACAGACTCACAGAAACAACATCCACATTAAAACCGATTAAAATCCACTTCATTAAATGACCAAAAACCTAAAAACACTAAATAAAATTACTTTAAAGTGCTTTAAAGTACTCCACGATTTTTTGTAGATACTGACGAGACTCTAACGTAACCACAGACTTACAGAAACAACATCCACATTAAAACCGATTAAAATCCACTTCATTAAATTACCAAAAACCTAAAAACACTAAATAAAATTACTTTAAAGTGCTTTAAAGTACTCTACGATTTTTTGTGGATACTGACGAGACTCTAACGTAACCACAGACTCACAGAAACAACATCCACATTAAAACCGATTGAAATCCACTTGATTAAAATACAAAAAACCTAAAAACACTAAATAAAATTACTTTAAAGTGCTTTAAAGTACTCTACGATTTTTTGTGAATACTGACGAGACTCTAACGTAACCACAGACTCACAGAAACAACATCCACATTAAAACCGATTGAAATCCACTTGATTAAAATACAAAAAACCTAACAAAACTAAATAAAATTACTTTAAAGTGCTTTAAAGTACTCTACGATTTTTTGTGGATACTGACGAGACTCTAACGTAACCACAGACTCACAGAAACAACATCCACATTAAAACCGATTAAAATCCACTTCATTAAATTATCAAAAACCTAAAAACACTAAATAAAATTACTTTAAAGTGCTTTCAAGTACTCCACGATTTTTTGTGGATACTGACGAGACTCTAACGAAACCACAGACTCACAGAAACAACATCCACATTAAAACCGATTAAAATCCACTTGATTAAAATACAAAAAACCTAACAAAACTAAATAAAATTACTTTAAAGTGCTTTAAAGTACTCCACGATTTTTTGTGGATACTGACAAAAATCTAACGTAAACACAGACTCACAAAAACAACATCCACATTAAAAACGATTAAAATCCTTTTGATTAAATTACCAAAAACCTAAAAACACTAAATAAAATTACTTTAAAGTGCTTTAAAGTACCCTACGATTTTTTGTGGTTACTGACGAGACTCTAACGTAACCACAGAATCACAGAAACAACATCAACATTAAAACCGATTAAAATTCACTTGATTAAAATACAAAAAAACTAAAAAAACTAAATAAAATTACTTTAAAGTGCTTTACAGTACTCCACGATATTTTGTGGATACTGACGAGACTCTAACGAAACCACAGACTCACAGAAAAACATCAACATTAAAACCGATTAAAATCCACTTGATTAAATTACCAAAAACCTAAAAACACTAAATAAAATTACTTTAAATTGCTTTCAAGTACTCCACGATTTTTTGTGGATACTGACGAGACTCTAACGAAACCACAGACTCACAGAAACAACATCCACATTAAAACCGATTAAAATCCATTTGATTAAAATCAGGCTTGAGTCCGTAAATAGTCTGATTCACTATAAAAGTAAATTCTATATTGAAGTAGACTATTTACGGACACAAGCCTGATTAAAATACAAAAAACCTAAAAAAAACTATATAAAATTACTTTAAAGTGCTTTAAAGTACTCAACGATTTTTTGTGGATACTGACAAAAATCTAACGTAAACACAGACTCACAAAAACAACATCCACATTAAAACCGATTAAAATCCACCTTATTAAAATACAAAAAACCTAAAAAAACTAAAAAAAATTAGTTTAAAGTGCTTTAAAGTACTCCACGATTTTTTGTAGATACTGACGAGACTCTAACGTAACCACAGACTTACAGAAACAACATCCACATTAAAACCGATTAAAATCCACTTCATTAAATTACCAAAAACCTAAAAACACTAAATAAAATTACTTTAAAGTGCTTTAAAGTACTCTACGATTTTTTGTGGATACTGACGAGACTCTAACGTAACCACAGACTCACAGAAACAACATCCACATTAAAACCGATTGAAATCCACTTGATTAAAATACAAAAAACCTAACAAAACTAAATAAAATTACTTTAAAGTGCTTTAAAGTACTCCACGATTTTTTGTGGATACTGACGAGACTCTAAAGAAACCACAGACTCACAGAAACAACATCCACATTAAAACCGATTAAAATCCACTTGATTAAATGACCAAAAACCTAAAGAAACTAAATAAAATTACTTTAAAGTGCTTTAAAGTACTCAACGATTTTTTGTGGATACTGACAAAAATCTAACGTAAACACAGACTCACAAAAACAACATCCACATTAAAACCGATTAAAATCCACCTTATTAAAATACAAAAAACCTAAAAAAACTAAAAAAAATTAGTTTAAAGTGCTTTCAAGTACTCCACGATTTTTTGTGGATACTGACGAGTCTCTAACGTCACCACAGACTCACAGAAACAACATCCACATTAAAACCGATTAAAATCCACTTCATTAAATTACCAAAAACCTAAAAACACTAAATAAAATTACTTTAAAGTGCTTTAAAGTACTCTACGATTTTTTGTGGATACTGACGAGACTCTAACGTAACCACAGACTCACAGAAACAACATCCACATTAAAACCGATTGAAATCCACTTGATTAAAATACAAAAAACCTAAAAAAACTAAATAAAATTACTTTAAAGTGCTTTAAAGTACTCCACGATTTTTTGTGGATACTGACAAAAATCCAACGTAAACACAGACTCACAAGAACAACATCCACATTAAAACCGATTAAAATCCACTTCATTAAATTATCAAAAACCTAAAAACACTAAATAAAATTACTTTAAAGTGCTTTCAAGTACTCCACGATTTTTTGTGGATACTGACGAGACTCTAAAGAAACCACAGACTCACAGAAACAACATCCACATTAAAACCGATTAAAATCCACTTGATTAAAATACAAAAAACCTAAAAAAACTAAATAAAATTACTTTAAAGTGCTTTAAAGTACTCTATGATTTTTTGTGGTAACTGACGGGACTCTAACGTAACCACTGACTCAAAGAAAAAACATCCACATTAAAACCGATTAAAATCCACTTGATTAAAATACAAAAAACCTAAAAAAAAACTAAATAAAATTACTTTAAGTGCTTTAAAGTACTCTACGATTTTTTGTGGATACTGACGAGACTCTAAAGAAACCACAGACTCACAAAAACAACATCCACATTAAAACCGATTGAAATCCATTTGATTAAAATACAAAAAACCTAACAAAACTAAATAAAATTACTTTAAAGTGCTTTAAAGTACTCCACGATTTTTTGTGGATACTGACAAAAATCTAACGTAAACACAGACTCACAAAAACAACATCCACATTAAAACCGATTAAAATCCACTTGATTAAAATACAAAAAACCTAAAAAAAACTAAATAAAATTACTTTAAAGTGCTTTCAAGTACTCCACGATTTTTTGTGGATACTGATGAGACTCTAAAGAAACCACAGACTCACAGAAACAACATCCACATTAAAACCGATTAAAATCCACTTGATTAAAATACAAAAAACCTAAAAAAACTAAATAAAATTATTTTAAAGTGCTTTAAAGTACTCCACGATTTTTTGTAGATACTGACAAAAATCCAACGTAAACACAGACTCACAAAAACAACATCCACATTAAAACCGATTAAAATCCACTTGATTAAAATACAAAAAACCTAAAAAAAATAAATAAAATTACTTTAAGTGCTTTAAAGTACTCCACGATTTTTTGTGGATACTGACAAAAATCTAACGTAAACACAGACTCACAGAAACAACATCCACACTAAAACCGATGAAAATCCACTTCATTAAATGACCAAAAACCTATAAACACTAAATAAAATTACTTTAAAGTGCTTTTAAGTACTCCACGATTTTTTGTGGATACTGACGAGACTCTAACGAAACCACAGACTCACAGAAACAACATCCACATTAAAACCGATTAAAATCCACTTGATTGAAATACAAAAAACCTAAAAAAACTAAATAAAATTACTTTAAAGTGCTTTAAAGTACTCGAAGCTTTTTTGTGGATACTGACGAGACTCTAACGTAAACACAGACTCACAGTAACAACATCCACATTAAAACCGACTAAAATCCGCTTGATTAAAATACAAACAACCTAAAAAAACTAAATAAAATTACTTTAAAGTGCTTTAAAGTACTCCACGATTTTTTGTGGATACTGACAAAAATCTAACGTAAACACAGACTCACAAGAACAACATCCACATTAAAACCGATTAAAATCCACTTGATTAAAATACAAAAAACCTAAAAAAACTATATAAAATTACTTTAAAGTGCTTTAAAGTACTCTACGATTTTTTGTGGATACTGACGAGACTGTAACGTAACCACAGACTCACAGAAACAACATCCACATTAAAACCGATTAAAATCCACTTGATTAAATGACCAAAAACCTAAAGAAACTAAATAAAATTACTTTAAAGTGCTTTAAAGTACTCCACGATTTTTTGTGGATACTGACAAAAATCCAACGTAAACACAGACTCACAAGAACAACATCCACATTAAAACCGATTAAAATCCACTTCATTAAATTATCAAAAACCTAAAAACACTAAATAAAATTACTTTAAAGTGCTTTCAAGTACTCCACGATTTTTTGTGGATACTGACGAGACTCTAACGAAACCACAGACTCACAGAAACAACATCCACATTAAAACCGATTAAAATCCACTTGATTAAAATACAAAAAACCTAAAAAAACTAAATAAAATTACTTTAAAGTGCTTTAAAGTATTCCACGATTTTTTGTGGATACTGACGAGACTCAAACGTAACCACAGACTCACAAAAACAACATCCACATTAAAACCGATTAAAATCCACTTCATTAAACTACCAAAAACCTAAAAATACTAAATAAAATTACTTTAAAGTGCTTTAAAGTACTCCACGATTTTTTGTGGATACTGACAAAAATCTAACGTAAACACAGACTCACAAAAACAACATCCACATTAAAACCGATTAAAATCCACTTCATTAAACTACCAAAAACCTAAAAATACTAAATAAAATTACTTTAAAGTGCTTTAAAGTACTCCACGATTTTTTGTGGATACTGACAAAAATCTAACGTAAACACAGACTCACAAAAACAACATCCACATTAAAACCGATTGAAATCCACTTGATTAAAATACAAAAAACCTAACAAAACTAAATAAAATTACTTTAAAGTGCTTTAAAGTACTCCACGATTTTTTGTGGATACTGACAAAAATCTAACGTAAACACAGACTCACAAAAACAACATCCACATTAAAAACGATTAAAATCCTTTTGATTAAATTACCAAAAACCTAAAAACACTAAATAAAATTACTTTAAAGTGCTTTAAAGTACCCTACGATTTTTTGTGGTTACTGACGAGACTCTAACGTAACCACAGAATCACAGAAACAACATCAACATTAAAACCGATTAAAATTCACTTGATTAAAATACAAAAAAACTAAAAAAACTAAATAAAATTACTTCAAAGTGCTTTAAACTACTCCACGATTTTATGAGGATACTGACGGGACTCTAACGAAACCACAGACTCACAGAAACAACATCAACATTAAAACCGATTAAAATCCACTTGATTAAAATACAAAAAAACTAAAAAAACTAAATAAAATTACTTTAAAGTGCTTTACAGTACTCCACGATATTTTGTGGATACTGACGAGACTCTAACGAAACCACAGACTCACAGAAAAACATCAACATTAAAACCGATTAAAATCCACTTGATTAAATTACCAAAAACCTAAAAACACTAAATAAAATTACTTTGAAGTGCTTTCAAGTACTCCACGATTTTTTGTGGATACTGACGAGACTCTAACGAAACCACAGACTCACAGAAACAACATCCACATTAAAACCGATTAAAATCCACTTCATTAAATGACCAAAAACCTAAAAACACTAAATAAAATTACTTTAAAGTGCTTTCAAGTACTCCACGATTTTTTGTGGATACTGACGAGACTCTAACGAAACCACAGACTCACAGAAACAACATCCACATTAAAACCGATTAAAATCCATTTGATTAAAATCAGGCTTGAGTCCGTAAATAGTCTGATTCACTATAAAAGGAAATTCTATATTGAAGTAGACTATTTACGGACACAAGCCTGATTAAAATACAAAAAACCTAAAAAAAACTATATAAAATTACTTTAAAGTGCTTTAAAGTACTCAACGATTTTTTGTGGATACTGACAAAAATCTAACGTAAACACAGACTCACAAAAACAACATCCACATTAAAACCGATTAAAATCCACCTTATTAAAATACAAAAAACCTAAAAAAACTAAAAAAAATTAGTTTAAAGTGCTTTCAAGTACTCCACGATTTTTTGTGGATACTGACGAGACTCTAACGTAACCACAGACTCACAGAAACAACATCCACATTAAAACCGATTAAAATCCACTTCATTAAATTACCAAAAACCTAAAAACACTAAATAAAATTACTTTAAAGTGCTTTAAAGTACTCTACGATTTTTTGTGGATACTGACGAGACTCTAACGTAACCACAGACTTTCAGAAACAACATCCACATTAAAACCGATTGAAATCCACTTGATTAAAATACAAAAAACCTAAAAAAACTAAATAAAATTACTTTAAAGTGCTTTAAAGTACTCCACGATTTTTTGTGGATACTGACAAAAATCCAACGTAAACACAGACTCACAAGAACAACATCCACATTAAAACCGATTAAAATCCACTTCATTAAATTATCAAAAACCTAAAAACACTAAATAAAATTACTTTAAAGTGCTTTCAAGTACTCCACGATTTTTTGTGGATACTGACGAGACTCTAAAGAAACCACAGACTCACAGAAACAACATCCACATTAAAACCGATTAAAATCCACTTGATTAAAATACAAAAAACCTAAAAAAACTAAATAAAATTACTTTAAAGTGCTTTAAAGTACTCCACGATTTTTTGTGGATACTGACGAGACTCTAACGTAACCACAGACTCACAGAAACAACATCCACATTAAAAACGATTAAAATCCTTTTGATTAAATTACCAAAAACCTAAAAACACTAAATAAAATTACTTTAAACTGCTTTAAAGTACTCCACGATTTTTTGTGGTAACTGACGGGACTCTAACGTAACCACAGACTCAATGAAGAAACATCCACATTAAAACCGATTAAAATCCACCTGATTAAAATACAAAAAACCTAAAAAAACTAAATAAAATTACTTTAAAGTGCTTTAAAGTACCCTACGATTTTTTGTGGTTACTGACGAGACTCTAACGTAACCACAGACTCACAGAAAAAAATCAACATTAAAACCGATTAAAATCCACTTGATTAAATTACCAAAAACCTAAAAACACTAAATAAAATTACTTTAAAGTGCTTTCAAGTACTCCACGATTTTTTGTGGATACTGACGAGACTCTAACAAAACCACAGACTCACAGAAACATCATCCACATTAAAACCGATTAAAATCCATTTGATTGAAATCAGCCTTGGGTCCGTAAATAGTCTGATTCACTATAAAAGTAAATTCTATATTGAAGTAGACTATTTACGGACACGAGCCTGATTAAAATACAAAAAACCTAAAAAAAACTATATAAAATTACTTTAAAGTGCTTTAAAGTACTCAACGATTTTTTGTGGATACTGACAAAAATCTAACGTAAACACAGACTCACAAAAACAACATCCACATTAAAACCGATAAAATCCACCTTATTAAAATACAAAAAACCTAAAAAAACTAAAAAAAATTAGTTTAAAGTGCTTTCAAGTACTCCACGATTTTTTGTGGATACTGACGAGACTCTAACGAAACCACAGACTCACAGAAACAACATCCACATTAAAACCGATTAAAATCCATTTGATTAAAATCAGGCTTGAGTCCGTAAATAGTCTGATTCACTATAAAAGTAAATTCTATATTGAAGTAGACTATTTACGGACACAAGCCTGATTAAAATACAAAAAACCTAAAAAAAACTATATAAAATTACTTTAAAGTGCTTTAAAGTACTCCACGATTTTTTGTGGATACTGACGAGACTCTAACGAAACTACAGACTCACAGAAACAACATCCACATTAAAACCGATTAAAATCCACTTCATTAAATTACCAAAAACCTAAAAACACTAAATAAAATTACTTTAAAGTGCTTTAAAGTACTCTACGATTTTTTGTGGATACTGACGAGACTCTAACGTAACCACAGACTCACAGAAACAACATCCACATTAAAACCGATTGAAATCCACTTGATTAAAATACAAAAAACCTAACAAAACTAAATAAAATTACTTTAAAGTGCTTTAAAGTACTCCACGATTTTTTGTGGATACTGACGAGACTCTAAAGAAACCACAGACTCACAGAAACAACATCCACATTAAAACCGATTAAAATCCACTTGATTAAAATACAAAAAACCTAAAAAAACTAAATAAAATTACTTTAAAGTGCTTTAAAGTACTCTACGATTTTTTGTGGATACTGACGAGACTCTAACGTAACCACAGACTCACAGAAACAACATCCACATTAAAACCGATTAAAATCCACTTGATTAAATGACCAAAAACCTAAAGAAACTAAATAAAATTACTTTAAAGTGCTTTAAAGTACTCAACGATTTTTTGTGGATACTGACAAAAATCTAACGTAAACACAGACTCACAAAAACAACATCCACATTAAAACCGATTAAAATCCACCTTATTAAAATACAAAAAACCTAAAAAAACTAAAAAAAATTAGTTTAAAGTGCTTTCAAGTACTCCACGATTTTTTGTGGATACTGACGAGACTCTAACGTAACCACAGACTCACAGAAACAACATCCACATTAAAACCGATTAAAATCCACTTTTTTAAATTACCAAAAACCTAAAAACACTAAATAAAATTACTTTAAAGTGCTTTAAAGTACTCTACGATTTTTTGTGGATACTGACGAGACTCTAACGTAACCACAGACTCACAGAAACAACATCCACATTAAAACCGATTGAAATCCACTTGATTAAAATACAAAAAACCTAAAAAAACTAAATAAAATTACTTTAAAGTGCTTTAAAGTACTCTATGATTTTTTGTGGTAACTGACGGGACTCTAACGTAACCACTGACTCAAAGAAAAAACATCCACATTAAAACCGATTAAAATCCACTTGATTAAAATACAAAAAACCTAAAAAAAAACTAAATAAAATTACTTTAAGTGCTTTAAAGTACTCTACGATTTTTTGTGGATACTGACGAGACTCTAAAGAAACCACAGACTCACAAAAACAACATCCACATTAAAACCGATTGAAATCCACTTCATTAAATTATCAAAAACCTAAAAACACTAAATAAAATTACTTTAAAGTGCTTTCAAGTACTCCACGATTTTTTGTGGATACTGACGAGACTCTAAAGAAACCACAGACTCACAGAAACAACATCCACATTAAAACCGATTAAAATCCACTTGATTAAAATACAAAAAACCTAAAAAAACTAAATAAAATTACTTTAAAGTGCTTTAAAGTACTCTATGATTTTTTGTGGTAACTGACGGGACTCTAACGTAACCACTGACTCAAAGAAAAAACATCCACATTAAAACCGATTAAAATCCACTTGATTAAAATACAAAAAACCTAAAAAAAAACTAAATAAAATTACTTTAAGTGCTTTAAAGTATTCTACGATTTTTTGTGGATACTGACGAGACTCTAAAGAAACCACAGACTCACAAAAACAACATCCACATTAAAACCGATTGAAATCCATTTGATTAAAATACAAAAAACCTAACAAAACTAAATAAAATTACTTTAAAGTGCTTTAAAGTACTCCACGATTTTTTGTGGATACTGACAAAAATCTAACGTAAACACAGACTCACAAAAACAACATCCACATTAAAACCGATTAAAATCCACTTGATTAAAATACAAAAAACCTAAAAAAAACTAAATAAAATTACTTTAAAGTGCTTTCAAGTACTCCACGATTTTTTGTGGATACTGATGAGACTCTAAAGAAACCACAGACTCACAGAAACAACATCCACATTAAAACCGATTAAAATCCACTTGATTAAAATACAAAAAACCTAAAAAAACTAAATAAAATTACTTTAAAGTGCTTTAAAGTACTCTACGATTTTTTGTGGATACTGACGAGACTCTAACGTAACCACAGACTCACAGAAACAACATCCACATTAAAACCGATTGAAATCCACTTGATTAAAATACAAAAAACCTAAAAAAACTAAATAAAATTACTTTAAAGTGCTTTAAAGTACTCTATGATTTTTTGTGGTAACTGACGGGACTCTAACGTAACCACTGACTCAAAGAAAAAACATCCACATTAAAACCGATTAAAATCCACTTGATTAAAATACAAAAAACCTAAAAAAAAACTAAATAAAATTACTTTAAGTGCTTTAAAGTACTCTACGATTTTTTGTGGATACTGACGAGACTCTAAAGAAACCACAGACTCACAAAAACAACATCCACATTAAAACCGATTGAAATCCACTTCATTAAATTATCAAAAACCTAAAAACACTAAATAAAATTACTTTAAAGTGCTTTCAAGTACTCCACGATTTTTTGTGGATACTGACGAGACTCTAAAGAAACCACAGACTCACAGAAACAACATCCACATTAAAACCGATTAAAATCCACTTGATTAAAATACAAAAAACCTAAAAAAACTAAATAAAATTACTTTAAAGTGCTTTAAAGTACTCTATGATTTTTTGTGGTAACTGACGGGACTCTAACGTAACCACTGACTCAAAGAAAAAACATCCACATTAAAACCGATTAAAATCCACTTGATTAAAATACAAAAAACCTAAAAAAAAACTAAATAAAATTACTTTAAGTGCTTTAAAGTATTCTACGATTTTTTGTGGATACTGACGAGACTCTAAAGAAACCACAGACTCACAAAAACAACATCCACATTAAAACCGATTGAAATCCATTTGATTAAAATACAAAAAACCTAACAAAACTAAATAAAATTACTTTAAAGTGCTTTAAAGTACTCCACGATTTTTTGTGGATACTGACAAAAATCTAACGTAAACACAGACTCACAAAAACAACATCCACATTAAAACCGATTAAAATCCACTTGATTAAAATACAAAAAACCTAAAAAAAACTAAATAAAATTACTTTAAAGTGCTTTCAAGTACTCCACGATTTTTTGTGGATACTGATGAGACTCTAAAGAAACCACAGACTCACAGAAACAACATCCACATTAAAACCGATTAAAATCCACTTGATTAAAATACAAAAAACCTAAAAAAACTAAATAAAATTATTTTAAAGTGCTTTAAAGTACTCCACGATTTTTTGTAGATACTGACAAAAATCCAACGTAAACACAGACTCACAAAAACAACATCCACATTAAAACCGATTAAAATCCACTTGATTAAAATACAAAAAACCTAAAAAAAATAAATAAAATTACTTTAAGTGCTTTAAAGTACTCCACGATTTTTTGTGGATACTGACAAAAATCTAACGTAAACACAGACTCACAGAAACAACATCCACACTAAAACCGATGAAAATCCACTTCATTAAATGACCAAAAACCTATAAACACTAAATAAAATTACTTTAAAGTGCTTTTAAGTACTCCACGATTTTTTGTGGATACTGACGAGACTCTAACGAAACCACAGACTCACAGAAACAACATCCACATTAAAACCGATTAAAATCCACTTGATTGAAATACAAAAAACCTAAAAAAACTAAATAAAAGTACTTTAAAGTGCTTTAAAGTACTCGAAGCTTTTTTGTGGATACTGACGAGACTCTAACGTAAACACAGACTCACAGTAACAACATCCACATTAAAACCGACTAAAATCCGCTTGATTAAAATACAAACAACCTAAAAAAACTAAATAAAATTACTTTAAAGTGCTTTAAAGTACTCCACGATTTTTTGTGGATACTGACAAAAATCTAACGTAAACACAGACTCACAAGAACAACATCCACATTAAAACCGATTAAAATCCACTTGATTAAAATACAAAAAACCTAAAAAAACTATATAAAATTACTTTAAAGTGCTTTAAAGTACTCTACGATTTTTTGTGGATACTGACGAGACTGTAACGTAACCACAGACTCACAGAAACAACATCCACATTAAAACCGATTAAAATCCACTTGATTAAATGACCAAAAACCTAAAGAAACTAAATAAAATTACTTTAAAGTGCTTTAAAGTACTCCACGATTTTTTGTGGATACTGACAAAAATCCAACGTAAACACAGACTCACAAGAACAACATCCACATTAAAACCGATTAAAATCCACTTCATTAAATTATCAAAAACCTAAAAACACTAAATAAAATTACTTTAAAGTGCTTTCAAGTACTCCACGATTTTTTGTGGATACTGACGAGACTCTAACGAAACCACAGACTCACAGAAACAACATCCACATTAAAACCGATTAAAATCCACTTGATTAAAATACAAAAAACCTAAAAAAACTAAATAAAATTACTTTAAAGTGCTTTAAAGTATTCCACGATTTTTTGTGGATACTGACGAGACTCAAACGTAACCACAGACTCACAAAAACAACATCCACATTAAAACCGATTAAAATCCACTTCATTAAACTACCAAAAACCTAAAAATACTAAATAAAATTACTTTAAAGTGCTTTAAAGTACTCCACGATTTTTTGTGGATACTGACAAAAATCTAACGTAAACACAGACTCACAAAAACAACATCCACATTAAAACCGATTGAAATCCACTTGATTAAAATACAAAAAACCTAACAAAACTAAATAAAATTACTTTAAAGTGCTTTAAAGTACTCCACGATTTTTTGTGGATACTGACAAAAATCTAACGTAAACACAGACTCACAAAAACAACATCCACATTAAAAACGATTAAAATCCTTTTGATTAAATTACCAAAAACCTAAAAACACTAAATAAAATTACTTTAAAGTGCTTTAAAGTACCCTACGATTTTTTGTGGTTACTGACGAGACTCTAACGTAACCACAGAATCACAGAAACAACATCAACATTAAAACCGATTAAAATTCACTTGATTAAAATACAAAAAAACTAAAAAAACTAAATAAAATTACTTCAAAGTGCTTTAAACTACTCCACGATTTTATGAGGATACTGACGGGACTCTAACGAAACCACAGACTCACAGAAACAACATCAACATTAAAACCGATTAAAATCCACTTGATTAAAATACAAAAAAACTAAAAAAACTAAATAAAATTACTTTAAAGTGCTTTACAGTACTCCACGATATTTTGTGGATACTGACGAGACTCTAACGAAACCACAGACTCACAGAAAAACATCAACATTAAAACCGATTAAAATCCACTTGATTAAATTACCAAAAACCTAAAAACACTAAATAAAATTACTTTGAAGTGCTTTCAAGTACTCCACGATTTTTTGTGGATACTGACGAGACTCTAACGAAACCACAGACTCACAGAAACAACATCCACATTAAAACCGATTAAAATCCACTTCATTAAATGACCAAAAACCTAAAAACACTAAATAAAATTACTTTAAAGTGCTTTCAAGTACTCCACGATTTTTTGTGGATACTGACGAGACTCTAACGAAACCACAGACTCACAGAAACAACATCCACATTAAAACCGATTAAAATCCATTTGATTAAAATCAGGCTTGAGTCCGTAAATAGTCTGATTCACTATAAAAGTAAATTCTATATTGAAGTAGACTATTTACGGACACAAGCCTGATTAAAATACAAAAAACCTAAAAAAAACTATATAAAATTACTTTAAAGTGCTTTAAAGTACTCAACGATTTTTTGTGGATACTGACAAAAATCTAACGTAAACACAGACTCACAAAAACAACATCCACATTAAAACCGATTAAAATCCACCTTATTAAAATACAAAAAACCTAAAAAAACTAAAAAAAATTAGTTTAAAGTGCTTTCAAGTACTCCACGATTTTTTGTGGATACTGACGAGACTCTAACGTAACCACAGACTCACAGAAACAACATCCACATTAAAACCGATTAAAATCCACTTCATTAAATTACCAAAAACCTAAAAACACTAAATAAAATTACTTTAAAGTGCTTTAAAGTACTCTACGATTTTTTGTGGATACTGACGAGACTCTAACGTAACCACAGACTCACAGAAACAACATCCACATTAAAACCGATTGAAATCCACTTGATTAAAATACAAAAAACCTAAAAAAACTAAATAAAATTACTTTAAAGTGCTTTAAAGTACTCCACGATTTTTTGTGGATACTGACAAAAATCCAACGTAAACACAGACTCACAAGAACAACATCCACATTAAAACCGATTAAAATCCACTTCATTAAATTATCAAAAACCTAAAAACACTAAATAAAATTACTTTAAAGTGCTTTCAAGTACTCCACGATTTTTTGTGGATACTGACGAGACTCTAAAGAAACCACAGACTCACAGAAACAACATCCACATTAAAACCGATTAAAATCCACTTGATTAAAATACAAAAAACCTAAAAAAACTAAATAAAATTACTTTAAAGTGCTTTAAAGTACTCCACGATTTTTTGTGGATACTGACGAGACTCTAACGTAACCACAGACTCACAGAAACAACATCCACATTAAAACCGATTAAAATCCACTTGATTAAAATACAAAAAACCTAAAAAAACTAAATAAAATTACTTTAAAGTGCTTTCAAGTACTCCACGATTTTTTGTGGATACTGACGAGACTCTAACAAAACCACAGACTCACAGAAACATCATCCACATTAAAACCGATTAAAATCCATTTGATTGAAATCAGCCTTGGGTCCGTAAATAGTCTGATTCACTATAAAAGTAAATTCTATATTGAAGTAGACTATTTACGGACACGAGCCTGATTAAAATACAAAAAACCTAAAAAAAACTATATAAAATTACTTTAAAGTGCTTTAAAGTACTCAACGATTTTTTGTGGATACTGACAAAAATCTAACGTAAACACAGACTCACAAAAACAACATCCACATTAAAACCGATAAAATCCACCTTATTAAAATACAAAAAACCTAAAAAAACTAAAAAAAATTAGTTTAAAGTGCTTTCAAGTACTCCACGATTTTTTGTGGATACTGACGAGACTCTAACGAAACCACAGACTCACAGAAACAACATCCACATTAAAACCGATTAAAATCCATTTGATTAAAATCAGGCTTGAGTCCGTAAATAGTCTGATTCACTATAAAAGTAAATTCTATATTGAAGTAGACTATTTACGGACACAAGCCTGATTAAAATACAAAAAACCTAAAAAAAACTATATAAAATTACTTTAAAGTGCTTTAAAGTACTCCACGATTTTTTGTGGATACTGACGAGACTCTAACGAAACCACAGACTCACAGAAACAACATCCACATTAAAACCGATTAAAATCCACTTCATTAAATTACCAAAAACCTAAAAACACTAAATAAAATTACTTTAAAGTGCTTTAAAGTACTCTACGATTTTTTGTGGATACTGACGAGACTCTAACGTAACCACAGACTCACAGAAACAACATCCACATTAAAACCGATTGAAATCCACTTGATTAAAATACAAAAAACCTAACAAAACTAAATAAAATTACTTTAAAGTGCTTTAAAGTACTCCACGATTTTTTGTGGATACTGACGAGACTCTAAAGAAACCACAGACTCACAGAAACAACATCCACATTAAAACCGATTAAAATCCACTTGATTAAAATACAAAAAACCTAAAAAAACTAAATAAAATTACTTTAAAGTGCTTTAAAGTACTCTACGATTTTTTGTGGATACTGACGAGACTCTAACGTAACCACAGACTCACAGAAACAACATCCACATTAAAACCGATTAAAATCCACTTGATTAAATGACCAAAAACCTAAAGAAACTAAATAAAATTACTTTAAAGTGCTTTAAAGTACTCAACGATTTTTTGTGGATACTGACAAAAATCTAACGTAAACACAGACTCACAAAAACAACATCCACATTAAAACCGATTAAAATCCACCTTATTAAAATACAAAAAACCTAAAAAAACTAAAAAAAATTAGTTTAAAGTGCTTTCAAGTACTCCACGATTTTTTGTGGATACTGACGAGACTCTAACGTAACCACAGACTCACAGAAACAACATCCACATTAAAACCGATTAAAATCCACTTTTTTAAATTACCAAAAACCTAAAAACACTAAATAAAATTACTTTAAAGTGCTTTAAAGTACTCTACGATTTTTTGTGGATACTGACGAGACTCTAACGTAACCACAGACTCACAGAAACAACATCCACATTAAAACCGATTGAAATCCACTTGATTAAAATACAAAAAACCTAAAAAAACTAAATAAAATTACTTTAAAGTGCTTTAAAGTACTCCACGATTTTTTGTGGATACTGACAAAAATCCAACGTAAACACAGACTCACAAGAACAACATCCACATTAAAACCGATTAAAATCCACTTCATTAAATTATCAAAAACCTAAAAACACTAAATAAAATTACTTTAAAGTGCTTTAAAGTACTCCACGATTTTTTGTGGATACTGACAAAAATCTAACGTAAACACAGACTCACAAAAACAACATCCACATTAAAACCGATTAAAATCCACCTTATTAAAATACAAAAAACCTAAAAAAACTAAAAAAAATTAGTTTAAAGTGCTTTAAAGTACTCCACGATTTTTTGTAGATACTGACGAGACTCTAACGTAACCACAGACTTACAGAAACAACATCCACATTAAAACCGATTAAAATCCACTTCATTAAATTACCAAAAACCTAAAAACACTAAATAAAATTACTTTAAAGTGCTTTAAAGTACTCTACGATTTTTTGTGGATACTGACGAGACTCTAACGTAACCACAGACTCACAGAAACAACATCCACATTAAAACCGATTGAAATTCACTTGATTAAAATACAAAAAACCTAACAAAACTAAATAAAATTACTTTAAAGTGCTTTAAAGTACTCCACGATTTTTTGTGGATACTGACGAGACTCTAAAGAAACCACAGACTCACAGAAACAACATCCACATTAAAACCGATTAAAATCCATTTGATTAAAATCAGGCTTGAGTCCGTAAATAGTCTGATTCACTATAAAAGTAAATTCTATATTGAAGTAGACTATTTAAGGACACAAGCCTGATTAAAATACAAAAAACCTAAAAAAAACTATATAAAATTACTTTAAAGTGCTTTAAAGTACTCAACGATTTTTTGTGGATACTGACAAAAATCTAACGTAAACACAGACTCACAAAAACAACATCCACATTAAAACCGATTAAAATCCACCTTATTAAAATACAAAAAACCTAAAAAAACTAAAAAAAATTAGTTTAAAGTGCTTTCAAGTACTCCACGATTTTTTGTGGATACTGACGAGACTCTAACGTAACCACAGACTCACAGAAACAACATCCACATTAAAACCGATTAAAATCCACTTCATTAAATTACCAAAAACCTAAAAACACTAAATAAAATTACTTTAAAGTGCTTTAAAGTACTCTACGATTTTTTGTGGATACTGACGAGACTCTAACGTAACCACAGACTCACAGAAACAACATCCACATTAAAACCGATTGAAATCCACTTGATTAAAATACAAAAAACCTAAAAAAACTAAATAAAATTACTTTAAAGTGCTTTAAAGTACTCCACGATTTTTTGTGGATACTGACAAAAATCCAACGTAAACACAGACTCACAAGAACAACATCCACATTAAAACCGATTAAAATCCACTTCATTAAATTATCAAAAACCTAAAAACACTAAATAAAATTACTTTAAAGTGCTTTCAAGTACTCCACGATTTTTTGTGGATACTGACGAGACTCTAAAGAAACCACAGACTCACAGAAACAACATCCACATTAAAACCGATTAAAATCCACTTGATTAAAATACAAAAAACCTAAAAAAACTAAATAAAATTACTTTAAAGTGCTTTAAAGTACTCCACGATTTTTTGTGGATACTGACGAGACTCTAACGTAACCACAGACTCACAGAAACAACATCCACATTAAAAACGATTAAAATCCTTTTGATTAAATTACCAAAAACCTAAAAACACTAAATAAAATTACTTTAAACTGCTTTAAAGTACTCCACGATTTTTTGTGGTAACTGACGGGACTCTAACGTAACCACAGACTCAATGAAAAAACATCCACATTAAAACCGATTAAAATCCACCTGATTAAAATACAAAAAACCTAAAAAAACTAAATAAAATTACTTTAAAGTGCTTTAAAGTACCCTACGATTTTTTGTGGTTACTGACGAGACTCTAACGTAACCACAGACTCACAGAAAAACATCAACATTAAAACCGATTAAAATCCACTTGATTAAATTACCAAAAACCTAAAAACACTAAATAAAATTACTTTAAAGTGCTTTCAAGTACTCCACGATTTTTTGTGGATACTGACGAGACTCTAACAAAACCACAGACTCACAGAAACAACATCCACATTAAAACCGATTAAAATCCACTTCATTAAATTATCAAAAACCTAAAAACACTAAATAAAATTACTTTAAAGTGCTTTAAAGTACTCCACGATTTTTTGTGGATACTGACAAAAATCTAACGTAAACACAGACTCACAAAAACAACATCCACATTAAAACCGATTAAAATCCACCTTATTAAAATACAAAAAACCTAAAAAAACTAAAAAAAATTAGTTTAAAGTGCTTTAAAGTACTCCACGATTTTTTGTAGATACTGACGAGACTCTAACGTAACCACAGACTTACAGAAACAACATCCACATTAAAACCGATTAAAATCCACTTCATTAAATTACCAAAAACCTAAAAACACTAAATAAAATTACTTTAAAGTGCTTTAAAGTACTCTACGATTTTTTGTGGATACTGACGAGACTCTAACGTAACCACAGACTCACAGAAACAACATCCACATTAAAACCGATTGAAATTCACTTGATTAAAATACAAAAAACCTAACAAAACTAAATAAAATTACTTTAAAGTGCTTTAAAGTACTCCACGATTTTTTGTGGATACTGACGAGACTTTAAAGAAACCACAGACTCACAGAAACAACATCCACATTAAAACCGATTAAAATCCATTTGATTAAAATCAGGCTTGAGTCCGTAAATAGTCTGATTCACTATAAAAGTAAATTCTATATTGAAGTAGACTATTTAAGGACACAAGCCTGATTAAAATACAAAAAACCTAAAAAAAACTATATAAAATTACTTTAAAGTGCTTTAAAGTACTCAACGATTTTTTGTGGATACTGACAAAAATCTAACGTAAACACAGACTCACAAAAACAACATCCACATTAAAACCGATTAAAATCCACCTTATTAAAATACAAAAAACCTAAAAAAACTAAAAAAAATTAGTTTAAAGTGCTTTCAAGTACTCCACGATTTTTTGTGGATACTGACGAGACTCTAACGTAACCACAGACTCACAGAAACAACATCCACATTAAAACCGATTAAAATCCACTTCATTAAATTACCAAAAACCTAAAAACACTAAATAAAATTACTTTAAAGTGCTTTAAAGTACTCTACGATTTTTTGTGGATACTGACGAGACTCTAACGTAACCACAGACTCACAGAAACAACATCCACATTAAAACCGATTGAAATCCACTTGATTAAAATACAAAAAACCTAAAAAAACTAAATAAAATTACTTTAAAGTGCTTTAAAGTACTCCACGATTTTTTGTGGATACTGACAAAAATCCAACGTAAACACAGACTCACAAGAAAAACATCCACATTAAAACCGATTAAAATCCACTTCATTAAATTATCAAAAACCTAAAAACACTAAATAAAATTACTTTAAAGTGCTTTCAAGTACTCCACGATTTTTTGTGGATACTGACGAGACTCTAAAGAAACCACAGACTCACAGAAACAACATCCACATTAAAACCGATTAAAATCCACTTGATTAAAATACAAAAAACCTAAAAAAACTAAATAAAATTACTTTAAAGTGCTTTAAAGTACTCCACGATTTTTTGTGGATACTGACGAGACTCTAACGTAACCACAGACTCACAGAAACAACATCCACATTAAAAACGATTAAAATCCTTTTGATTAAATTACCAAAAACCTAAAAACACTAAATAAAATTACTTTAAACTGCTTTAAAGTACTCCACGATTTTTTGTGGTAACTGACGGGACTCTAACGTAACCACAGACTCAATGAAAAAACATCCACATTAAAACCGATTAAAATCCACCTGATTAAAATACAAAAAACCTAAAAAAACTAAATAAAATTACTTTAAAGTGCTTTAAAGTACCCTACGATTTTTTGTGGTTACTCACGAGACTCTAACGTAACCACAGACTCACAGAAAAACATCAACATTAAAACCGATTAAAATCCACTTGATTAAATTACCAAAAACCTAAAAACACTAAATAAAATTACTTTAAAGTGCTTTCAAGTACTCCACGATTTTTTGTGGATACTGACGAGACTCTAACAAAACCACAGACTCACAGAAACAACATCCACATTAAAACCGATTAAAATCCACTTCATTAAATGACCAAAAACCTAAAAACACTAAATAAAATTACTTTAAAGTGCTTTCAAGTACTCCACGATTTTTTGTGGATACTGACGAGACTCTAACGAAACCACAGACTCACAGAAACATCATCCACATTAAAACCGATTAAAATCCATTTGATTGAAATCAGGCTTGGGTCCGTAAATAGTCTGATTCACTATAAAAGTAAATTCTATATTGAAGTAGACTATTTACGGACACGAGCCTGATTAAAATACAAAAAACCTAAAAAAAACTATATAAAATTACTTTAAAGTGCTTTAAAGTACTCAACGATTTTTTGTGGATACTGACAAAAATCTAACGTAAACACAGACTCACAAAAACAACATCCACATTAACACCGATTAAAATCCACCTTATTAAAATACAAAAAACCTAAAAAAACTAAAAAAAATTAGTTTAAAGTGCTTTCAAGTACTCCACGATTTTTTGTGGATACTGACGAGACTCTAACGAAACCACAGACTCACAGAAACAACATCCACATTAAAACCGATTAAAATCCATTTGATTAAAATCAGGCTTGAGTCCGTAAATAGTCTGATTCACTATAAAAGTAAATTCTATATTGAAGTAGACTATTTACGGACACAAGCCTGATTAAAATACAAAAAACCTAAAAAAAACTATATAAAATTACTTTAAAGTGCTTTAAAGTACTCAACGATTTTTTGTGGATACTGACAAAAATCTAACGTAAACACAGACTCACAAAAACAACATCCACATTAAAACCGATTAAAATCCACCTTATTAAAATACAAAAAACCTACAAAAACTAAAACAAATTAGTTTAAAGTGCTTTAAAGTACTCCACAATTTTTTGTACATACTGACGAGACTCTAACGTAACCACAGACTTACAGAAACAACATCCACATTAAAACCGATTAAAATCCACTTCATTAAATTACCAAAAACCTAAAAACACTAAATAAAATTACTTTAAAGTGCTTTAAAGTACTCTACGATTTTTTGTGGATACTGACGAGACTCTAACGTAACCACAGACTCACAGAAACAACATCCACATTAAAACCGATTGAAATCCACTTGATTAAAATACAAAAAACCTAACAAAACTAAATAAAATTACTTTAAAAAGCTTTAAAGTACTCCACGATTTTTTGTGGATACTGACGAGACTCTAAAGAAACCACAGACTCACAGAAACAACATCCACATTAAAACCGATTAAAATCCATTTGATTAAAATCAGGCTTGAGTCCGTAAATAGTCTGATTCACTATAAAAGTAAATTCTATATTGAAGTAGACTATTTACGGACACAAGCCTGATTAAAATACAAAAAACCTAAAAAAACTAAATAAAATTACTTTAAAGTGCTTTAAAGTACTCCACGATTTTTTGTGGATACTGACGAGACTCTAACGTAACCACAGACTCACAGAAACAACATCCACATTAAAAACGATTAAAATCCTTTTGATTAAATTACCAAAAACCTAAAAACACTAAATAAAATTACTTTAAACTGCTTTAAAGTACTCCACGATTTTTTGTGGTAACTGACGGGACTCTAACGTAACCACAGACTCAATGAAAAAACATCCACATTAAAACCGATTAAAATCCACCTGATTAAAATACAAAAAACCTAAAAAAACTAAATAAAATTACTTTAAAGTGCTTTAAAGTACCCTACGATTTTTTGTGGTTACTCACGAGACTCTAACGTAACCACAGACTCACAGAAAAACATCAACATTAAAACCGATTAAAATCCACTTGATTAAATTACCAAAAACCTAAAAACACTAAATAAAATTACTTTAAAGTGCTTTCAAGTACTCCACGATTTTTTGTGGATACTGACGAGACTCTAACAAAACCACAGACTCACAGAAACAACATCCACATTAAAACCGATTAAAATCCACTTCATTAAATGACCAAAAACCTAAAAACACTAAATAAAATTACTTTAAAGTGCTTTCAAGTACTCCACGATTTTTTGTGGATACTGACGAGACTCTAACGAAACCACAGACTCACAGAAACATCATCCACATTAAAACCGATTAAAATCCATTTGATTGAAATCAGGCTTGGGTCCGTAAATAGTCTGATTCACTATAAAAGTAAATTCTATATTGAAGTAGACTATTTACGGACACGAGCCTGATTAAAATACAAAAAACCTAAAAAAAACTATATAAAATTACTTTAAAGTGCTTTAAAGTACTCAACGATTTTTTGTGGATACTGACAAAAATCTAACGTAAACACAGACTCACAAAAACAACATCCACATTAACACCGATTAAAATCCACCTTATTAAAATACAAAAAACCTAAAAAAACTAAAAAAAATTAGTTTAAAGTGCTTTCAAGTACTCCACGATTTTTTGTGGATACTGACGAGACTCTAACGAAACCACAGACTCACAGAAACAACATCCACATTAAAACCGATTAAAATCCATTTGATTAAAATCAGGCTTGAGTCCGTAAATAGTCTGATTCACTATAAAAGTAAATTCTATATTGAAGTAGACTATTTACGGACACAAGCCTGATTAAAATACAAAAAACCTAAAAAAAACTATATAAAATTACTTTAAAGTGCTTTAAAGTACTCAACGATTTTTTGTGGATACTGACAAAAATCTAACGTAAACACAGACTCACAAAAACAACATCCACATTAAAACCGATTAAAATCCACCTTATTAAAATACAAAAAACCTACAAAAACTAAAACAAATTAGTTTAAAGTGCTTTAAAGTACTCCACAATTTTTTGTACATACTGACGAGACTCTAACGTAACCACAGACTTACAGAAACAACATCCACATTAAAACCGATTAAAATCCACTTCATTAAATTACCAAAAACCTAAAAACACTAAATAAAATTACTTTAAAGTGCTTTAAAGTACTCTACGATTTTTTGTGGATACTGACGAGACTCTAACGTAACCACAGACTCACAGAAACAACATCCACATTAAAACCGATTGAAATCCACTTGATTAAAATACAAAAAACCTAACAAAACTAAATAAAATTACTTTAAAAAGCTTTAAAGTACTCCACGATTTTTTGTGGATACTGACGAGACTCTAAAGAAACCACAGACTCACAGAAACAACATCCACATTAAAACCGATTAAAATCCATTTGATTAAAATCAGGCTTGAGTCCGTAAATAGTCTGATTCACTATAAAAGTAAATTCTATATTGAAGTAGACTATTTACGGACACAAGCCTGATTAAAATACAAAAAACCTAAAAAAAACTATATAAAATTACTTTAAAGTGCTTTAAAGTACTCAACGATTTTTTGTGGATACTGACAAAAATCTAACGTAAACACAGACTCACAAAAACAACATCCACATTAAAACCGATTAAAATCCACCTTATTAAAATACAAAAAACCTAAAAAAACTAAAAAAAATTAGTTTAAAGTGCTTTCAAGTACTCCACGATTTTTTGTGGATACTGACGAGACTCTAACGTAACCACAGACTCACAGAAACAACATCCACATTAAAACCGATTAAAATCCACTTCATTAAATTACCAAAAACCTAAAAACACTAAATAAAATTACTTTAAAGTGCTTTAAAGTACTCTACGATTTTTTGTGGATACTGACGAGACTCTAACGTAACCACAGACTCACAGAAACAACATCCACATTAAAACCGATTGAAATCCACTTGATTAAAATACAAAAAACCTAAAAAAACTAAATAAAATTACTTTAAAGTGCTTTAAAGTACTCCACGATTTTTTGTGGATACTGACAAAAATCCAACGTAAACACAGACTCACAAGAACAACATCCACATTAAAACCGATTAAAATCCACTTCATTAAATTATCAAAAACCTAAAAACACTAAATAAAATTACTTTAAAGTGCTTTCAAGTACTCCACGATTTTTTGTGGATACTGACGAGACTCTAAAGAAACCACAGACTCACAGAAACAACATCCACATTAAAACCGATTAAAATCCACTTGATTAAAATACAAAAAACCTAAAAAAACTAAATAAAATTACTTTAAAGTGCTTTAAAGTACTCCACGATTTTTTGTGGATACTGACGAGACTCTAACGTAACCACAGACTCACAGAAACAACATCTACATTAAAAACGATTAAAATCCTTTTGATTAAATTACCAAAAACCTAAAAACACTAAATAAAATTACTTTAAACTGCTTTAAAGTACTCCACGATTTTTTGTGGTAACTGACGGGACTCTAACGTAACCACAGACTCAATGAAAAAACATCCACATTAAAACCGATTAAAATCCACCTGATTAAAATACAAAAAACCTAAAAAAACTAAATAAAATTACTTTAAAGTGCTTTAAAGTACCCTACGATTTTTTGTGGTTACTGACGAGACTCTAACGTAACCACAGACTCACAGAAAAACATCAACATTAAAACCGATTAAAATCCACTTGATTAAATTACCAAAAACCTAAAAACACTAAATAAAATTACTTTAAAGTGCTTTCAAGTACTCCACGATTTTTTGTGGATACTGACAAAAATCTAACGTAAACACAGACTCACAAAAACAACATCCACATTAAAACCGATTAAAATCCGCTTGATTAAAATAGAAAAAACCTAAAAAAACTAAATAAAATTACTTTAAAGTGCTTTAAAGTATTCGAAGATTTTTTGTGGATACTGACAAAAATCTAACGTAAACACAGACTCACAAAAACAACATCCACATTAAAACCGATTAAATTCCGCTTGATTAAAATAGAAAAAACCTAAAAAAACTAAATGAAATTACTTTAAAGTGCTTTAAAGTACTCGAAAATTTTTTGTGGATACTGACGAGACTCTAACGTAAACACAGACTCACAGTAACAACATCCACATTAAAACCGATTAAAATCCACTTGATTAAATAACCAAAAACCTAAAAACACTAAATAAAATTACTTTGAAGTGCTTTCAAGTACTCCACGATTTTTGTGGATACTGACGAGACTCTAACGAAACCACAGACTCACAGAAACAACATCCACATTAAAACCGATTAAAATCCACTTGATTAAAATACAAAAAAACCTAAAGAAAACTAAATAAAATAACTTTAAAGTGCTTTAAAGTACTCGACGAATTTTTGTGGATATTGACAAAAATCTAACGTAACCGCAGACTCACAGAAACAACATCTACTTTAAATGCCACTTTGATATCCACATGATTAAATTACTAAAAACCTAAAAACATTCAATTAAATTACTTTTAAGTGCTTTAAAGTGATTTTATTCAGTACTTTTAGGGGTTTGGTAATTTAATCAAGTGGATTTTAATCGGTTTGAATGTGAATGTTGTTTCTGTGAGTCTGTGGTTTTGTTAGAGTCTCGTCAGTATCCACAAAAAATCGTGGAGTACTTGAAAGCACTTTAAAGTAATTTTATTAAGTGTTTTTAGGTTTATGGAAATTTATTCAAGTGGATTATAATCGGTTTTAATGTTGATGTTGTTTCTGTGAGTCTGTGGTTTCGTTAGAGTCTCGTCAGTATCCACAAAAAATCGTGGAGTACTTTAAAGCACTTTAAAGTAATTTTATTTAGTTTTTTTAGGTTTTTTGTATTTTAATCAAGTAGATTTTCATCGGTTTTAATGTTGATGTTGTTTCTGTGAGTCTGTGGTTTCGTTAGAGTCTCGTCAGTATCCACAAAAAATCGTGGAGTACTTGAAAGCACTTTAAAGTAATTTTATTTAGTGTTTTTAGTTTTTGGTTATATAATCAAGTTGATTTTTATTCGGTTTTAATGTGGATGTTGTTTTTGTGAGTCTGTGTTTACGTTAGATTTTTGTCAGTATCCACAAAAAATCGTGGAGTAGTTTAAAGCACTTTAAAGTAATTTTATTTAATTTTTTTAGGTTTTTCGTATTTTAATCAAGTGGATTTTAATCGGATTTCATGTTGATATTGTTTCTGTGAGTCTGTGGTTTCGTTAGAGTCTCGTCAGTATCCACAAAAAATCGTAGAGTACTTTAAAGCACTTTAAAGTAATTTTATTTAGTGTTTTTAGGTTTTGGTTATTTAATCAAGTGGATTTTAATCGGTTTTAATGTGGATGTTGCTTCTGTGATTCTGGGGTTACGTTAGAGTCTCGTCAGTATCCACAAAAAATCGTAGAGTACTTTAAAGCACTTTAAAGTAATTTTATTTAGTTTTTTTTAGGTTTTTTGTATTTTAATCAAGTGGATTTTAATCGGATTTAATGTGGAAGTTTTTTTTGTTAGTCTGTGGTTTCGTTAGAGTCTCGTCAGTATCCACAAAAAATCGTAGAGTACTTTAAAGCACATTAAAGTAATTTTATTTAGTTTTTTTAGGTTTTTTGTATTTTAATCAAGTAGATTTTCATCGGTTTTAATGTTGATGTTGTTTCTGTGAGTCTGTGGTTACGTTAGAGTCTCGTCAGTTTCCACAAAAAATCGTTGAGTACTTTAAAGCACTTTAAAGTAATTTTATATAGTTTTTTTTCGGTTTTTGGTATTTTAATCAAATGGATTTTGATCGGTTTTCATGTGGATGTTGTTTCTGTGAGTCTGTGGTTACGTTAGAGTCTCGTCAGTATTCACACAAAAAATCGTGGAGTACTTTAAAGCACTTTAAAGTAATTTTTTTAGTTTTTTTAGGTTTTTGGTAATTTAATCAAGTGGATTTTAATCGGTTTTAATGTGGATATTGTTTCTGTGAGTCTGTGGTTACGTTAGAGTCTCGTCAGTATCCACAAAAAATCGTGGAGTACCTTAAAGCACTTTAAAGTAATTTTTTTAGTTTTTTTAGGTTTTTTGTATTTTAATCAAGTGGATTTTAATCGGTTTTAATGTGGATGTTGTTTCTGTGAGTCTGTGGTTTTTTTGGAGTCCCGTCAGTATCCACAAAAATCGTGGAGTACTTGAAAGCACTTTAAAGTAATTTTGTTTAGTGTTTTTAGGTTTTTGGTAATTTAATCAAGTGGATTTTAATCGGTTTTAATGTGGATATTGTTTCTGTGAGTCTGTGGTTACGTTAGAGTCTCGTCAGTATTCACAAAAAATCGTGGAGTACTTTAAAGCACTTTAAAGTAATTTTATTTAGTGTTTTTAGGTTTTTGGTAATTTAATCAAGTAGATTTTAATGGGTTTTAATGTGGATGTTGTTTTTGTGAGTCTGTGCTTACGTTAGATTTTTGTCAGTATCCACAAAAAATCGTGGAGTACTTTAAAGCACTTTAAAGTAATTTTATTTAGTTTTTTTTAGGTTTCTTGTATTTTAATCAAGTGGATTTCAATCGGTTTTAATGTGGATGTTGTTTCTGTGAGTCTGTGGTTACGTTAGAGTCTCGCCAGTATCCACAAAAAATCGTGGAGTACTTTAAAGCACTTTAAAGTAATTTTATTTAGTTTTTTTTAGGTTTTTTGTATTTTAATCAAGTGGATTTTAATCGGTTTTAATGTGGATGTTGTTTCTGTGAGTCTGTGGTTTCGTTAGAGTCTCGTCAGTATCCACAAACATCGTGGAGTACTTGAAAGCACTTTAAAGTAATTTTGTTTAGTGTTTTTAGGTTTTTGGTAATTTAATCAAGTGGATTTTAATCGGTTTTAATGTGGATGTTGTTTCTGTGAGTCTGTGGTTTTTTTAGAGTCCCGTCAGTATCCACAAAAATCGTGGAGTACTTTAAAGCACGTTAAAGTAATTTTATTTAGTTTTTTTTAGGTTTTTTGTATTTTAATCAAGTGGATTTCAATCGGTTTTAATGTGGATGTTGTTTCTGTGAGTCTGTGGTTACGTTAGAGTCTCGCCAGTATCCACAAAAAATCGTGGAGTACTTTAAAGCACTTTAAAGTAATTTTATTTAGTTTTTTTTAGGTTTCTTGTATTTTAATCAAGTGGATTTCAATCGGTTTTAATGTGGATGTTGTTTCTGTGAGTCTGTGGTTACGTTAGAGTCTCGCCAGTATCCACAAAAAATCGTGGAGTACTTTAAAGCACTTTAAAGTAATTTTTTTAGTTTTTTTAGGTTTTTTGTATTTTAATCAAGTGGATTTTAATCGGTTTTAATGTGGATGTTGTTTCTGTGAGTCTGTGGTTTTTTTAGAGTCCCGTCAGTATCCACAAAAATCGTGGAGTACTTGAAAGCACTTTAAAGTAATTTTGTTTAGTGTTTTTAGGTTTTTGGTAATTTAATCAAGTGGATTTTAATCGGTTTTAATGTGGATATTGTTTCTGTGAGTCTGTGGTTACGTTAGAGTCTCGTCAGTATTCACAAAAAATCGTGGAGTACTTTAAAGCACTTTAAAGTAATTTTATTTAGTGTTTTTAGGTTTTTGGTAATTTAATCAAGTGGATTTTAATGGGTTTTAATGTGGATGTTGTTTTTGTGAGTCTGTGCTTACGTTAGATTTTTGTCAGTATCCACAAAAAATCGTGGAGTACTTTAAAGCACGTTAAAGTAATTTTATTTAGTTTTTTTTAGGTTTTTTGTATTTTAATCAAGTGGATTTCAATCGGTTTTAATGTGGATGTTGTTTCTGTGAGTCTGTGGTTACGTTAGAGTCTCGCCAGTATCCACAAAAAATCGTGGAGTACTTTAAAGCACTTTAAAGTAATTTTTTTAGTTTTTTTAGGTTTTTTGTATTTTAATCAAGTAGATTTTAATCGGTTTTAATGTGGATGTTGTTTCTGTGAGTCTGTGGTTTCGTTAGAGTCTCGTCAGTATCCACAAACATCGTGGAGTACTTGAAAGCACTTTAAAGTAATTTTGTTTAGTGTTTTTAGGTTTTTGGTAATTTAATCAAGTGGATTTTAATCGGTTTTAATGTGGATGTTGTTTCTGTGAGTCTGTGGTTACGTTAGAGTCTCGTCAGTATCCACAAAAAATCGTGGAGTACTTTAAAGCACTGTAAAGTGATTTGATAATGTGTTTTTAAGTTGTGGGCGTTATTATGATGTGGATTTTAGTAGATCTGAATGTGGAGGTATCTTTTGTAGGTCTGTGGGTATATGAGACTTTTTTTGCGGTGAGTAAAAATTTTAAAGCATTTTAGAGGACTTAAAAACTATTGAGATCTGTGTTTCTACGTTTTTGGTGTTTTAGTCTAGTGGATTTTAATCGATTGAATGCTGTCCCCAGAATTCTTTTTGATGGCGTTGCTCAGCAATCACATTTAAACATTTAAGGAACAAATTTTCTAGTCACTAGTACTAGAGCAAATGGAATATTATTTTTGGTTTATTAAACGGGTGTACACAAAATTTGACTGAATTGATACTTAGGTTGAATGTTTTTAGTTAATGTAAAGTATAAATTTTATTTAGGGAATTACAGAGTCGTCATTGTATGAGCTTCTTTTATTTTACTATAAATTCCAAAATTTTTTTTATGCGATTTTAAATAAAGTTTAGAGGTGTTGTGCTACTGAATCATGATGCTCCTAATATGTGGAAAGTGTATAAGGGATGTTATTTATTTTTTTTTTTGAAATAAACATTTTCTTAGCGTCGGGGTTCAGTACTTTCTTTGTTAATGAATTATAAAGTTGAAATTTTGTCCGGCTCTTAAAGGGTATTTTTGTGTTCACCTTTTGACTTAAAGGAAATTCAAAGTGCAATTTAAAATTGAGAAAAGAAATTATTAAATATTTATCTTGTGGATAAACTTTGAAGTGAGAATCGTATTTTTTACTTAAAAAGGATTATAATTTTTGATATTTCCAAAAAAAAATCGAAAATTTATAAACGAAACAAGTAAATGGATCTATGTAAGTACTTAAAACTTAACGAAATTTTAGTTGACTTCAATTTCTATAAATATATATTTCTTATTTTAGACAATTTTGGAATGACCTTAAGCTAAACAGGAAAATATTTCACTAGGAACTCTGTTTTAAGGCAAAAATTAAAGTTTTTTTGTTCCATTTTTAAATTATTCGGAAATTACTTTAGAATAATATTTTTTTGCCCTAGAGTTACATTTTAAAGCAAAACTTGGACTATGATTATGTTTTTGAATAAATTTTGGACCTCAAATTCAAAATTTGCAGAAATTTTATAATTTTCTCGACTTTGGTAGCCATTTTATTATGAAAAAGTTTTCATTAACATAGAAATTAATGTTTATTAAAGCTATATCGAGTAAAAGTTTTTAAGGTTACAATAAAACTTCCAAAATTTGATAATTGAAATGATAATTAAAACGCATAACTAAAATGAACTTAATGTTAAATTAATATTTAACTGAGTACATTTTTTAAATGTCCCTTCGACTTTAAGAAATTTGGATAAAATGTAATAATGCTTTTCTTCATTAGGATTCGCATTAGCGAAATTCTGCTAATTAAAGTATTTCCTCTTGTGTTCTTTGTAATCAGACTTGGATGAGAATTTGATATTGCAACTTTGGCAACGATTAGGCTCTTCGCCTTTATGCATTCTTAAATGCTCCTTTAATTTTACTTTTCGCAATATATTGTTGCATCTGTCGCAATTTATAATTTATAAATCGTTTGCCTTTAAGCTACCTTCATCGCCCATAGATCCTGTAAATTAAATTAAAAACGTTAGCGGGGGTTCATTATATTAAAAATAAATTAAACAATGTTTGTAGTTAAAGTATACAATCTCTTTATTTAAATTAGAGATGAAAAAAAAAGATTATTAAATAAAAACCGGATCTTAAAAACTAAGAGAAAAATTCTTGCCTTTATGTTTTTTTTTCTTTGCTTGACTGGTAAATTTTCATTAGCATCCTCAAGTTTTTCTCCAAACTCTTGATTTGCTGTTCTAGCTAGGAAATAGATTCATTTTGATAATTACTTTTTAAGAATGCATTTTCCGCTTCAGCTTATCGCACAGCTTGTTTTCCTTTCTGTCGCAATTCTTCCAAAACACTTATTCTGCGCAACAGCTCTTCTAAACATTAAAAATTGAAAAAAATGAAAAAAATAATATGTACAAATTTATTACTTTACTGCATTTAGTTATGATATTTTCTTTGGAAAATTAAGTAAATAATTTCAATAAAAGGAAATTTTAAAAAACGAAGTTATAAAAATAAAAATGTTGTATACCTTCTTTTTCCAAACAAGTCTGCAATTGACGTTTCAAATTCGCTTTTCCTTGCTCAGCATTAAAAGGCCTTTCCAAGATCTAAGTTAGCAGCCTAAAAACACGAAATCTTTTATCAATTATTAATTAAATTAGCAACATTAACGCGCGTCAAGACGCGCGAGAAACATTGAATTGTTTTTGGTCATTTACAATTACAATTTTTTTCAAATGCAAATAAGAATAGTAAATTAATGAAATTTGCTATTCAATTATAATAAAATTAATGCTGCAGACAAATATATAACTTTTATTGTATGCAAAGTAAAACCGCTGCCGACTTCAAGAATTAAAGAAACACGTAAAAGTAAATAAAAAGCGTTTTAAAAAAGCAGCAATTTTCCAATTTTACATTTCAAAAAGGAAAAATAAGCGCGCGCCATAGCGTAGGTATGTGTACGTTACAAAAAGCTGGAATAGTTTTGTTGAAAAAATTGTTTTTTGGACAAAATTTATTCAAATTTTTATAATTTGTACGAACTTAAATTATTCCAAAATTCTATTGTAGAAAATTTCTTATTCATAATTTCTTATTTAAACAATACAAATTTAAATTATTACAAAATTTACCTAATTTAAATTTTTATTCTTCAAAAGTGCTTTCAATCCAAATTTTAATTCTACCAAACTTAAAATGCTTTCAATGAAATGGTGACTCAAATTTATTTTAATCTTAAGTAATTAAAATTTGTATGTATACTTAAAGTCTTAAAATTTATATTTAATTTCTTTTAAATACTTAATTATTTTAATATTTTACATTTACAAATTAAAAAGTTTAAACTTGATTTTATATATACCTTCGATTTTAAATTGTTTTAAACTTTAAGTAGTATAGGATTTATAAGCTTTTTTTTAATTATTAAACACTTTAAATATTTTTGAAGTTTAACAATGCATATTTAAATTATTTTAAATATTAACCATTATATAATAACTTTTAATTATATAGCAAAATTTTATTGTATATTAAAGCTTCAATCAGTCCAAATTTTGAAAATAATACTATTTTGGCTATAACTTATTTGTCTCAATGAAAATTGAGACTAACGCAATTTGAAATTAAATGATATTTAGATTTTAAAAAAAATTTAATTGTGAACAGTTGAAATGTTTAGCTATAATATTCAGAATTATAAAAACACAAGGATTGATTAAAGTTTAGATAATAATTAAAGCCTAAACCAATAAAAGTTTGAACAAGTTGTTATTTGCACCAAAGAAAGTTTTGATTAGAAGATGCAGTAATTTATTGATATAATAATAAAATAAAGATTAGTTCGATTAAAATAAGTATAAATTAAAACTTTTATTTATCAACTGAAATTGAAATTTAGTTGAAACTTCAATAAATTAAAACGTAAATAAATATAAAAGATGATGAACTATTCATTTAAAATTCCATTAGTAAATAATAGTTTCGAAATTTTAAAGATCTTAATTTCCAACAATTTAAATTGATTGAATTTAAACATCTTAGCATCAACATTTTAAGCAATTTTTGTATTGATAGAATTAAATTTTAGTGTATCGAAATGTCAGTTCAATATTTTAGATTAAACTAAAATTTTTATTGATCTTATTTTCTGTAAATGCAATTAAATTGATTCTCATCAAAATAGACTCTAATTTTAATTGACCTCCTTTATCTAATTTTTAATTAGGAATTAAATAAGTTTAATAATAGTTTCCTTATGCAATAAAAAAGAAGCATTTTAAGATCTAGAATTAAGGAAATTTAATTTAGTAATTTTTTTTACAAAAATAAAGTCGGAAGTTTTGAAACAAAAAATTTTTAATCATCACGAAATGGAAAAATTATTTTAGAAAGATGTTTCAGACACTTATAAAATATTTAAAAATGGTGCTTATTTTCTTTTCAATGATATAATAATTTAAACTGATAATATTTCCTTATTTATTATTATTATTATTATTATATTACGTATTATTCTACTTTTATTATAAAAGCAATTAATAATTAGATTCTCTGTACATAAAATAAAAACTCATATTATTTATAATTAATTTAAAAATATACATTTTTTTAAAAATAATAACTGATTTAAAATTATATATGAGAGTAATTTTATAATAAACTTACCTTTTAGCAAAGTTTTAGTGGAATATTTTGTTCCTAATTTAGTACCCATCTTTTTTATGTATAATCACTTTTTTCCTGAAATAAACAAATATTTCTTTTAATTAATCATATGCTTTTTTATGTTAATCGATTAGTTTATTTATTTTTATAATTTAATATTTTACCATTCACACAGTTTTTTAACATTCTAATAGACTTATATAACAATAATACATATCAGTATTCTCATGAGCTATATTTTATAGTAAATAAAGAAATCTATCATAATTTTAAAGCAATTAAAAATACTTACATAATTATTTCTAAAATGTCCACCTTCTTTTTTAATTAATTATAACTTTTACACTGTTTTGAACGTCACGTCACAGTTTTGTCAACAAACGAACCTAACCTCTCTTTATTGGAAAACTATGTTTTTTTTAACGAATATAGAGGATTTCAATTATTTTACCGAAAATCAATTTACAAAAGTATTTTACACTAATAATATATTATGATACTGCATTTCTAGTGATTAATTGTTGAAAATATATTAATATTGCCCAATAAATAATATTCGTGTTTTATTGCATAATATTATATTTTATTAATTGAAATTTTTGAAAAATCTCATTTAATTGATTCAAATTAACTTTTAGATGGATTTTCAATAAGCCCTTTAAATAAACTACAAAAAAATACAATCTCTTTAAAAACAATATATTTTAAATATGCGCGCTATTTATATAAGAAAGGCTCTGTGACGCCTCCTAGTTCTACTTTACCGGCATGAATAAGTATGCGTAGATTGGAAACTCATATAGACTACAAGCCTTGTAGAAACGAAAGTTCGTAGATTGGAGATTCTTAATCATGGTAATTCTCAAGTATGAAAATTCTATGGTTTGAATTTTCTATAAAATGCCGATTTGGAATTTGGCATGTTCTTAGGGAAAAAGATTCTTACAGATGGCGATTCACACATATGAAAGTTCTATGTATTGACTTTCCCTACAAATGCTGTTTCCGACAAAAGGAGTTTCGTAGATTGGGGATTCTTACTCATGTCAATTCCAAAATATGACAGTTCCATGGAATGACTATTCACTAAAATACAAATTCTAGAAAATAAAACTTCTGATTTAAAAAATTTCTATTAATGGAAATTCTAATTTCAAAAATTCTAGTGTTTGACTTTTCTGTTAAATAAAAAATCAGTTAAATAACATTTCGTATATAAATAATTCAGATAAATGTTTATTCCATAAAATAAAAATTCAGTAGAAAAAAATTCTAAAAAAGACAATTTCGAACTTTCATGATTTCGAAATAAAAAATTCATGAGAATAAGCATTCTGAATATGACGATTAGGACTTGGGCATGCGCCCCTGTACATCGCGTTGCTTGTGTCACTGACATAATTTACAAACAAAAATAACCTTTATGGGTTCAGTAGTAGAGCTATGCCGATCCGGGAACAGTTACCGACCGAGAAAATGGCTAAATCTGTAATCCTGCAGAAATCTGTTTTACCGACCGAGTGTAGGAATCTGCATTACCCTAGTTACCGACTTTGGCCGGTAGGTGGCGCTGTTTTGGGGGATTCCCCTGAATTTGCATATCATTTGCATACCACCCACCTAATTTGCATACCACCCACCTAATTTGCATACCACCCACCACCCACTCACCTAATTTGCATACGCTGTGAATTGTTTTTAACCCTTTCCTGCAGACTAATTTGCATACATCCCACCTAATTTGCATACGCTGTGTATTGTTCGAGGGTTAATTTGCATACCACCCACCACCCACTCACCTAATTTGCATACGCTGTGAATTGTTTTTAACCCTTTCCTGCAGACTAATTTGCATACCACCCACCGCCACCCACCTTACTTGCATACACATTGAATTTTGGCCTCATTTTGCGATTTGCGCATGCGCGTTTTCAAATTTTACCCACACTTTTTAGGTTGTTGTACGCGGGGTTAGCGAGGAATCTGTTTTACCATGGTTAACAACATTTTACCGACATTTTCCAACAGATGGCGCTGTTGGTGGGGAATCCCCTGTTGTTGTACGCGGGGTTAGCGAGGAATCTGTTTTACCATGGTTACCAACATTTTACCGACATTTTCCAACAGATGGCGCTGTTGGTGGGGAATCCCCTGCTTTTTGAAATTGTAGCATCAGTTGATGTTTTACGCATGCGCTTTTTTAAATTTTTCTTTCATTTTCAGCCATCTTGTTGGAGGGGATTTCAAATTTTACCCCCACTTTTTTACAGCAAATTGCGCCAAATTTTGAACTAAAATGCTAACCCTTTCCTAATTTGCATAAAGTGTTATGTAAGAACTAATTTGCATATCATTAGCAGTCTCAAAAGTGAAAGGTGCGCAGCAAAGATGCGCGTGCGGTTAACGGGGTCCAGTGTGAGTGGATAGACTTGTGAAAGAGGAGTTGCGCGCGCAACATCAAAGTGGGGGTAAGAAGAGTGGGAAATTGGAGAAGGAGTGGGGTTCAAGAGATATAAGAAGGATTTGAAGCCAAGTGGAGACATATCTGTTACAGACTACATCAGCAGCTGAAGCAGCATCAGGAGCAGCTCCGAATCCTCTACTAGGTAAGCCCTCTTCAACCTTAAAGTCTATTTTTGATTTTAGCTTAATATTATATTTTGATCTAACAGCTCTATTTTGATTTGCTTACAGATATTCAAAAGAATGGACGCCACCTTAAGCAAAATCAACTCTCTTGGACGTTTGCAGCATCTACTACCCACGAAGCCGCTTGCTGAGTTGGATGTCAATGCCCTCTATACCGTAACTAGTATAAAGAGGATGTCAACCAAGTATGGATTCAAATTTGCAGTTGATTTGGATGGTGAATTCCGGACGTTCCTGCCAGCAAGGTTTACGAACCTGTTTGAGAAGGAGCCAGACAACTTCAAGGTGCTCGACGAAGCCGTGGAATCCAACAAATTAAAATTAAAATATATTGGTGGAAAATATAATAATCTAGAATTTGAATTTATCTAATAAATATTATAATAAAGAGAATTGTAATATACTGTAAATATTCAAGATATGTGTTTAAATAAATGCAAAAATTTACTTATAAATTGTATCTTTTTATTCTACCTTTATATTTTAGAAATGTAAGAAAAAAAATAAAAATAAAAAAAAAGAAAAAAAAGAAAAAAAAAAGAAAAAAGAAAACAATAAAAGAAAAAAGAAAAAAAAAAAGAAATAAAAAAAGAAAAAAAGAGAAAAGAATAAAAAATGAACAAAAAAAAAGAAATAAAAAAAGAAAAAAAGAGAAAAGAAAAAAGAATAAAACAGAAAAACAATGAACAATATGTAAAAAATAAGTTAAAGCAGTAAAGACATTTTGATTTTCAGTGTACGTTTTTACCGGATAAAGCGTGTTCAAACAAGTCTCAACTTGATTTTTAAACAGAACAAAGACATCGTCTAAGAATTGACTCATAAATTCTTTCTATTATAATACTAAAGGTTCAGGTAAAGACTATTACCGGAACAAGCGTGTTAAACAAGTCTCGACTTGATTTTTAACAGAATAAAGACATCGTCTAAGAATTGATTCATAAAGTCTTTTTATTATAATACTAAGGGTTAAGGTAAAACAGTCAAAACACATTGATTTTCAAAAATATTCAAATTCATTTATTCATATTAAAAGTTCAAATTCATTTCAATACATATTCCCATTGTTCATAATAAGATTTTAAACTATTAGACAGAGGATGTAATTCATCAGCACCTACTATAGATTCTATAGGTTCACACATTAAATTTAGAAACCAATTTCGAAGAGCTATTACATTGTTTACAGCACAATTTTCAGTTCTTATACAATGGTATGTACATGTAGTTAACAATAAGTCTTTTCTTACATTTCTAAGCGGTGGACAATCTATATCTTCTAAATTTCGTACATTTAACAAATATTTTTCTAACCACTCTTTCTTTTCAACACCTTTTGTATAGATAGTTTTCGCTCCTTGTAATGTTTCTTGAAAAATAGCTCGCAATTCATCATAAGGTATTTCTCCTGTACCCCAATGGAGTCCATGGTAATTGAATGTCAACCAAGTGTTCATACTTTTGCAACGTTTCGATAGTGAATCATAATGATAGGGTGGTTGAAAGTAATAAACTTGAGGTGTAGCATCTGCTTCCAGTGGAAGAATAGCCAACTCCTTGACAATGAAATCGTTGCTGGACTGTTTAAAGCCTTGAACGTCTACTATGAACTCCATCCTGGAATAGAAATAAAATTCTATCCCAAGAACACAACTTATATACCAGTTCAGTCACTCCCCCTCCACTTTTACAATTTCTTGACAATACCGCTGATTGGTTTATATTGCACAATGCGATCATGAATGACCAGACAGTATGCAGTTGTTGCATCGGGGATATTATCTGTGGACTCAAATTCCAAACGTACATCGACTGAGGTCTGCTTTAGGAACTCGTTTTGTTTTGAGCAGTCAATCACAATTAATGGAGCCAATGATTTAAAATTTGACATATTTAATATAGGTTCCGAATCTCTTCCATAGTAAGAGGATTAAAAGTTAGCATACATATCATATAATATAGAATACTGATTTTGATCAAAGTGGAGATTTAAATTTCCATAAGGATAAGATTGTGAATTTAAAAACAGTTTCACATTTGTGAGGTTACAGTGGTCAAAAAAACATGCAGTAACTCCCAATTTATCTTTTCTTTCAGTTTGAAATCCAACAATTACATATCTTGGTTTCTCTAATTGTGTTGAAGATTTAATTTGCCACATAACTCTTGTACTCCTGGGAACTAATGGATACTCATACATTTCCCAAGATCTAAAACTTATTGAAATTAAGGGATCTTTTTCAATAAATTTCAATAATTTTATTTTATTATTGTCAGATGGTAATACATATGGTACCAACCACTCAAGTTTATTAATTACAAATTTGAACTCAGGGATACCAACTTGTCCATCATAAATAATAGAATTTTTATCATTGCGTGATCTTATTAAAATAAGTTCATGTTTAGCATTCGTAACAATTTTCTTATAATCTTCAGCAAAACCGAAAATCATACTCAGTGGTATTGTTACATTAAAGTATCCATTTGTCAATGACATTCTTGAAGTTGATTCAAACTTCACAAATCCAGCATTTTCTGCACGGTTAACTTGAGAAGGCGTTAAAGATACTAAGTTTTTTATAGTTGTAGTGTGTCCAACATACTTGCATCGATCAATCTCAATACCATTTAATTCATAACGAATTTCATCAAACAAATAAGCCGTAGCATTATTTGTAAGATGGACATTTTCTGTAAGAGTGATTCCATCATCCTTAGTTAGCCTTCCAAATATATGTAATGCACTTTTACTTGGTAAAATAGATAAATCTTGATTTTGTACTACAATTCGGATTTCATCACTGTTATTAAAAGATGACGATGCATATGGTTGATGACTATGAATTTCATAATTAGCGATGGATTCATCAAAATTCACTGCTGTTGGAATGCTCAGAATTTCTTCCATTTTTCTTAGAACAGCTGCACATAAAAAATAGGTAAAGTTGATCTCTTCTTTTCCTCTTTCTTTTTCTTATTTTCGAGGTTTGACTTGTAGACCGAGTTGTTTCAGGAATAGTTGATTCTGAGGTGTTAACACTCTCCGAGTCACATTCACACTGATCTTCTCTGCACATGTTGATTGACTTTTATAACTGCCACCAACCTTCTTTTTGTGATTGTACACGATACCCATTACATAGATTTTATATGTAAACGTATTGTTATTGTTTCCCCTCTGAAATTAACCAAGCTACCGTCCTGATCAATTAAACGAAGCTGAATATTATGTATTGTCTTGACGGTGATTGGAAGGTAAATGATTCGAGTTGGAACTTCCGTGATCTTATATCCAGGTGGAACAACAGGAAAAAATTCATGTATAGTATGCACTTTTTGATTATTTATATACGCTCCTGTTGTAATATTACACTCAACTCGTAGAGTATTCACTTTCAATATAGATACAGGTAAATCAGAATTATGAGTTTCATCGGCTTTTAGTTCACGAGGAGTAAATCCTAATAACTTACCAATTGAATCTTCATAATAAAAATCAATGTTACGATTAGATTTAATTTTACAACCTAATGTATTGTTGTTAGGTGTGATAAGTAAATCAATGTTATTTGGTAACTTTGATTTAATATAAGATTCAATATCTTTAATTTCATAACTACCTGTAGGTATTTCAATTATGAAATCATCTATATACAACTTATTACAACCAATATCAATATTAGGAATTGAATTATATGTAAATAAATCAACAAGTCCAAGCGCATAATTTTTGTTTTCCGAGAGTTCAATTGGTGGGAAGTACGCAGTTTCAAGAACTGAAGAGTTCCCCGTTAACGTTAAAGTGAAAGAGTCAGTCATGATTGACATCTATTTTTATACTGATGCTCATAGTTAATTACACATGCTTATATATCTTAAAATTATTCTTAAGATTAAGTTGTCCACATAGAAACTTAAGACATAAGTGTCCGCATATGAATGTATCAAAATTTTGATATCTCACATGATTATATTTTATACAGCTACCAACACCTAAGTAAACAATTAGATCTAATGGTGGTGAAAGATTTCCAAAACTATCAAAATATTCAGTTTCATTATTTATCTTTTTGTAAGCTACCCAATGGGTTCCAGGTCCATCCTTGTCATCAAGATTAATTATTGCTGACTCATATTTCCGAGGTCCTGCAGTGGGTAATTCATTCCGCATAAAAACTCCGCGAAAATGAGGTATTTTCATAATTTTAGCAAATTTAAATAGATCAAAGTTCGTAAGCGCGCGGTGAGGTAGCTGCAATATTAGTTTTTTTGAATCCTTTTCTTATTCTTCAATCCTTTTCCTTGATACGGTTGAAGATAAAGACCAAGTCCTTGACGATAAGGTTTTAGATGTAATCCTTTTCCTAAAGCAATAGCCTCCATTGTTTGATTATGTCGTTGGGCTTCAGAAAATTGTTTTTTGGCTGCATTAGCATCATTTACAGCTTTTACTATACCACCGATCCCTCCACTCAAAGCTCCTAGAGCACTAAGTCCCGCAAAGATTGGAATAAGTGGTAAAATACCACCAACTTTTGAGGGCACGGAAAGAATTCGAGGTGATGAAATTTTAGATTTACCTCCAAACTTCTTTATTGCTTTTTTTGCACCAATCATAGCAGTTCTAATAGTATCTGTTGAATTATTGTTAGGTTTCATACTCTTTTTAGCAGCATTTACAACCTTATTCAATGTGACACGTTTCTTATTCTTAGAAACTGTCTTCTTCTTCTTCTTCTTCTTCATCTTCTTTTGCATCTTTTTCTTTGTCTTATCTTTAATTTTTAAACCCATGCCGAATTTAGATTTAACTTTCATTATGTTGGTTACCGCTAATGCAGCTGCTTTTTCACTAATGCTAGAGTCCTTGGAAAGAACTCGTTGCCACGCCTTTTCAGCTAGTATTTTGTCTGCAGAATTTCTCGCTGTTAAATTTTCCCGATCTTTCGAATATGCTATATCGTGCTCTTTGCAAGCTGCATCCAAAGAGTTTATACCTGGATCACCACGTGCCAAACGTTTTTTTAGCTTAGTACCAGGTCCACAATATTGATACCCAGGTAAATGCAGCTCAAACGGTAATTTATTGATTATATTATTAAGAAACCCTTTACCACTGCAAGAAGTTTTCTTTTTCATTATATCATGAGTAATCATTCTTTACTCAACGGTGGTTTACAACGAACTGATGGAAGTAGAATATATAAATACGGTATTTATAGTTTTTTCCTCAGTCGATTGCAAGATGCAGTTTAAAGTACAAGCTGATCAGCTCCCAATTGTAAATGTCGATAACCTCATTGAAACCAAAGACAGTGGGGTTAAACGTCATGGAAGTCTTTTTTCGAATAGCATTCGCGCAGCTTTTTGCGGACCCTCAAATTGCGGAAAAACGAATGCCCTTCTTTCTTTGATTATACATCCAAATGGTTTAAGCTTTGAAAATATTTATTTATACTCAAAGTCATTACAACAACCAAAATATAAATTTCTAGAAAAAATACTGAGTAATGTTGATGGAATAAAGTACTTTCCATTCAGTGAACATGAGCAAGTGGTTTCACCTAAAGATGCTGAACCCAATTCTATCTTTATTTTCGATGATATTGCTTGTGAGAAGCAGGACAATGTCAGAGCATTCTTTTGTATGGGTAGACATGTTAACGTTGACAGTTTTTACCTGTGTCAAACCTATGCTCATATTCCTAAACATCTTGTTAGAGATAATATCAACTTACTGATTCTTTTCAAACAGGATGATAGAAATCTTAAGCATGTTTATAATGATCATGTAAACACGGATATGACTTATACTCAATTTAGAGATTTATGTTCTACATGTTGGAATTCTGATAGATATGGGTTTGTGGTTATAGATAAAGATAGAAATTTAAATGAAGGTCGTTATAGAAAAGGATTTGATTGCTTCATTCAGTTATAAATATCAAATGTTTCTAAACAACTACATTAGTGCAATTTGAGACTTCAATATATAAACATGTTTCGAAAAGACGTGGAAAAACTTCATCAAATTGCGAAAGCAAGTGAAGCTATACGACGGAAACATCGCATACTTAAAAGTGGTAGAGAGAATGCAGAAAATATGTTAAGAGAAACTTTCCAACCATTGGTTACTCCATTAGAGAAATTAGTGAATATAACTCAAACACCTATCAAGATTGAAAAAGTTAAGAAAAAAGAAGAAATAAAAGAAGAGGAAGATGATGATTTTGAAACAACTTTTAAGAGTGCTATTAGTGGAAATATACCATTCAATACATCCACTTATGATAACAACATAGAGTTTTCGGATCCTTTTGCTCAAGAAGAAAATTTACTTGATACGAAAAATGAAAATGTGATTAATGAATTGAAAAATGATGAGTTTAATGATGTTATTTCGAATCAAGAGAATATACTTAATAGTGATTCTACAAATCCTGATGCTAATAAATTGACAAATAAATTTATACAAATGTTACATAAAAATAGAAAACAGTATTTGGATATGGTTTACGGAGTACGTAAACTTTCTGATGGTACGTTTCTAATTGGTAATACACAAATAGATTTTGAGGGTCCATACATTAATTTAGTTGGAAAGAAAAGATATTCAAAAACAGATGGTCTATTAGAACTTTTATTCAGACAAAAACCTGATGAAACTGCAATAAGTTCAAATGATTTAGCAAATTATAAGGAAATTATTACTTCTACAAATGCATATAGAAAAAATTACAGTCCAAGTAAACCTGTGCGTAAGAGTACGAGTTCAAAATTCACTAATGTTATTGCAAAGCTTATCCCAAAAACTGGAGATTCCTTGAAGATAAAGAGTCTATTACCTCAAGCTATGATAGTTAAGAGAAAATCATATCCAGACTACGTCTATTGGAATGATGCAAATGAACTTGTAGATCGTTTACGGTTGCTCATGGCTTCTCAACAAGCTGGTAACTCAATACATAATAATGAAATTATTTCCATTATTGAAGAATTACGTGAAGCTCAAATCATATATTAAGAAGGTAAAATAAAATCAAGATCATTATCAAGTTGAACATTGATGTATTCAGATGCATTAAAAAATCATTGAAAATGGTTGATAAAAAGTTAGTAGTAGTTACAGAATTACATAGACAAGCTAGGAGAAATTACCCACGTCGCAAAGTGCAAATGCGTGGAATAGATGAAACCTGGCAAGCAGATTTAGTTGAAATGTTACCATATTCTAAAGTTAATAAAGGTTTTAAATATATACTTACGGTTATAGATATCTTTTCCAAGTATGCATGGACTATACCTGTAAAAAGCAAAACTGGAAAAGATGTTTCAGCAGCAATGAAATCTATACTTGTGAATGGACGGATTCCAAAAAAATTGCATACTGATAGAGGCAAAGAATTTTATAATTCTCAATTTGAGAGTTTAATGAAGTCATATAAAATCAAACTTTATTCAACCTTTAGTAACTTAAAAGCTTCAATTATTGAAAGATTTAACCGGACTCTGAAAAATATGATGTGGCCACAATTCAACTTACAAGGAAATTACAAATGGACACATATTTTACCATCACTTGTTTCAAAATATAATGACAAGAAGCATCGTACTATTGGAATGAAACCAAAGGATGTCAGCAGAGAAGATGTATCTGAACTATTAAAGCGCATCTCGAAGCAGAGGGAAATTAAACCTAAGAAGACAAAATTTAAAGTTGGTGATCGAGTTCGAGTGAGCAAGTATAAAAATGTTTTCAATAAAGGATACACACCCAACTGGACGACTGAAATATTTACCATCACTCAAGTGAAACCAACAAGCCCAGTAACATACAAGTTGAAGGATTATCAGGATCAACCCATCGAAGGCGGCTTCTATGAAGAAGAGATATCCAAAGTGAAATATCCAGATGTCTACCTTATAGAAAAAGTTCTCAAGCGCAATCGTGATAAAATCTATGTAAAATGGCTTGGATTTGATAACTCACATAACAGTTGGATCAACAAATCTGAATTGTGATCAAATAGTGCAAGTTAAAGTTAACTTTCAGAAAAGTTAAAGTTAACTTTCAGAAAAGTTAAAGTTAACTTTCATAACAGTTAAATGTAATCAGCATGTAACTCCTATGTAAGTTAAAGGTTTTTTTTATTTATTTATTTATTTTTTTGTTTAAAAATTTTTTTATTCCTTTTTTTTTTTATTTTTTTTTTATTTTTTTTTTTATTTTTTTTTTTTTGTATGGGAGGGAGAATTATTTATTTATTGTAAATTTATATACAATTATAAAAATCTGAATCCACTTCTTCTGTCTACATTTTCTCACAATATATACTTCCTATATATATTGTGAGAAATGCTTCCCTATACATCAAAATTTTATTTTTTCGTATAGCGGCTCATCTTCGCGGGTCTCGTTCTCTTCCGAACCCAAGGCTCCTCCACGTACAACAGGCGTTGCGCCAACGCGGCGGCGGCCGCCCTCGCTTCGGCTACCTGGTGACGGTTAGGTTGTGGAAGTTCCACAACACAGGGTCGCTGTGTTGGACGTGCGTTTGAAGGACTCTGAAAGCAAAAAAACAGTCTAAATTAGAATTTAATATAACAAAAATTTTGAAAATTTTAATTTTTTTTTTTTTAGTTAAAATAGAGGTATATCCTCCCATATTATTTAAGTTGAAAAAACCAATAAGTGATCTTAGGAAGGTAAAATTGAATAAAACTTCAACAATTTCGTCAAATTATCATAGCGATGTTTCCTTGGCTTGGTTTGCCAACCTCTTCAGACTTCACACACACAACAAATAAACTTCCGTCACTCTACGTCTCTACTCTACCTTCCTAAGATCACTTATTGGTTTTTTTAACTTTAATTTTTTTTTATTTAAACTAAAAATAAGTAATAAGTAAACTTACTGTTTTGTGCCAGTTTTTCGGAAGATTCCAATCTTCCGGATAAATTTTTTTAAGACATGTAACTCTTCTAAAGTTAAAAAATCTTGGGTCCCTCCCAATATTGGTTGAGTTAGATGACGATGATGCCATATTATTATTAAATTAAATTAAAATCAAAAAACAATGAAAATTTTGAAAAAAACAGCTCGAACAAGTTCGATGTTCTTAAGGAGCAAGTTTAGCGTCCGGCTGCCTTGACAAAATTTTCGCAAATGACACCCCCCCCTTGGGATAGTTAGCGAAAATTCCTTAGCAAAGCTAAGAAATGAAAAAGGAAAAAAGATGAAAATGTAAACTGTTGAACAAGGATAAAAGAGAAGAGGAGTGATGGAAAGTTTGAAGGTACAAACCGTTTTATGATAGGGCTTCAGGTCACTTTCTAGATACAGAAATAGACACTCTTAGAAAACTGTAAAAAAACTTTGCTCAAAAATAACGAAAATATTCTCAGAAGAAAAACATTACTTTCTTTCTAAACAGTTAAATAAAAGTTAAAAAAAAAAAAAAAAAATTAATATATATATATGTGAGTATCAATGGTTATGGAACTAAAAAAAAAACATATGTAAATATCACTGATAATTAGTAAAGCAATAATACTTACTGTTAAAAAATGATTGTTTAAATTATTACACTTTTTTATAGAGTTGCCTTCTTCAAACTCTTACTAGGTATAGTTATCTTTACTCCATTTTCAGTGAAAAAATATATTTCAATTTTCAGAGGATGTCGATAATGTAGGAAATTTCTTGTTAACAACACTTTCACTTAGTCTCACTAACAATTCAACTCTACTCAGGTGGTAATACTAGAGACATGCAAATTAAAAGGGTTAGCATTTTAAGTTAAACTTGGCGCAATTTGCTGTAAAAAAGTGGGGGTAAAATTTGAAATCCCCTCCAACAAGATGGCTGAAAATGAAAGAAAAATTTAAAAAAGCGCATGCGTAAAACATCAACTGATGCTACAATTTCAAAAAGCAGGGGATTCCCCACCAACAGCGCCATCTGTTGGAAAATGTCGGTAAAATGTTGGTAACCATGGTAAAACAGATTCCTCGCTAACCCCGCGTACAACAACAGGGGATTCCCCACCAACAGCGCCATCTGTTGGAAAATGTCGGTAAAATGTTGTTAACCATGGTAAAACAGATTCCTCGCTAACCCCGCGTACAACAACCTAAAAAGTGTGGGTAAAATTTGAAAACGCGCATGCGCAAATCGCAAAATGAGGCCAAAATTCAATGTGTATGCAAGTAAGGTGGGTGGCGGTGGGTGGTATGCAAATTAGTCTGCAGGAAAGGGTTAAAAACAATTCACAGCGTATGCAAATTAGGTGAGTGGGTGGTGGGTGGTATGCAAATTAACCCTCGAACAATACACAGCGTATGCAAATTAGGTGGGATGTATGCAAATTAGTCTGCAGGAAAGGGTTAAAAACAATTCACAGCGTATGCAAATTAGGTGAGTGGGTGGTGGGTGGTATGCAAATTAGGTGGGTGGTATGCAAATGATATGCAAATTCAGGGGAATCCCCCAAAACAGCGCCACCTACCGGCCAAAGTCGGTAACTAGGGTAATGCAGATTCCTACACTCGGTCGGTAAAACAGATTTCTGCAGGATTACAGATTTAGCAATTTTCTCGGTCGGTAACTGTTCCCGGATCGGCATAGCTCTACTACTGGGTTCATTAAATTTTATGAAAAATCAGTTTTTCTAAAAATTTTACTTTTGTAGGGAAAAGTCGGCCATGGTTCGAATTTACAAAAATATTGTAAATCATTTTTTTCATCTTGTTCCCAATGTCCAAAATGTAAGAATAGAAAATGTTGTTTCTAAACTAAAACTGAAAAATGAGAAGGGTGCATGGAAGATACTATTTCTCTAATTTAAAACTTTGAATAATTCAGATTCGTTACTTTTTTTGTTCAGGTTATGTTAAAAATCTGACAAAGAAATTTTGTCAAATCTTAATATAAAGTTTAAAGAAATATATATATTTTATAGACTATAGATATTGTGTTTTTAATTAACTTTACTTCCCATGATTCTAGATAACGTTATTTTTTGTTAAACTAACATATTCTACCTGTTTATAGTGGTGGCCGACTTTACCCCACATTTAGGGGAAAAGTTAGCCATGCCAAAAAAAAATTATTTAATTATAAAATAATTTTTAATCATATCAGATCTTTCAACATCTTTTTGTTCTTATTATAAATTGTTAAAAAAATTGTATTCTACTATTTTTAAATTGATTTTGATATATATACTTATAATTAATGTTTTTAATAAAAAAAATTAAGTAGGGCGCTGGCGCAGGTGATAACACCCGTTGGCGTTATCTAAAACAAAAAAATCAAATTGATTATTGTTCTGTATGTAAGTAGCTATCGCCCGAACTAGAATAAAACATTTTTGTTAATAAATAACAAAATGGCGGACTATTATACCAAAAAAATTCAAAAATCAACTGTTTATTATTAATAAAAAGTTAAAAATAAAAAAGTTATTAATAAAAATGCATAATTCTAGTTCGGGCGATAGCCACTTACATACAGAATAATAATCAATTTGGTTTTTTTGTTTTAGATAACGCAAACGGATAATATCACTTGCACCAGCGCCCTACTTCATTTTTTTTATTATAAACATAAATTATAAGTATATGTATCAACATCAATTTAAAAACAGTGGAATACAATTTTTGTTAATAATTCATAATAAGAACAAAAAGATATTAAAAGATTTTATATGATTAAAAATTATTTTATAATAAAAAAAGAATATTGAAATAAGCTTTAAAACAGGCTCGGAACACCAAACTACCCCCTTAAAGAAAATCGTGAAAAACTGTCCGACTTTACCCCATTTTACGGTAACTTTTAAATTCAATATTATTTAATATTTTATTTGCTAGATTTTCTGAAGGGGCATAGGCAGTCACAAAATTTAAAAAATCGATTTTTGGAAATTTTTTTTTTATTAAAGTACTGCATTTTAGAAATATTGTCTTAAAATTGCAAACCGATACGAGCAAAATTGGAAGAGAGAGAGAGAGCGTTTTGTGCACCGCTTATAAGGCCCGTGACTGTCGTGTCGTTCCTTGCGGCGCACAGTGGTTTAAAATCAGACTTTGATGTGCAACTCAATTTCCCAAATCTCTTAAGATTTTATTACTGAATGTTTTTAAAAAAGAAAATTGAAAATCCATGCAGCGATTCTCTTCAAAAGTTGATTTGAACATCCAATTCTGATTTCAAACGTGTGCGATAGGGAGAAGGTGAAACGCGTTTTTTTTTTAAAACCACATTTTCATAGTCAATGGACACTATATCTTTAAAAATTACGCACCGATCATTCTACAATTTTTTGCACGTCTTTTATACATATTTAGCTTGTACTTGAGGGGAAGATTTTTTTTCTATAACGTTTACAATTTGTTTAAAAAATAAAAATGATCCATTTTTTAAGCAAAACACACGATTTTCGTTTCAAAGTGCTAGGGTAAGTCGGGGAGAGTTGGAACACCTTTTTTTAAACCACTGTTAATTCTAAGGAATTAAATAAAAAAATCTAAATCTTGTAAAATACTTTAATATTAACATCCATTCATTGACTCGTAAAGCCGTTTTAATTCTCTTTCATTTTTTCTAAGTTTAAAAAAATATTTTAAAAAAGAAGACAATTCCGGGAGAGATGAAATTGTCTGGGTGAGATGGAACATGGTTTTTTCTTGTCATAAATGATGACATATGATGAAAACTTGACAAATAAAAGTGTAATACTAAAAAATAAACTTAATTCTTTTCATTTTAGATAATATTTTTTTAAATACCTAAAAATTTCCTTATTTTACAAAGTTGATAATTCGAACCAATTTTCGCGATTTTCTTCTCGAATCGACACGTGTAGTAGAGCGTGAACTTTGTCATTTATACTGGATGACATTTCGCACTGGATGACTTATTTTACACGAATGAATTCAATTTATTTCCGTCAACAAAATTATGAAAACACACTTAGAATTTAAATTACTGATTAAATTAATTTGTAATTAATTACTTATCCGTAAAATTTAACTTAATTTAATTTTAAGGGTGTTGCAAGGAGAGAATTTTCTAGGCAGCGTACAATTTTGACACTTAGCCAATTTTTTCAGAAACAAAAAATGTAATTAAAAATATGAACATGCACCCATAATTTAAATTTTATGCAGATTCTAAAACAAATTTGACATTTTAAAAATATGTATTATTTGGGCTTCAGTTTCTGAACAAAATATTGAAAATTGTGTACTTTTTTTGTTCATAATTTTCAATATTTTGTTCAGAAACTGAAGCCCAAATAATACATATTTTTAAAATGTCAAATTTGTTTTAGAATCTGCATAAAATTTAAATTATGGGTACACGGAGAAAAAAAACTACTTTTATAGCATGAAGTGTTTCCCTATCTTTATAGTAAGACGCCACTCTTACCTTTAAAGCAAGAAATCACACTATAAAAGCAAGCGCTTCAGCACCAAAAAGCATGACGGCTTGCTTTTGCAGTATGATTTCTTGCTATGAAGGCAAGAGTAGAGTCTTGCTGTAAAGAGAGGGAAGCACTCCATACTATAAAGGTTAGATTTTTCCTTCCGTGTACATGGTCATATTTTTAATTAAATTTTTTGTTTTTGAAAAAATTGGCTAAGTGTCAAAATTTGTTCGCTACCTGGAAAATTCTATCCTTGTAACACCTTTACCCGTAAAATATAAACGAAAACAAACACATTTGGTTAGAAGCTTGATGCTTTTGTTTTTTATATAACTGTTCCATCTCACTAGGAAAAATCTGTTCCGTTTTTCCTGATTGTCCGAGAAACATAAAACAAAAAAATATATATATTCCCAGTTTCAATCAAAATTGTAACTTATACATACACATAAAAAGATATCCAAACTTGCCTAAACTCACATGAACTGAAGTAAAATCCATCAATTAAAAAAAAACACACATGTAATATTAAACTAAAAAACTTTGGGTTCTCTCGACGCTCGATCTTATTAACGATGGATTATAAATTTGTTTGTAATTTTGCTAGTGACAAATATACATTTTATATTTTGTTTATTTACTGTTAGACACTTACATACAAAGTTAATATTAAGTTTAACAAATTATTTTCTAAGATAGAGCAAACGTACCATTTTTCCCAGTGTTCCAACTCACCCGGAATTACCCTATAAACAATTAAATTTTTTTTTTTTAAATGTGCTTTGCTCAAGTATTAAAGAAGCTAATCTACTAACGAAAAAATTTTGGTTTTTTTATTTTAGAAGATCCTGTCGGGACTTATGATGTCCACCACAAAAAAACTTTTTTTTTAAGAGCCCGAATTAATTTATTTTAACTTTTATAATTTTTATTATTAAAAAAAAAAATTTTTAAATGTTCTTTAAATACAGGTTGATTTTATGCAAAAACTTAAAACAAAAAACATTCATTCGTTTTCCTTAAAAAAAATCAAGAAAAACCGTATATTTAAGCGTCACTAACTGCCTATGCCCCCTTAAATAATAATATTATGTCCTAAAAAACAAATTTTATTTGCTCAAGAACTTTTAAACAAAATATTATTTAACAAACTCCACCAAATAAAACTGTAGGAAATATTTCAACGAGAAAAAGGGGCTATTATTAATCAAAATTAGATGGAAATTGCAGATTTGAACTAGATTTAAAGAAAAAACATAAAATGTTAAATAGCTATTAATTGACAACAAAATTTTAGCTCAACCTATTTTTTTCTAAAAACTGTACATTTGGATCTGTCAAAATTTGTTGAAATTAATTTGAATAATATTTTTTTTTTTTTTTTTTGGTGAAAACCGACTTTCTAGTTGGAGGTTATGTAAATGGAGAGAACCTCTTTAATATAAAAATTTTTATATTAAGGTATTTGATTATGAATAGTTAAAAGTAGTTCATTAATATATTTCTATATAAAATTAGGTTTAATACCTGTAGAAGGCTTGATAAATTATCATTTTATAAATATACGTAAATAAAATATTTTATTTAATTTTTATGTCCCTGAAGTTCTAAACGTTTATTCGAACGAAATTTTGTTTCCATAGCAATATTTTCAAAAATAACTTCTGCAATCAAAAATATAAAAAAGGTTTCTTGACATGCAGGATATAATTTTTGTTCAAATTTAAATTTGTCAAATGTTAAAAATATAATTTCATTCATTTGAATGTTCGGAACTTTTAGTTTTTCAATTTTTATGTATTATTAATGAACACTGGGAATATAATATTAACTACGACTTTGTTTAAAAGTGTAAAATTAATTAAATATAAGAAATTAAAAATATACCTATACGTTTTATGAAACGTGGTTTTAAAAAACTTATTATTTAAGAAAAATAATAATTCTAAAATACATCAAAAACTTTCTCTAATTTTATAATTGAAGAATAATTTTTTATATAGAATAATGCCGGTAAAATAATTGGCACTTCTGGTAGCCATGAATTTTGTTGGATTATAATTTCACAGGTGACTCCCTCAAGAAGTTGTGAATCTTTCTTCAATATTTTATTTTAAAATCTATTTTTTAAAAATGATATATTTATATATAAAAGTGGAATAGGTTCTACAGTTAGACAACTTAAAGTTAAACAAATAAAGCTCTTTTTTATATCATAAGATATTGTTTTACTGGGTCCACATTGCATTTCTTTAAATATTAGGTTTTATTTGTAATAATTGAATCACGTTCTAAATTATTACTTAGGTTTTTCACTCCAAAATAAAAATATTATTCAAAATAATTTCAATAAATTTTGACAGATCCAATTGTACATTTTTTTGGAAAAAATAGGTTGAGCTAAAATTTGTTTTCAATTAACAGCTATTTAACATTTTATGTTTTTTCTTTAAATCTAGTTCAAATCTGCAATTTCCATCTAATTTTGACTAATTATTGCTCATTTTTCTTGTTGAAATATTTTCTACAATTTTATTTGGTGGAGTTTGTTAAATAATATTTTGTTCAAAAGTTGTTAAGCAAACAAAATTTGTTCTTTAGGACATAATGTTATTTAAGAAAATCTAACAATTAAAAGATTAAATAATATTATGTTAAAAAATTATTAAACAAATAAAATTTGTTCTTTACGTATTTTTTAAAGAGAATATTATTTAAGAAAATCTAACAAATAAAATGTGTTCTGTACGTATTTTTTAAAGACAATATAATTTAAGAAAATCTAACAAACAAAATTGTAGAAAATGTTTCAACGAGAAAAATGATGATCTACTATTAGTCAATATAAGAAGAAAATAAAAAAATTTATTAAGATGTAACGAAGTGTTTCGTTACTCAAGCGTTTAAGTATTATTTTGAATAAGTTGAATAAGGGAAATTAATTAGTTAAACATCTGCGCCTGAGTTCGATTTTTCTTGAGACGAGCCTGACTGACGTTTTTCCGCTAAGATGTAATTTCCCTGGTAAATTTTGGTTGATTTCTTGGTCGTTGAATATTCTGAATTCTGCAGTTACCTCTCCCCTTTTCCATCTGCGCCAGTCGAGAGTTTTCGCGTTACAGGTTCAAATCCGCGAGCAGCGTGACAGCCAATCCTAGACGAAGGACGGACAAGAGGGCGGAGAGTGGACAGGAAGTCGAAGGAGAGGAACTAATTTTCGGCGGGCAACGTACAGCAGGACGAGACGAACATCGACACGTGCTACCTTTACTTGTAATCGGGCGGTCTCGTACACTACACGTGTTTGAAAATTGTCGCGAGTTACTTTGGACTAGATTTGTTGAGTGTGATCGAAGTGTAAATTCTTGTAAAATTGACTTATAAATTGAGGACTGAAGTGGGCTAAAGGATATCGATTTCATTAAAGATTGTTAATTTTTTATTGTGAAACGTGCGTTATTATTTTGACTGTGTGTCGGTGAAACCCTTCATTTTTCTCCTCGAGAAGTAGTTATTTGGAAGTTCAGACTGCGTTCCAGAGGAAGTCGTCGAGGGTGTCTTAAGAGTCGCTTCTTGGGCATCATTGGTGAATCGAAATCTTGTGTTCTGGTGTCAATTTTGCGTGAATTGTCGGTAACATCTTCGTGGCCATCGAGGGTGTGATTTCCCGTGGAATCTCACCTGAGATTGTTTTCTAATAAGTTTATCGTGTCGTTGTCGTTCGTTCGTGTAAATTTAATAATAGAGTAAATTGGCCAGTTATTGAGATTTAATTCAATTTAAATTTCAATAATAATTACACTATTACAAAGATTTAAAGAAAAAACATAAAATGTCAAGTAATTAATTATTGACAACATATTTTGACTCAAACTAATTTTTTCTAAAAAGTGTACAACTGGATCTTTCTAAATTTGTTGAACTTAACTTTAATATAATAGTTTTATTTGGGGTGAAAAACTACTTTCTATTTTTGAGGTTATATATGTCATAGGCAGTTTGCAGAATCTGGTAGTATGCAAACTACCTAGGCAATTTGTAAACCGCGGGCAGTTAATTAAATGCCCGGATGAAAACAGGCAATAAGTAAAGTACCTAGGCAGTTTATATACTGCCAAAGACGTTTCAGGCAATTAGAAAAATGTATTCATAGTCAAAAATGTTTTTAATTACAACTTATTATAAACAGAAACCAAAACTTTTAATAACTATTGTTCGCTACAAAAGTTTACAGTAAGTAAATACAAAAAATTTAAAACAAATAAAAATATTGTTTTTGAGAAAATTGAGCTTTTTTATTTGGCAAAAAATGAACATAAATTTTCAAAATTTATAAATTTGTAAGGAAAAAGCATTAAATCATTACCAAATGAAAAAAATCGGGCAAGTTTGAGTTACACTCGCACTAAAATCGAGGGTTCCGTACACAAAACAAAATAATTTTTAATATATTTGATACTATTAAATATATAAATATATTATACATATTATATATAATATAATATATAATGAATTTTTTGTACAAAATGGACCACACCCCCCCCCCCCCCCTATCTTCCAAAATATTTTACTTAGAGAGTTCAAATTTTGTACAGGAATGTATTTTCAGGTGCAAATTACATAAAAATTATAGAGAACGTGATGGTAATTGCGCTGTCAACGAAAAATCCAGAGATTTTAGCAAATATCCATAAAAAATACTCAAAAATCATTTTATTTCCTTAACAACGCTATGATCAACTTCTACAATCATGTTCTCTACAATTTTTCTGTAATCTACACGTAAAAATACATTTTTGTACCAAATTTGAACTCTCTAAGCCAAATTGTTTGGAAGTTATGGGAGGGGGGATACGGTCATTTTTAAGCATTTTTTTTAAATCGTTGGTTTTTGCTTAAAAACACTATGATAACGATCTGCAACAAAGTTCTCTATAGTTTTTCTGTAATCTATATGCCAAACTAGTTATGTATACTAAATTTCAGCACTCTAAGTACAATAGTTTGGCAGATATGGAAGTGGCATTGTACACTTTTAATGCATTTTTGCTAAAAAAATGACCGTATCCCCCCTTTATCTTCCAAACTATTTGACTTAGGATGCTGAAATTTGGTACACGTATGTAGATTTACGTGTAGATTACAGGAAAATTATAGAGAAAGTGATGATTATAGCGCTGTCAAAGTTATAACACTAAACTATGGCCCATATGTAAAAAAAATGCTCAAAAATATTGTTATTTCCTTGACAACGCTATGTTCAACACATACAATCATGTTCTCTATAATTTTCCTGTAATCTATACGTGAAAATACATTTGTGTATCAAATTTGAACTCTCTAAGTCCAATAGTTTGGAAGTTCAGGGGGGGGGGGGATACGACCATTTTTTAGCATTTTTTAAAAAAAATCGTTTTTTTTTGCTGAAAAACGCTATGATAACAGCCTGCAACAAGGTTTTCTATAGTTTTTCTGTAATCTACACGTCAAACTACATATGTGTACCAAATTTCAGCACTCTAAGCACAATAATTTGGCAGATAAAGGGCAGGAATGGTCCAAATTAAACGCATTTTTTCGAAAAAATGACCGTATTCCCCTCTTATCTGCCAAAATATTTGACTTTCAAATTTGGTACAAAAATATAGTATCATATGTAGATTACAGAAAAATTATAGAGATTGTTGTGGTGATAGCGCTGTCAAAGAAATGGCAAAAGTTATCAGCCAAAAAATATCAAAATTTCTCAAAAATCTTGTTATTTTCTTGACAACGCTATGATCAACCCCTAGAATCACGTTCTCTATAATTTTCCTTTCATCTACACGTGAAAATACATATGTGGGCCAAATTTGAACTTTCTAAGTCAAATAGTTTGGCGGCTAGGTGGGGGGGATACGATTTTCGACAAAGTCTTGCCAATAGGGTTCCGTGCGTACACTTGTGGTGTACGGAACGCTAAAAAACGGAATAATTTATGGCGCTATAATTAGCCAAAATAATGAGTAACAGCAGAAAACAAAATTTAAAAATATCAATTTTGGAAAAAACTAGAGAGATTTTAGAAAAAATTGTTAGCGTTTGCGTTCAGAAACCACTCTTTCCTGAAACTTCCCAATGCTCGTTAACACTGAAAAAAAACTTTTCGCAAAACAAAAACATACGTGTTACTTTATTTGTCCTAAAAAACAATAAAAATCATGTTAAACATGATTTTGAATTTTGAACATATTCGGGCCTGAATGATTTTAAATAGCAGTCAGTATTCTTTTCAATAAATTCTATCAATATTAAGTTTTTTTATTTTGTTAGGTATAATTATAATGAAATAAAAGTAGTTATAAAATATTTTTCTTTAAAAAATTAAGTTTATAATACCTGCAGAATCTATAGTACTAAATATTTACAAATTTTCAAAAAAATGTACATGAAACAGTATTTAAATAATAAAATTTTGCATAAAAACATTCTTTAAAAATTTTTATTTTTATAGAATTTGAACTGACGAGACAAAAGAGATTGTAAATACAGTAAGTACGAAATTGTTAAAAAATATAGAATGCTAAATAAATAAGACATTTTATAAACATTCGTAAATGGCCCCTAGCGGCCAAACTATTTGAGATAAAGTTGAAATTTGGTACACTTATGGATTTTTACGTGTAGATTACGGAAAAATATAGCGAACATGATTGGACGTGATAGTCATAGTTTTATCAAGGAAAAACTTTTTTAAAAAAAAAACGAATCCCCTTCCCCCCTTTATCTTCCAAACTATTTGACCTAAAGGTTTGAAATTTGGTATACCTAGGTATTTTTACGTGTAGATTACAGGAAAAATATAGCGAACATTGTTGGACTTAGTTTTCAAAAGTTATTAATGAAAAGTTGAAAAATGACAAAATACCCTTATGCTACAGCTTAGCGTATTTATCCCGAAAGGTTGGGAATTGGCAAAAATGTGTGATTTTATGCAGAATTTTTTATAAAACCATAAAAATTGTGGTTTAAATTTATTATCACAGCATTTTCCCCGAAAAATTGAAATTTTATCGAAAAAAATTTTTTTCTTTTTAAACAGCTACAATATTCCACAGTTTCAGGTTAGTTTTTTGTACGAAATGTTATTTTTTATGTTTAAATTACTATAAAAGTTTGAAAAAAAAATTTGTTGTCTTATAAATTCAAAATTATATAAAAAAGCTCAGTCTATTTAATTGGAAATTTTTGATCTTATAAAAATGGTTAAGTTAATACTTAAATTTTATTAAAAGTAAAAGAATTATGATTTTAATTTATTATTATTCAAATAATCCAAATAATAAATATCTAATAAATAATTGAAATAAATCGTTAAAAATAAATAATTAAAAAAATTTTTTTAATCCATTTTAATTTCGTGAATGGAACTCTCTGTGCGCAAGTCCGACTCGCACTTGCCCGGTATTTAAACATATGGGGCAAAATTCCTGAACTGTCCAGGTCAAAAAATAAAATTTATTCAAACTTTGCTAAAATGTTTCCATTGTTAGTGGAAGTATAGATACCAAATATTTTCAAAATCCATGAAATAGTTTTTGAGTTACACAGTTTTAAAATTTTGAATTTTTTCAAAATGTAGTTTTTTAAATTTACTATATTTCTAAGTAGATTGCATAAAAGTTAACATATATATAGTGATTTTTAAAGCTTTTTTTACAGGCTATTCGATGCTAATAAATTTTTTTTTGTAAAAAAAAAATTTGACCTTTAAATTCAAGGTCAAAGTGTTAATTTGATTGTATCTCGAAATCGGAGATTTAAAAAAAAAATTAACCTATCTCAATGGAAAGCTTGACTTTTTTCCTATAAGATGTGTAAAAATTAGAGTGGAACTCTAAATACTTCTGTCAAAAATACATCCCAAATTGTCGCGCGCGCTCGAATAGCGCGACCTCGCGCGAGTAACCACTGGTTAATCGAGCACGCGCGGGTATTTGGGATGTATTTTTGACAGAAGTATTTAGAGTTCCACTCTAATTTTTACATATCTTATAGGAAAAAAGTCAAACTTTCCATTGAGATAGGTTAAATTTTTTTTTAAATCTCCGATTTCGAGATACAATCAAATTAACACTTTGACCTTGAATTTAAAAGTCAAATTTTTTTTTACAAAAAAAATTTATTACCATCGAATAGCCTGTAAAAAAAGCTTTAAAAATCACTATATATATGTTAACTTTTATGCAATCTACTTAGAAATATAGTAAATTTAAAAAACTACATTTTAAAAAAATTCAAAATTTTAAAACTGTGTAACTCAAAAACTATTTTATGGATTTTGAAAATATTTGGTATTTACACTTCCACTAACAATGGAAACATTTTAGCAAAGTTTGAATAAATTTTATTTTTTTACCTGGACAGTTCAGGAATTTTGCCCCATATATTCTATGATTTTTTCAATTTTTTTAATACAATAAGATATTGTTTTATTAGGGCCATATTGCATTTTTTTAAATATTAGGTTTTATTTCTAATAATTAAATCATGTTTTAAATTATTACTTAGGTTGTAAACATCTACACCCAAAATGCACAGTGTATCCGCGCGGTTTCGAAAGAAATATTCTAATGGGTCATTTCGTGGGAAGGCAACTGGTTATGTTTCAGATTTTCCTGAATTTTCGTGTATGAAATAACGTGATTGGGGTAATAAGTGCTTGGGGTACTTAATAAGTGTACCAAGTATTAATTAAAAATTATTGAAATTTTTCAAGATATTTGCAATGCAAATTTCAGGCTACTTTTTCTTCATCTTAAAATAACTTTCTTATTTTTGAGAATTATGAAAAAATTATACAGACCTTTTTTATTCAAAAGACATTAAAATTTAATAAAAAAATTAAAAATTGAAAAAAAATGTTTAACTATTTATTAAAAAAAAGAAATTGTTTTTAATTTTTAAGTGCCAGCACCACCTCAGATCGACTTAAAAAAAATCATTTTTAAGCTAAATGTATCCCTAAAAAACCCTTCAATTTTCAAGATGGCTTCTGTTTTTGTTTTTGTGTAATAAATTCTCAACGTTTTAAATCCCGAACCTCCAGTACTGCGCCAGCATAGAAGGGTGGTTCATGAAATGAAAATTTTTGAATATTGTTTAAATACTCTCGGAAATTAAGTATATAAACTCGCTACCTTTTTAATTAATTTTTAATTGTTCTTAATTGATTATTTAAACAATTAAAATTGTTTAAAATCAATGACCTATTCATTAAATTAAGCTAGAATCACGTGGTTTTTTGCAATTTTCATTGGAAAACTATAAAGAAGTTATTTATTCACAATTCTCCATATACATTTAATTGTTTAAACAATTTTAATTTGTTTAAACAATTTTTTCTTCTTATATTTTCGAATTTAAATAATATTTTAATAGCTGTCGATTCTGTAGTAACAAACAGTTAGAAAATTTGTCCACTAAATATTTAGTTTCTTTGTTTAAACAATTTTAATTAAATTGACAATTTTTTTGTCGGTTGCTACTAAAGAATTGACAGTTATTAAAAAGAAAATTTAAATTCGAAAATTTTTTTATTTATTTAACTCATACGGGACACGCCCCTTCGTACAATGTACTCCTAGAAAACTAAAAAGCTGCAAAACCGCAACTTACATTTCAAACTTGAATAAAGCCCTAGGTAAGCATTAACATTCATTCTATTTCAAATATTTTACATTCAAAGTTGAATTCGGGGTTAAATAAAAATAATCAACTAAATATATAATGTTTTTAAAAGAAAACTTAACAAAAATGTGTTCAATCAGATTTAAAATAGACGACATTAAAGAACGTTTAAGTATCTGCTGGTGTGCGTTCGTTGCATACGCAGCCTCCTATGATGTGAGAGATACTTCAATTGAAGGAGCAAGGCCTTTGATTAAAGCGGGAACACCTCGACGATACACCAGCCTCAAGTCCGTTTCTCCCTCTTGACGACGAGTTGACAATTGAGTTTTCAATAATTTGATCTCCTCCAGCTGCATTTTTGTGCGATCACTCGCCATCCACATATCTTTGAGATCGTGGGTATAATTTGGATTTTTTTTGGCAACCACAAACATTTTCAATACTGCTTGTGCCCTCTCCACCGTCGCACAAATAATTTTGACAGGCCGTGGTCTCGTCTGTTTTACCTGCGCATGATTACCCACTCTAAATACTTTAATATTCTCTAAGCTCTCTGACAACATATATTTCCCCAAATCCTCAGTAATTTTTTGACATAAGTCACCTTGACTGCTATTTTTATCACCACCGTCTTGCACCTCATGCTCTGGGTAACCAAACAGGATTAAATTATTTTTCCTATCAATACGTCTATTTATTTCATCGACACAATTACATGCTAGTGTATTAGTATTGACGGACATATCAGATCGTGCTTCAAGCTCCTTAATTTTATTTTCAGCAGTAAGGAGACGATTAGACAAGTCAACAACCTTTGCCTCTGTATTACCTAGTCGAATTAAAGCATCCTCAAATTTAGCATTCATGGCATCCAATTTTTTATTCAATGAGCTGTCCAGGTTCATTATAGCCCTCAGAATCGGATCCTGATCTCCTGAAGTAGAGGAAGCAGGGGACAATGACCTTTGCTTACAACACCTTGCGAACGCTCCATTAGACAAAATAGTCAAGAGTCGAGCACATCCAGGATGATAAGGTGTCTGACATCCACTACACATTTCAGGAGTAGCCTTATTTATATCACCACCACACTTGGCACATACAACATTGGCGTCCGACATGACTCAGAACCCGTAGTACTTATAGGTTATACTTAGAAAAATAAAAATAGATTATTATATTCAAATACTGCACCAACATACACTAATTTAATCCAAGAATGCACCAGATCACTTTGACAATCCTTAGATGCATATGTCAATTCACAAAGCAATGTTTTATAATTTTGATTATGAACACGTGGAGATCATAGGTTAGAATCCGAGATGAGAGATTCATATAATCATTACGCAGAAATAATTACTCAGTTTATCCAGCACGCACAGTATTAATTCGACTATTATTTGATGTATAATAAAATAAATGTTTAACACATGTTATTAATAAATAAACCAAAAGAATTAGAGAGCGAGCAAAATACACGTGTTCTACGGTAGCCCCCTAGCGGTAAAAATATAAAAAGAAACAATTGAGTGTATATTGCGAATTATAAATAAATAACTTCTTAATAGTTTTTAATGAAAATTGCAAAAAACCACATGAATCTAGCTTCATTTAATGAATAGTTGATTTTCAACAATTTTAATTGTTTAAACGATAAATAAAATTATATCGATTAAACTGAAGCTATTGAATTGTTTTTTCTTTTGGTATTTAAAAAATTGTAATCTTTTAGGATACCTATTTAATTAAAACAGAAAATATGAAAACAATTGTTTAAACAAATTAAAATTGTTATGCAATTAAAAATTAATTTAAGAATGTAGGAAGTTTATATATTTGATTTCCGAGCGTATTTAAACAATATTCAAATTTTTCCATTTTTTTAGGGATACCTTAGGCTTTAAAATGATATTTTTTTAAGTCGATCTGAGGGGGTGCTGGTACTTAAAAATTAAAAACAATTCATTTTTTTTAAATAAATAATTAAAAAAAAAATTTTTTTAATTTTTAATTTTTTTTATTAAAATCTAATGTTTTTTGAATAAAAAAGGTCTTTATAATTTTTTTCATAATTCTCAAAAATAAGATTTAAGAAAAAAAGCAGCCTGAAATTTGCATTGCAAATATCTTGAAAATTTTTAATAATTTTTAAGGCAAGGCTCCCATACCAGAATTTCGTTCGCTCCGGGTAACTAACAGAAATTTACACATCATCATCGTACGCCACGATCGCCATATTTGTACAAATTTGTAAGAAAGAAGGAGGGATGTAGTTAAGTATCGACTCTCGTATCGGTTTCAACGAAGACTTCGATATATCCAGTTGAGACTTTCTAATTCGCTGGTAATCTTTTCAGAAAAATCATACGGTTCTATTTGCGTAAAACAAACAAAAGTGTGATATTAGAGTAATACTACATCAGGCTGGAGATGGTAACCCCTCCAGGGTCTGTACAGAGCGACGAGATGGCATCCCCCGTCGCACAGTGGTTTGAAATCAGAAATTGATGTTCAAATCAACTTTTAGAGAGAACGGCTGCATGGATTTTTAATTTTTTTTTTTTTTGAAAAATTCATAAATAAATTCTTAAGAGATCTGTGAGAGTAGATTTTTGTTTTTTGTCTTATTTGTTTTTTAATGTTAATGCAAACAGCTGAAAAATGTCAACTTTTTCGTTTTCTTTTTTTATTTTTTACAAAAAATTTTTTTAATGCCTGCCAATACCTTGATTTCATAGAAGTAACGAAATAGAATAAACAAAAATTTTAAAAGTGCTAATTTAATTTTTATTGACCCCCTATTACCCCCTATGAAGGGGTAGGAATTTCAAATTTTACGAAAAGTTGAGTTCGGTGTCTATTCCTATATTTTTTGGGCCGCTGAAACCGAAAAAGACCATTAAAAACAAATTTCACCCCTTCTTCACCCCCTATTACCCCTCGACAGGGGGTTGATATTTCAAATTTCGAAAAAAAATCGAATTGGGTGTTTTTTCCTAAGGTTTTTGGGGCGTTAAACCCGAGAAAGACCACCAAAAACAAATTTCCCCCTCCTTTTACCCCCTAAGAGGGGGTAGGAATTTCAAATTTTACGAAAAGTCGAGTTCGGTGTCTGTTCCTATGTTTTTTGGAGCGCTGAAACCGAAAAAGACCCCCAAAAACAAATTTCTCCCCTTCTTCACTCCCTATTACCCCCTAACAGGGTGTTGATATTTCAAATTTTGAAAAAAAATCGAATAGGGTGTTTTTTTCTAAGGTTTTTAGGGTGCTAAACCCGAGAAAGACCACCAAAAATATAAATATAATTTATATTATAAACATAAGAGTGTATAAATATAAGTTTATTTACATACATAAAAAATTACAATAGGCATTAATAATCTAGATTCTTAATCTGGTTAAGAACATTTTTCACAACGACCAAACAGACAGTTGAAGTTAACAACTGTCAGTTTGAATTACGTCGTTTGTCTGTCTGGTCGTTGTGAAAAATGTTCCTAATTTACGCTGAACAGAATTTTATTTTAATATATTTTAATGTTTTGACGAGTTAAAGAATGTTTAACGTTTTAACGAATTTAGCTTGATGAGGCCAACGAACCCTTGTTGGCGAAACGTTGCTTTTGACATAATATAAAATTGTGTTAATTCTAACTTCCTGGATCATATATAATTTTTAGTTTAACTTAAACAAAATGGAAGGATTTACATCTCTCTCACATTACTTAATATAGTGAGATGTCAACCCCTCAATATTGTGAATTAAAGGTAGGGAAATTAATTTACCATGAGTATTGTGGTGTATATGTCTTTATTGGCTCACTAGATCAGGGTGGCGACCGACCCTGGGAGCTAACTAAGGGAGGCAACCAACCTTGAGTGGCTAAGGAGAGCTGAAGATTTTCGTCGAAGGGACGACTTTTATAGGCGAATGAGCCTTGCCGAAGAGATCTTGAAGTATGGGGGTACAAAATTTGGTGGAGAGAGAAATGCTGCGTAGCTGGATGCGCGCACGGTCGACGCATTCAGCGAGAGTCGCGAGCGGCAGTAGAATAAGGCGTTTTCTTAATCAGTCAGACATCGCGAAGTCTGACTGTTAACACTAGTAGAAATATCGTTGCCGTGACGTCTTTCCCTCTCCACATCTTCTCTGGACTTACACTTCAAGTACTCACAAAGCAAGTTCTCGCCCATAAAATTGTCCCTTGAAGAAATCTTCTACAATATATGCTTAATTATAATATATTACATTAATACTTAATCTATCAAGTTGACAGATGTGAGCAAAGTTAATATAAATTACTATTTTTCACTAGTGTACGTAACAAATATTACCACCCAATCAGGAAGCCTCAATTGGAAACAATAAAGTATTCGTTGCAATCCATGCCTACCTAACCTGTGTGAAACTTTCTCTCTCCTTCTTTCTTACAAATTTGTACAAATACGTCGATTATAGCGTACGATGCTGACGTGTACATTTCTGTTAGTTATGCGTGATTTTTTTTTAATTTTCTTTTTAATATTGTGAAAAAGCGTTTCGTGTTCTGCTATATAAAACATTTTTGAACTTTTCGTGGCACAAATGGCGAATTTTCAATAAATTATGGTGCAATAGTATACGTACATTATGTTATTGCACGAGTCATAATAGTTATTTGTGTAACAAGGGCGCCCGTGTTCCACACATAATTTTAAATAATAACCTTGTGTCAAGAAATCTACTGAAAACGCTGTTTTTAGAGTTTTAGAGATTAAATGAAGAGAATCCTACTTTTTATCACAGTTTAACCCCACCAGCAATGCGATTCAAGTACGCTTGGTGTTCTAACACGTGACGCGACAGCTGATGTTTAGGTTGGCAAGCGTGCTTGAATGGCGTTGCTGGTGGGGATAACTGTGATTAAAAGTAGGTTTCTCCTCCTTTTAATCTCTAGAACTCTAAAAACAGACTTTTTAGTAGAGTTCTTGACGCAAGGTATTATATAAAATATATAATAAAGAGTTCAGTTTTCGTTAATACTTTCTTTTTCCTCTTCGTAGTAATTCTACCTTAAACAGGAATAATGTCAATAAAACATTGATTATTATTATTAATTGTGAAAATATAACATAAATAACATCAGAAGTGACATCGGAAATGATATCATTTATGGTCTCAAATTCTGATATCATTTCCGATGTCATTTTTTCAACCGGGTTTTGACAATCGTGAAGTCATGTCCTTTTTTTAGCCGAGAAAAGTGTATAGGATGATTGGACAAGTTGCTTAATCATTCTAAATGTTGTTTGGATGATCGAGCAATAGCCTTGCCCAATCATCCTTAACACCTTGCTCAATCATCCTTAACACCTTGCTAATTCATCTTTTTTTTGTTAAGTATAAAATCGTCTATTGAGATTCCACTCATTAATACTATTCCGTGGTTTAGACAATTAAAAAGAATTGAGAAATATTTAAATAGCTTTTCAATTGTTTTCAATCGGCTAGACAATACATTAAAATTAAAAAGTAATTTTTCTTTACTTATGCTCGATTTAAATGCGCCTAAATTTCAAATTTACACTCTAGGGAGTAAATCATGAAGTGATTTGCACGAATCTAAACTTTTTAAACATACTTCACAGTCAGTTGGCACTACTGCGCATGGCTCTGCACATGCTGTATACAGACAATGTTTTCAGTGACGTCGTACGTGTTTTACATCGAATCGAAAATTAGAAGTTTATATTTGCTTCGCGGTTCGCGTAATCTCACTAAATCGTGCATTTGTGACAAAAGTGTCTTGCATAACATGGGGAAGAACGGTCGATTTACTGTTGGGCGTAGTTTTTGGCACTCATCTTGCACGTCGATTCGTTCAGCCTTCGCCCTCATGCCTTCGGCACTCGGGACTCCGACTTCACTCATCTCCGTGTTCGACTAGTGCTAAAAACATCCACGCTTTCCGTAAAACGACCGTTCTTCCCAATGTAATGCAATATATTATTACATTCTAGCTATATGTATAATATATCTTCCTCTAGGAACCTCAAGACCTTAACGTTGGTTGGGAAGCTTAGAGATCAAAGCCTTCAAAAGATTCTTTCAGAAAACGGGTTTTTCGAAAAAGAAAGTTGAATCGATCCCCCAAAAAGGAAAGGCTTTAGTGGAAGTAACACAACTTCTAAGGATTTGACAGCGATGTCAGATAACTATTAGAAGTGAATAACCTCGCGCTTGATTTAATCTTGACTAAGAAGAGGTTCTTCTGGTCTTTCTGTGGCGACGGGATTAGTGGTTGTACTTGTGAACGCGAGTTTACTAGCCTCAAATCCAAGATGTTTCCACCGTGTCGATCGATGAATGGCAGCAGGGTACCAAATCCACTGTCTCCCGGGATGCTTAGGCGGACGGGGACCGGGCTGCGGCGCTTCACAGGCGGCTTAGACCGCTAGTAAAGAGCGAATCCGATCTTTAAACACTCGGGCTCTCTTGGTTGGCTACAGATGGAGGTGCCTTAAAAGGGGGCTCTGAGACACCGGGCGAAATCTCGGGACAAATGGCTCTTTACCAGGAACCTTGTCTTTTTTACAAGCAGCACAGACTGGTCCGTGCGATCGGATCGCTGGTCCGTGCGATTATTACAGAAAACTACCCTAAGGAAGGGTTGACGATTGACAACCTCGACTAATCTTAGGTGGGAATCTGGGAGTAAATAGCAAAAACTACCGGATCATTCGGAGAAGTTAAGTCCTCGAGAGGGTCGTTAATTGTAGAATGCCTAGATTCTGACACTCGGGAATGGATGAACGCCCATGTACTGATGGTCAGTCAGGCTATGGGTGGGATCGCGCCTAAAATCGTGAAACCCTCATAGCTTTAAAAGTTAGTCAGGGTGATTGCCTCTTGGAAAGTGTATTCGTGTGACGAGGAGGAATCGGCTGGGACAAAGAGGGTGACAGGACGGATCTTCACTTTTGGGCTGCCTGTGTCTGGGGCTTGGCCGAATCCCCCTTCTGCTGACGAAGCACAGCACTGGGAAGGGAAACGAAGGAAAAGGCATCGTTGACACGACATTGCAAACGCGGGTCAGTCCTAAAAGACTAATCACGGGATCCATTGTTCGTAGATTAATTTGCATCACTGTAAAAGCGCAGTGGCGATTTTAGCCAAAAGCTTGACAGCGATGCAGACAGCCATAGCCATTATTCAAGAACCCTGTGCTCTCCAAAGGAACTAGTTCCGAGGGCATGCATAATCTACAAAATATTAAAAGTGTACACGAGATTTAGCGGTAATTAGGGCCAAGTATTAAAACCAAGTGAGGGAATAAAGAGATCATTTTGGCCTCTGCTTATTTTCCACGAGATGCAAAACCACCTCCACCGGCGGAGGTAACGAAGCTGGTGGAACTCTGCCATAAAGGAGGACTGCCTTTGATCTTGGGCAGTGTTGCCAACGCACATAATACTGTGTGGGCTAACACTGATATAAATGAAAGTTGAGAGATCTGCTCGAGAACTGTTTGAGAGGCTGTGCATGACTGGAGGGTCTCGAAAGAAGACACCTTGCCAGACCACAGGCTCTTAATATTTATGTTGAAGGCAATAGATCGAGAATGCAAATGGAATCGTGACCCTAGGAGAACTAAGTGGTCTTTTTTTGGGGAAGACCTTCAGGTATCCAGCAGACTCAAAGCTCAAAGGAGATGGAAATTCGAGGTATTTTACACAAAATTTCCAAGCCCGATTCTATTCATTCCTGAAATTAATATGGAACAGGATAGAATGAAAAAGAAAGTCAAATTTAAATCTTTCTTCCAGGTCGTTATCCCTTCTAGAGAAGACTGGGAAAACGGTTTTCCAGTTTATAGAGATGCGTCGTACATTTGCGGCCAAGTATGCCATTACACGTCTACGCTTGACTTACGCATATATTCACTTGAATAAGATAAGCGTAGACGTGTAAAGGCCGCAATTATACACAGACCGTTCCAAAATAAATTGTGGCACGGAATCCGTTTCTACCGGAGTAATAATCAATCTCTTTAGGACACTTAGTCTGTCAGGCTAAAATTTGTGCAATCCTTTCTTGCGAACAGATGATCCTTGAAAAAGAAACATTTTGCAGAAGGATAAGCATATGTGTGGATAGTAGGCGGCTTTAACTGCCCTGAAAAATCCAATTATCCAATCAAAACTGGTTTGGGAATGCCGTAAGGGGTTAGACGATCTTGGATCGAGAAATAAACTGTCGTTGATTTGAAAACCAGGTCACTCAGAGATCAAGGGTAATGAAAGGGCGGACGTTCTAGCTAGAATAGGGTCAGAAACACCGGTGATAGTACCAGAACTGGCGTTAGGCATTACGTCGAGCGGGGTTAAGGGAGCTATACATCGATGGCCACAGAGAAATCATGAAGCCTTTTGGGCGGGAACTGAGATGTGAAGACAAACAAAAGACCTTCTGAGATTAAAGGTTAACAGGAAACTATCGCAAGAAATTCTAGGTCTTAGTAGAGTCAAGGTGAAAACCGTAGTATACTACTCACTGGACACGGCTTTTTTAGATATCGACAATTTAAAATTGATAGGATACATCATCGAGATGTAGAAAATGTGGAGGTGACGAAACATTGACCCACATACTATGTCATTGCCCAGCACTCGCTGAGGCGAGACGGTTAAGCTGGAGATTAGCATTTATTAATTCCAAGCATGTTATGAACTTTTCCTTGGAAGATATTCTGAACTTCTGGGGAAGGACAGGTCTTTGATAGGGTGGGTTTGTTTGTTTCGTGCAAATGGATGGGCGGGTACAATGGGTATTTACCTAAGTGTGTAATTCTCCTTGTTTGAAACTTCTGCGAAGCTCGATTAGACTAGATTAGATTAGACTATATTATATATCGTATGTATCGTCAAATTCAGATATTCATATATTTCTTTTTACGGATTCATACAACATAAGCAAGATAAGCGACAACTTGGATTACATTATTGTACAATTTCTGATTCTGCACTGGAAATCCTAGTTCCAATCTTGGCATGGACAATTTTTTTTCTTTAGGGTAAGTCAGGGAGAGTTGGAACACCTGTTTTTAAACCACTGTAAATTCTAAGGAATTAAATAAAAAAGTAAAAAAAAGTATCTTGTAAAATACTTTAATATTAACATCCATACATTAACTCGTGAAGCTAGCCGTTTTAAATTTTCTTTCTTTTTTTAAGTTTAAAAAATATTTTTAAAAAGAAGACAATTACGGGAGAGATGAAATTGTCCGGGTGAGATGAAACATGGTTTTTTCTTGTTATAAATGACTACATATGATAGAAAATTTACAAATAAAAGTCAAATACTAAAAAATACACTTAATTCTTTTCATTTTAGATAATATTTTTTTAAATACCTGAAAATTTCCTTATTTTACAAAGTTGATAATTTGAACAAATTTTCGCGATTTTCTTCTCGAATTGACACGTGTAGTATAGCGTGAACTTTGTCGTTTGTACTGGATGACATTTCGCAACTTATTTTACGAGTACGAATTCAATTTAATTCCATCAATAAAGTTATGAAAACACACTAAGAATTTAAATTACTGATTAAATTAATTTGTAATTAATTACTTATCCGTAAAATTTGATTTAATTCAATTTTAACCCGTAAACTTTAACTTTAACTTCTAACAAACACATTTTGTTAGAAGCTTGATTTTTTTGTTTTTTATATAACTGTTCCATCTCACCAGGAAAAATTGTTCCGTCTATCTTGATTGTCCGAGAAAGAGAAAACTAAAAAAAATATATATTCACAGTTTCCATAAAAATTGTAACTTATACATATATGGGCGATTCTTACGTAACTGTCCTACTTGGCGGCGTTGAAAAAATACACCTAAATTAAAAATATATTCTGAAGTGTATTAGTGAATTTTAAAGGTATATATGAGAGTAACTGAAAACCAAATATACATAAATATATATATTATAACTTCTATTATATTGCACTATAACTGCTGAAATTTCAGCTCCGTGGCGTGTCCCTTTTGCAAAATGTTAAATTTAATTTAATAATTTTCGGTGAAAATATCATTATTATAACTCATCCTTTTTCAAGCATAAAGGGTCTATATTTATGAACAATTTAGGTTTATATTGCACTTCATAATACCTTTTTATACTTAAAAATCTGTAAAAATATTTTGTCCCTCAATTTTTCCAATTTTTGAACGCAATCTGTAGACTTATAATTAAGGTGTCATGTGTTTAGTTATTACGCCTTCTAATAAGTTAAATCTCAATTTTGATCCATTAGCACTAAATCACATGTGAGAAAAGTTTTAAAAAAGAAAAAATTTTACTTAAAAAAAAATTATTTTTGTGAAAATCGCATGTGTACAAAAAAAGCGTTCAGTTCCATGTCATTACTATTATATTACTGTAACAACTATTTGATAGTATTGTTACCATTTTCTTTGAGTTTTCATGTGAAACAAGCGATCTGCAGAAGGAATAGATTTATTTTGCAATATTGTAGAAGTGAGGTTAGAATAAATGTCAAATTTCAGCTCCATGGTATCACGTAAAATTTCAGCTCCATGGCCTATAAGAAGTGTTCAGTGTGCTTCATGCAAAGAAACTTTTTTATCTGTAGTGCTTATTTTAAAATATTATTCTATAAAGTAGTTTAGCAATGCCGGATTACACTGCTCGATCTCGATTTCAAATTATCCAAAAAATAAAACGAAATATTCATTATTAAATATTGTATTTGTTGTTCTTTTATAAAATTTTATATATGTTAACTAATATCTAAAATACTGTTAGAATATTAAATAATTTATGAAATCATTATTTATTTTCGTTTTAGCAAAATATCGAAAAGAAATTTTTATTTTGTACAATATATTTGCAATAAAAGAATGCGGTTCAGCTCCACATGGCAGCCAATTTTCAAAAATTTGCTATTATTTTCGTATAAATATAGTTGTAGTAAAATCGTTTAAAATATACTTATATTACACCCTAATAAGAAAAATAAGTGCAGAGAAACATTGAATAAAAAAAATTTTTTTACCAAAACTTATCTTGAAATCGGTCAGTTACGCAAGAATCGACCACATAAACTCACATGAACTGAATTAAAATCCGTCAATTAAAAAAAAACATACACATGTAATATTAAGCTAAAACACTTTGGGTTCACGCGACGCTCGATCTTATTAACGATGGATTATAAATTTGTTTGTAATTTTGCTAGTGACAAATATACATTTTATATTTTATTTATTTACTGTTAGACACTTACATACAAAGTTAAAATTAAGTTTAACAAATTATTTTCTAAGATAGAGCAAGCGTACCATCTCTCCTAGTGTTCCAACTCACCTGGAATTACCTATATATTTTTAAAATGCTATTCAAAGAATTGCTTGTTGCCCATCGTTTCTAATGAATATAAAATAATTGGACTAAAATAAAATTTATAAGTATTCAAAAATTTTTTTTCTTTTCAATTTCTGGTTTCTTACCGGGAAGAGTGATGTAGACTTAAATTCTAGTTCCATTGCACACACAGAAAAACCATTTCTAAAAGGATGAATTACACTTTTTTTTGCAATGAAGGTATTTTTAAGGACAGAACCGCTAGAAACAGTGCAGAGTTAAGGAGTACTTTTACTCAAGAAAAATCCACAGGTGCGTAATCTTTTACTTTAAAGTATGAAACGTGCTTTCCTAAAATTCGTATTTTTCGAACATTGTGACAAGTTTACTGACAAGACGGCTATAACTACAAAAATTTGAATTTTCAAAATTCCATGTAAAAATAGATATTTTCTTTTCTATTTGAAACATGATGTTTTCTCTTTTTTAAAGTTTTGATAAAAGAAAAGAATTTTCATAAAATCCATTTTATTTTATACTTTACTAGCGAAGTCAACTTATAATGTCCGATTTACTGTACATTATAATTCTGGATTTTCTAATATAATTTATAATTTACTTTCCCTTTGTTCTTGTCTTCTTATTGCTAATACATTTTTCTTGTAAAATACAACATAACATGTAAAAATGTAACATCTTAAACGCCTGCATAACAGTCTGTAAATTGAATAATAATGTTAATTTCAAAATTTTTAATGTATGGAAATAATTTATTTCTTTTATCAATAACATCTACTAATGGAACTTTAGCCGATAAGGCTTCGAGTGTACTTTGAAAATTGCTTTTTCACTTTGAATATCGATTCATAACTAGCGGTATATCATTTTTGTGTCCATAAAAAGTACTTCAAGACAAAATTATTTTTCGTTTTTTTTTTGGAAATTTCAAGGAAGTGTAAGGGTACGGTCACACGACTATATAAAAAACCATTCTTATATGTCACTCTCCCATGACAGTGACATAAATTTGTCTCACTCTTTATTTTCTGTTTTTTGAAAAAGTAAGAAAATGTAGAGTGAGAAAACTATGTGACGCCGCGCGAGAAAAGGGACTTACCGCATCAAAAGTGAATTTTATCGGGTTAGCGTTAGAAAGTTTTAGCAATGCATGTCGACCAATGTAAATTCTTATGCTTCATGCTCAATAACAAAAAAAGTAATTAATCGAAACAATTTCTGATGTTTTCAAATGAAAGAGCGACTTAAAAGCTACCACTTGGCGTAAATAAATAAAAAATTGTTTTTTTTTGTGGTATCCCAGTAAGAAGGAGAGAATTGAAAAGGATTGAAATTTTATGATTTTCGAAGAAAAAGGAAAATTATTCAATCTTTTTGAATACGTTTTTTGTCCAATCCATTCGAATCCGGTGATACCATCAACTTTTATCAAAAAGTCAATCCTTAGTTATACGTTTCTTAATATTTTGCAATCCAAATGAATCCTTTTATAATGCAAAAATAAAATGTATATATTTTAATACCTACAGTTCAGATCATTGAATCCAAATGAATCACTTTATAATAAAGATAAAATAAAAATAATATGAATATTTTTGAATACCTACAATTCCGATTTATTGAATCCAAATGAATCCCTTTATAACGAAAAAAATAAAATTAATATTTTTAATACCCACAGTTTAGATTATTGAATCCAAATGAATCTCTTTATAATAAAAATAAAATTAAAAAAGTATGAATATTCTTCAATACACACAGTTCCGATTTATTTAATCCAAATGAATTTCTTTATAATAAAAGAAATAAAATGAATGTTTTTAATACCCACAGTTCAGATTATTAAATCCAAATGAATCTGTTTATAATAAAAATAAAATTAAAATAAAATGAATATTTTTTAAATACCCACAGTTCAGATTCATTTAATCCAAACAAATTCTTTTATGATAATGAAGTAAATAAAATTGAATATTTCTTAATGCACACAATTCAGTTTTATATGCAATCTAAATAATTTCTTTTATAATGAAAATGAAATAAAATATTATTGTAGATTTACTAAATCTAAATTAATTTCTTTATATTAAAAGTAAAATTAAATTAATATTTTTAAGTATGCTATTAGTTAAAGGGATGCACCGGTGAAATTTCAACTCATTAAAATCTTGGGTGTTCAGTGGAGCTAATTTTTTTCTTTGACAGTTTAAAGCCTAAAATTGTTGGACACTATCAAGAATTCAAATTTTGACCAGTTTAATTACTTTATTTTTGAAAAAATTAAAAATTTTTATATAGGTTTAAAAAAAATGAATAAAAAACAAAGAAAAAATGAAACAGTCAACAATTTTTTTTTAACATTTGATAAAATTACACGTTTCTAGACTCAAAATTATCCTAACATAATTTTGTATCCTAAATAATGTCATAAAAAATTGCCTAAATTTCTGGTGTGTATAAATCTTATTCATTTAATTCAAATGAATCTCGTTATAATGAAAGTAGAATAAAAATAAAATAAATATTTCCGAAGACACACACTTTCTATATTAATATTAATATTAAAAGAAATATAAAATTAATATTGTTTTTCATTATAAAGGGATTTGTTTGGATTAAGTAAATCTGAACTAATATGTGATATAAAAATTACTCATTGTATTATTTCATTTATAAAGGGAATCATTTGGAATAAATAAATCTCAACTGTGGGTATTCGAAAACATGCATTTTATATTTTTATTATAAAGAGATTAATTTGGATTGAATAAATTTTAAGTGCGGGTATTAAAAAATATTAATTTTATTTTATAAATTACAAAGGGATTCATTTTGATTTAATAAATCTGTACTGCGGGTATTCTAAAATATTAGTTTTAACTTTCTTTTATTTTCATTATAAAGGGATTCATTTGGATTAAATAAATTTTAAATGCGGGTATTCAAAACTATTAATTTTATTTTTTCTATTATAAAGGAATTGATTTGGATTCAATAAATCTGCACTGCGAGCATTCTAAAATATTCATTTTACTTTTCTTTTATTTTCATTATAAAGGGATTAATTTAGATTCAATAAATGTTAACTGTGGGTATTACAAAATATTAATTTTTTTTTTTTTTCTTATATTAATTCATTTGGATTGAAAAATATTTAGAAACGTGTTTTAATAAGAATTGATCTTTCAATAAAAGTAGATGTTATCGCCGGATACAAATGTATTGGACAAAAAACGTATTCAAAAATATTAAAAAATTTTAATACTTTTTAATTCTCTCCTTCTTACTGGGATGTTTCTTTTCTCGCGTGGCGTTATATTTACGCAACTGGCATGGGAGAGAGAAAGATAAGAATGGCTTTTCCAAAAGTCGTGTGACTACACCCTAGTCTGTTAAAAGGACTTCTTAGAGCTTTTGGTGTGTTTTTATGTGTTTAACAAGAGAAGTAAACTTAAATTTTAAACTGTTTTCAGTGTGATCTTCAGCTAAACTTAATTGTAATTGTATTCAAAATTATAAATTAATTTTTAATTTACCTCGTGTTTCTGCTTCTGCGATAATTCATTATTATAAACACCTCTTATTGATTCTCTTTCATTTGGATAAGTGATATATCTGTTGTTATTTTTGAAAAATTGTCTAGTATTTATTGCATTATCACTTTTCTTTAAAGAATTATTTGAAAATGTTTTACTTTTTTCACGACAAACATAATTTAATATATCAGGCTCAAAAGTTTCTGCAATTTTTAACACTGATTTTAATTCACTGGATTCCAAATAACAAATAATATTCTCCATTAATTCCTGCACACAAGTGTAGATTATATTATGATCTTTGCTATTATTAATGTTTTCTAAATCTATTTTTTCAGTTGCAGGAGTAAATACATTATAAACTTCATTAGTTTTTAGATTTTTGTTGTTTTTTTTATATTGCGAAAAGGCATTAAATATACGAAGACATTGAGATGGTAAGCTGATAAACTTTTTAAGTTTAGGTAACAATTCTCGTGTGTTTATTCGTTTCCTTATCGATAATTTATTACAGGAATAACGTTGGAGATGGTATCCATATCTTGCAAGCTGCTTATACAGTTTATATTCGTCCAAACAACATCTTGTTTCATCAAATTTCAATAGCATATGATATGCTTGTTGGACAGACATTGGAAATCCTTCCCATAAAAGCTCTATAGAGTTCTGAAAAAATATTTATACTCGTATTTAAAGTTTTCTGATTTTCATACAAGAATCTGTTAGATGTTATGTCAGACTAGGCTGCTGAGGTTTTTAGATTTAACAAAAATGAATGCAAAATTTGTAAGTGGGGTTTAAATTGTTTTCGTTTAGTGTTAAAATCCGTTTAGGACGATATCCTAGCTAGAATTCCTAGCTTTATTCTACAAATAAACACTCACATTTACATATACACATATCAAGTAAACAATATATGAGAACGCTTTGACAACTGCTTTCGTGCAATCTACACGTCAAACTATATATGTGTATCAAATGTCATCTATTTTCGGTTAGATTCTTTGGCTGCCTTAAATAGTCTCCACAATGCAACATGAAACAGAACGTTAACGGACTATCGCGGATGGGTCCCTGGTAAAAAGAACATGATTAAAGCGGATTGAAACGTTTCAATGCGCTTTGATTCCGTTTTTGTATAAATGCCTTCAAATGCTTACAAACAAATCAGTAGGCATTGTACTGAAAAATTGAACATGTGATATGGTTACGGTTTACAATGATTATTGTCATAACCAATATTTTATTGCTTAAGTTTAAATGTGTTAATAACACAGCCCCACAAAAAAAAAAAAGTGTCATGTACTTTTGACCGGAATACCTTAGCCCTATGTATTTTGACGCGCTGAACACGAATCCGAAGTCCATTTTGCTCCATCACGTCAGGATTTTTTCTAACCTCAAAAAACATGTCGGATTTTGAGAGGTAGGCGATTTTTTAAAAAAATTTATGGATTTACTTCAAACTTGGTATCTGGGGGTTTTTTGGGTCGCTGATTATGAATCTGAAGTTAGATTTTCAAAATTCAAAATGGCGGATCCAATATGGCGGACGAATTTTGAAAAAATTTGAAGATTTACTTCAAACTTGGTATCTGGGGGTTTTTTGGGTCGCTGATTACGAATCTGAAGTTAGATTTTCAAAATTCAAAATGGCGGATCCAATATGGCGGTCGAATTTTTAAAAAATTTGAAGATTTATCAGGAATAAGATGCAGAATAGAACAATGTACTTTCTTATTTGGCTTCTGCACCAAACATATCCAATCTGTTACCAAGGAATATTTTATGATAAAATTGTAATAGAAGTCATATTTGAAAATGTGAGAAACTCGCTTCGAAATCACACTCAGCAACTTAAAAACCTGAAGATACCAAATTTCATAAAAATTTCGAAAATATGACGTCAGATTCGCAATCAGCGACCCAAAAAACCCCCAGATACCAAGTTTGAAGTAAATCTTCAAATTTTTTCAAAATTCGTCCGCCATATTGGATCCGCCATTTTGAATTTTGAAAATCTAACTTCAGATTCGTAATCAGCGACCCAAAAAACCCCCAGATACCAAGTTTAAAGTAAATCCATAAATTTTTTTAAAAAATCGCCTACCTCTCAAAATTCGACATGTTTTTTGAGCTTAGAAAAAAATCCTGACGTGATGGAGCAAAATGGACTTCGGATTCGTGTTCAGCGCGTCAAAATACATAGGGCTAGGGTATTCCGGTCAAAAGTACATGACACTTTTTTTTTTGTGGGGCTGTGTAATTTAACTTTAGTTAAATAGTCGATCAAAATAGAATGAAATGTTGGCACTAAATTTAACACAATGTCATTTTCGTATTTTGTCTTGAGTGCAACAAAAACTGACAAAACGACTTTAAAACTTATATTTGCGTTATTCACTTTATTTGACTAGTAGACCAGATTGACCCCTGAGAACGTGCGAGGATTAGACAGAGGTCCTTCTCTCCTAAAAACTCGCACAGAAAATCCGGAACCTTTAAGGTGAAGGGTTACCTAGACGTTCACCGAACTAGCAGAGGGCCTTCTCTTTAGTTTGGTGAACGAAACGGAAGATTTGCAGCGTCTTTGCGTCCTTCCATAGCGTTGTAGATCCGAATTATTCTAGGCTTTTCTCAGTTCTTGGCTAAACAGAGAAAATATAGGTCCTTCTGTACGCTTTCTCACTACCCAAAGAATAGATTCAACTCTGCCCTTGGAGGGTTTTGTTTAAAATAGGCGGTAGAGGGTGGTAGAAATCTTTTATGTAAAGTTCAAATAATAAATTTTATAAAGAGCTGTTTAAAGTCGAAAGATTGAAAGAACGAGAAATCTGAGAAAATAAATTTATTTGAAACTCGGATATTTGATAATTAAATTATTGGTGAGGACTAGGAAAAATTAAATATTTGTTACAGATCCAAGCTTAAATCTAGAAGTAGCATTTTTGGGAACTTGAAGCGTTCGTCATTTTGCGTCAATAAAAAATGAAGGATTCCAAAAGAAATCGTATTTATTTGTCGGGATTAAAAGATTTTATGAAAATCTCAAAGTATTGTTATTTCTATATGAAATTATTATTAAATTCTTTTATTTTGTAAATTCAATTTTTATTTTTGTTTTAAATATATTGTTCTTTAGTATTCTTAAATTAAGAATATTTGAGTTTTTACTGACTGCACCTATCCTTTAGAAATTAAAAAATTCATTTTAACGATAAATGTCAGCCAGCAGGCTAAGATTTACTTTGGATTTGCTTTTCTTTTAATTTTCAGCTAGAAAATAAGTTAAAAATCATCGTTGGGTTGTTAATTCCATTTAAATTTTGAGGTTATGAACGCTGGACAATCTGACGAGCGTAATCCGGAGTAACTTTAATAATAATTAAGAAAAAGTCCTACACTGAGAAAAATCTATTGCGAATAACGCATGAATACGTACCGTTCGCATTTTGCAACACATACACTTTGCCTTTCTTGCTCAAAAACGTGCTTAAAGCTCATGAAAAGTTTCAGTGCACTAATAGTAAGTGCACAAGTCTTGCCGAAAACGCTCTCCAGCTTTCAGTGAAAAAATTGTAAAAAATCGGTGAGATTTTGGCATGAGTTTCTAGCAAACATGATTAGAATTTATATGCGCATGCGCGGCGAAGTTCAGTTGTATCGTTGTTCGTTTAAAGGGACCGCGCCTGCGCACATCGTTTTAAGACTAAGTGGCAAAAAACCATGTAGAAATTACACCGATTCCTTGCAACGCTGGATAAAAAGGTGAGGAGCATTTTTGGCACATTTGTGTTGCATTTGGTGTAAAAACTTGGAGATTAATTAGTAATATAAAGTTACTATTCTCACACGAAGCATTAATATGCATTAAACTCACGATTTCGTGTAAGAGTGTCTCCAGTTTTGTACGATTTCTGCATTAAATTATACCTTGTAAAAGTAGTACCAGTCCTTGGTGCAATAATAGCAATATATTTTTCTCAGTGTATCATTACAACTTTATTGTTCAGCTTAATAACGCGCCATCCCCCCCCCCCCCCCCCAAGGATGCCAGTTTTTATGAGAGAGAAAGAGATAGCATTATAGTACTATCTCTCTTACTCCCATATAAAACCCCAACCAAAATCCTCCTCCGGACACGCCCTTGTATATTATGCATCAAGGGAGGGAAGGCCGTGTTTTTTTGACGAGCACAAATGTTCGGAGAACAATGTGCGAGGCAAAAAATCGGCATCCCGAGGTGCATATACTATTTTCTACCACACGACCATCATCGGTGGAAGAAACTGTAATTAATTATACATGATTCATATAAGCGTATTGATGCCCGTTTAAGTCCGACTCACGTCTGTTAATTTTTAAATCATAACCTTAGTAAGTCTACTACTCGAAACCTATCCGTTTTGAAGCGACATTCGTCGAAGGGAATAAAATTACTTTTTTATCTAGAATTCATGAGAGCGTAATGATGTCTGGTTTATATCCGACTTAAGTCAGTAAATTTTTAAATCATTATTTTACTAATTCTTCAATTCGTATTATATCCGTTTTAAATCGATTTTAATCGGAGGAAGGATCTGTAATTAATTATCCATAATTCACAAGAGCTTATTGATGCCCGTTTATATTCGACTTAAGTCCGTTAATTTTTAAATAATAATTTTACTATAAGTCTACTATTTGTAACCTATCCGCTATAGAGCGGCTTTTGTTACAGGAAGAAAACCTAACTTTTTATCTGCAATTCACACTGAAAAAAATACTGTGATCAGATTAGACATTTGACTATGGTTGACAGGTTATGTATGAGTTTGACATAATGAATCGGTGCGCCACTGTCAATTTTACCTAACCTTACAATGTCAATCGCAGTTTCACGAATATCAAGTGCTGCATCACACAGTCGTATGGCTAAAACACAAATACATATGGCAGTTCCCAAAACAGCAATAAAATATTGCCAATCTGCCCATAATTATTGCAGTTCCACGGAAATATTTTTTTCAGTGCATGAGAGTGTATTGATAACTGTTCATATCCGGTTGAAGTCCGTTGAATTTTAAATCCTATTTTTATAAAGGTTGAAATTCGTTACCTTTCCGTCTTAAAGGGACTTTCGTCGTAGGAAGGAAACTTAACTTTATATCT